>JAUIMM010000311.1:3340000-3850000 GCA_031769625.1 Taudactylus pleione | reverse complement strand
CTATTTATTAGATTAATCGAGTACATCGACCAGCGTATAAGCTGCTCGCTATTCTTGTGGTTGGTTTTTCCTACCGCAATCTTGCGAGCAGTTCTGATTATAAAATAACCCAGTGACGTGGTCAATGACGCTGCTGTATTAATTATGCACACCCATAAAACGCCCGTTTTGACCTTTAAGGACGCCTGCGTTCGGATCTCCACTCCCCGTTTTCAAGCACCTTCCCCTGTTACCACCCACATACGCCTCCTCCTGTCACTCAAAATAGCAGGCATTCGCTATTTAGCGAACAAACAATTTTCGGCTGCACTGACTGGTTCGCGCATGCGTATTACGATCCGTACGCATGCGCAGTTGTGCAAACATTGCTCAGAACAAACGAGCGGCCGCTAACGAGCGGCTCTGCATCAGGCCCTTAGGTCACAGCTGTATACAAGCAGTACATATGGGATGAGTACTTCCCAGTGGCGTAACTTCATCCCAGGTGCCCGGAGGCAAGATAAATGTTGGTGCCCCCCCCAAATTAAAATGTACCACCCCCACAGCACCTATGCCAGCCCCAGCTGCTGCCCCCCTATGCAGTTCCCCCAGTAGTGGTCCCCCTGTGCAGTGCCCTCTGTAGAGGTCCCACCTATGTAGTGCCCCCCATTAATGGTCCCCCTATGCAGTACCTCCAGTAGTGGTCACCCTTTGCAGTGCCCTAGTAGTAGGGGCCCCTGTAGTGCCCACAGTAGTAAGCCCCCTGTAGTGCTCCCAGTAGTAAGCCCCCTGTAGTAAGCCCCCAGTAGTAAACTCCCTGTAGTGCCCCCAATAGTAAGCCCCCAGTAATGCCCCCTGTAGTAAGCCCCCAGTAATGCCCACTGTAGTAAGCCCCAGTAATGCCCCCCTGTAGTAAGCCCCCGTTATGCCCCCTGTAGTAAGCCCCCGTTATGCCCCCTGTAGTAAGCCCCCATAATGCCCCCTGTAGTAATCCCCCTTTAATGCCCCCTGTAGTGCTCCCAGTAATGCCCCCTGTAGTGCTCCCAGTAATGCCCCCTGTAGTGAGCCCCCAATAATGCCCCCTGTAGTGAGCCCCCAATAATGCCCCCTGTAATGAGCCACCAATAATGCCCCCTGTAGTGAGCTCCCCCTGCGAGCGCACACACATACAAAAAAAAACAAAAAACCAATACTTACCTGAAACCCTGCTCCAGTGCTGCTGCCTTCCGTCCCCAGCGCCCGCTCCTTGGAACTATGGGAGTGTCGTCATGACATCACTCCCATAGTGCATTGCGGGACCTGGAAATGGAGCTCAGGAGTGAGCTCCGTTCCTCCGGCTACCGCGCGGGGGGGGGGGGGGGGGAGAAAATGAGGAGTCGGGCGCCCGCTGGTAACACACTCAGTGGGCGCCTGGCAAATAGGGGGTGCGACCCCCGTATTGACGCCACTGGAGGTGGAGATCAGCGGCGCTCCATCTCCATAGCAGTGCCCGGAATGGCCCGGGGACAATGGAGCCAGGTGCCCCCTTAAGGGCTGGAGCCCGGCGGCAAATGACTCCATTGTCTCCGGGAGTTCCGCCACTGGTACTTCCACCCCTTTAATTCAGCTTTGCCTTAGCTATGGGCAAAAGATACATGCTAAGAGGCATGTAATTAGGCTAGTCTAATTATGATGCATGCCCAGGAGAGGAGTGGTGTGCAAAATGTATGTGTGCCCCCCCTACTGTACTGAGCCACCAATCCACCTCTCAGGGTGTAAGAATATGTATGTGCATGTTGATTTAACTCTAAAGCTGCAAACACACACAACGATTGAATTAATGAACGATTTTAGTAAACGATTTTCTACCTTGAAAAAATGAACTACAATCGTTTACTAAAGTTCATTTAAATGTAATGAACGATTTTTATGAACTACAAATGATTTTTGCATATTAACTTAATGAAAATCGTTGAGTTGATTTTTGCAAACGATTATCGTTAAACGATAATCGTTCAAACATCGTTGTGTGTGTATGCACCTTTAGGGGTAAATTTACTAAGAATCGAGTCTGGGAGAGTTTGCTTTTTTTTTCAACTCGATTAGCTACGCCGAAACTCGGGTGATTTGAGGTTCCTGAGACTCTTAAACTAACCAAGAAGTGAGTCTAGCTGAGAGTGAGATGTCCGATGGTGAAGCAGAACGAGATTTCTCCCGAGCAAGCAGCTTGCAAATATCAGTGAGATATGTGAAGACTTCTTGTGTTCTATTTTGTAAAAACAGGGTTAAAAGTAAAAAAAAAAATGACATAGGGCGCACCCCTAAATCTTAACGAGCCCCCGACTTGCCAGCCAGTCCTAGTTTCTAAAATTATGGAGAACAAAATGAGTACGGTTGCACCGTAATTTAGAGACCAACACCGGGCTGCAGGGCCAGTCCTGGTTTTAAATATAGTGGGGGAAAAATTGCGTAAGGTACCCCCTATATTTAAGACAAGCACCGAACGCAAAACGTCCAGGCTGTAATGCCACAGCCAGGAGACCCTATTACCGGGTCTCCAGGGCCAAAGCATTATCAGCCCAAGCCGCTCAGGCCAAGATGGGGATCTCAGGAGAAGTGGGGAACCCCCGCAAGAAGGGGTCCCCCCCAAAACCCCAGGCTTGGACTGAAGCCCAGGGCTCTTCCCCGCACCCCTGGAGCATTGGGTACGGGGGTAATAAAGTGATAAATAGAATTAAACTATTGTATTTTACAGTCGGACTACAGGTGCCAGCATGCCTGCCCTTTGGCACTTGTGGAACTACAAGTGCCAGCAGACGGGTGGCACCTGTACCCCCACTGTAAAATAAAGACAAAACACATGCATGTGACAAGTAAAAGTTTATTGCATACACCTACCCACTCACACATACTTACCTATACCAGCCGGTCTGTCCACTTGACCCATGTAGAATCCATAATGATTGGCCCTGCAAAAAAGAATCTCACCTTCATCCTTGCGCTGGTCACGGACCCACTATCTGTATGTGTATTGCCACACATACAGATAGCTCACGAATGCCAGTTGACGGGACTGTACAGAGTTTGCACATCCCGCCAGCCAATCAGCGGCCGCTAACTAGAGCGGCCACTGATTGGCTCCGGCTGCTGACAGTTCCCACATGAGACAAGTGGACAGACCGGCTGGTATAGGTAAGTATGTGTGAGTGGGTAGGTGTATGCAATAAACTTTTACTTGTCACGGTGTGTGTGTTTTGTCTTTATTTAACTATTTATTTTACAGTGGGGGTACAGATGCCGTCCGTCTGCTGGCACTTGCAGTTCCACAAGTGCCAAAGGGCAGGCATGCTGGCACCTGTAATCCCACTGTAAAATACAATAGTTTACTTATATTTCCCACTTTATTACCCCTGTACCCAATGCTCCAGGGGTGCGGGTAAGACCCCAGGCTTCAGTCCAACCCTGGGGTTTCGGGGGAGGGGCTTCTTGGGGGGTCCCCACTTCCCATGAGATCCCCGGCTTGGCCTGAGCTGCTTGGGCTGATAATACTTTGGCCCCAGAGCCCTGGGGAAAGGGTCTCTGGGCTATGGCATTACAGCCCAACCGTTTTGGGTCCGGTGCTGGTTTGAAATATAGGAGGCACCCTACGCAATTTTTTCCCCCTATATTTAAAACCAGGGCTGGCCCTGCAGCCTGGTGTTGGTTTCTAAATTACGATGGAACCCTACACATTTTGTTCCCCGTAATTTTAGAAACCAGGACTGGCTGGCAAGTCCGAGGCTGGTTAAGCTTTATGGGGGGAGGGGGGGCTATGTCTTTTTCTATATATATACAGGCAGAAACATACATGGATCACAGTGATTTGTGTATGTTTTTGCCAAACTCACAGATCACAGGCAGGTGTATTTATTTCACGAGTTTTTACAGGAGAGTTTTCCCATCTCATGAGAGTTTAGAAGCTCTCTGCTTGGTAAATTCCTGAATCCTATCTTCACTAGTGAAAAGGTCCTCGAGTTTTGCCGATGGTGAATTGAAGAGAGTTTGCTAACTCTCCAGTATTTTCCCATAGCAAAGGAGATCTCTCTCCCGAGTTTAGCATTAGTAAATTTGCGAGTGGGAAAAAATGCCCAAACTCGATTCTTAGTAAATTTACCCCTAAATGTTCTGTGAATGTAGTGTGTGGTAAAGAGCATTTTTACATGCTGAGCTGGACTTACTTCCAACTTTAGATCAAGATCTAGTGTGTACCTGAAGTGGCTGTACGCTCACTTCTATTTAAAATGTGGGACATGTTCCTATAAAAAAAACTCTGGGTAAGTTGAAAAAGCATGGTTTTCATGGGCAAAGCTATTGGCATCAGCGTGACATGCCTATCTGCTTCTGTGGCCTCCTTCCTTCACCACTGAAAGTGTGCAGAGGCTGGCACATATACCATGGTGACTTATTACAAAGAATAGCATAATGTTACGCAAATGTAAACATCTTAAGGCTTGCATGGGCACCATGTATTTCTCTGGGAGTTCCATGAACTGAGATTGCCTTGCCTTCTACAAGACTGTATGGATGTGACTTTGTGTAAGACTTATGGGATTGTGATGCCTGCTGAATGTTTTCCCATTTGCGCTTTTCTTCCCCTTTCTTTGCTTAGCACCCCATTCTTATGCCTTATACCTATTATGTTATGAGATGCTGCAATGATATTTTGTATGCTTATTGTACACAGGAAATAAAGTTATAGAAAAAAATCACTAAGGATTGTGTTAATTTTTCCATTTGCTGTTCTAGAATGATCAAATAGCAAATATAGGAAATATAATAAAATACTGACCCCCATGTAAAGCATTATTGCCTCTCATGTGTGTATCCCTGTTCTGCATACAAATAGTTTTAATGTTGCACCAGTCTGAGATGTAGCTCACCCACTGAGTCTCTTGGAATGTACAGTAATAAGATAATGCATTTCCCAGGAGATTACTTCTATTTCTTTGGAAAATGAGAAGACCTTCTAACCTGCTGAGGCTATTTCCAATGCTGTCTAGTTCCAGGAGAATCTGGTTTGCTACCCTAATCTTGCTGAATTGAATTTTAGCTGTGAATCCATCTGGAACGGGATTTATTATCTGGATTCACTATGTCTTGTCTTACCTGGGCAATCACGCCACCCCATTCTCCAACATATTACAGCCCTAGGGGTACATTTATTAACATTCGTGTTGGTCCCGATTTGCAATCTCAAGTGATAATATAACTTTTTTGCAAATCGAGAATTTACTATCATTAAAGTCAGGCGATTTTTTTCAGGTTAAAATCGGGTGGTTTAATGCCGCAAATTCGTCCGTTTTGAACAATAGAAATGATATCACCATTGGCTCAATTCAGAAGTACTTTTCACTTTTTTAATATAAATTGGGAATTTGTCATTATTCGTTTTGCTAAAGTCACCGGTTTTACACTCAAATCGGGGCTCAATAGAAGTTTTAAATGCACCACCTCCTAAGCTGCGGGTTGCCATTGAACATATACAAATCAGTGTGATTTGTGTATGTTTCTGAATGGCAAGTGTGTTCCAAGGGTTAATTAAAAAAAAAATGACGTGAGGTCCCCCACCAAAAGGCTAACCAGCCCCGTACTTGCCAGCCTGTCCTGGTACCTAAAATTACGGGGAACAAAATGAGTAAGGTTCCACCGTATATTAGGTACCTGCACCAGGCTGCAAGGCCATTCTTGGTTTTAATTATAGGGGGGAAAAAAATTACGTAGGGGTCCCCCTATAATTAAAACCAGCACCGGACCCTTTTTAGCGGGGGGCTGATGCCACAGCCAGGGGAGCCCTTTCACCGGGCCCCCCAGCCGCAGCATCAGTCCTGACCGCTAGTCAGCCCAGGCCAGGGATCCCTGGGGAGTTGGGGACCCCCCAATAAAGGGGTCCACATCTCCAGGGCACCACTGGCCTAGGCTTATAGCCCGGGGCTATCCCCACCACCCTAGAGCGGTGGGTTGATAGTGTATGTAGTGTGTAAAAAATAGAAATATCAACATTGCCTTTACAGTGGAACTACAGGTCCCAGCAAGCCTCCCCTGCATGCTGGTACTTGGAGAACCACAAATACCAGCATGCGGGGCATTAAGGGCCCGCTGGTACCTGGTGCTGGTACCTAAATTACGGTGGAACCCTATTTGTTTTGTTCCCCGTAATTTTAGGTACCAGGACTGGCTGGCAAGTCCGGGGCTGGTTAGCCATTTGGGGGGGGGGGCTCATGTAAATTTCTTTACAAAAAATTATCCCTAAAAATAAAAAAACCCAACAAACGGTCTGCACATATTTCACTGATATGTGCAGCCTGCTTGTTCGGGAGACAAATTCGGGCGGTGAAATCGGGACTTCAAAACGGATAGGATCGACCAAATACACCATCAATCAAAACGATCCTATCAAAACCGGGAGCTTGGCAAATTCCCGATTTTTTTAAGTGAAAAATACGGCCACGTTTGATCGATCCTGTCATAGTTGAAAAACGGGACAAATCGGGACCAAATTGGATCTTAGTAAATTTACCCCCTACTCTCAAAATGAGCTCTAGTAGAAAAAATCCTCCTATATGCACTGTGGAGACCATCTTATTCCTTCTCCCTGCCCCTTTTTAGATCACTTACCTTCATTCCATACCACTGGTTTCTTTCATTTGCCATTTATCCTCAGCATACTCCACATAAGGAGTGGTAAGATTTTCTGTAAGAGTTTGAAATTCTATTTTATTTATTTCATTATATCTTTTTTTCTTAGTTTATTATTATTACTCCAAATTTCAATATGTTCATATTTT
Source organism: Taudactylus pleione (assembly GCA_031769625.1). Lineage (NCBI taxonomy): Eukaryota > Metazoa > Chordata > Amphibia > Anura > Myobatrachidae > Taudactylus > Taudactylus pleione. The sequence continues at coordinate 3,843,218 of JAUIMM010000311.1, read as the reverse complement.
TTATTCACTATATTTCATAATTCATATTGTGTGATAACTATCCCAGCATATTTAATATTCCATTATATGTTTTTACTACTAATTTATTACTCAATTTATTTGTTTTATAGCTTTATTTTCATTATGAGATTCTATTATGTCCCAACCACCAATTCCCAAACAATATTTTGGAATTTAAATGCATTATTTATTAACTTCATCATGTATTGTATTTTTTCCACTTTTGTATCACTTTTTATCATTACTTTATTATTATATTCCCTTGTTTATTGCAAATTAGAACCCAGCATTTATGTTTAATTGACTAGCAAGTTATTTCTCTTTATAATAAAATTTATATAATTAACTAACCACACCCCTTGGCTTCGCATGGAAGCAATTTCATCTTGGCAAAGCCTACGTTGCACAGTTCCCTGCATCTCACCACAAACTCCTGCTGCGCACCAGTGTCACAACAACCCCCCCCCCCCCCCCCCACTGCTGCTGCCTTGCAGTTGGCTGGGGCTCAGCCACTGGGATGTGCTGGGAAGACATGAGGATCATGGATGAGAGATATGTATTGCAGCTACATAAGCATTAACAGCAGCATGTCCCAGGGCTGGGGCAACTGTGCATATTTCTGCAAACTCCATGCGCACCACTCACCAGATGCCGAACATGGTGATGAGCAATGTCCTCTTTGCACAATATAACCTGTATTTCCTGGGCTTCCTGTTGAGCTTCCTCATCATGGTGCCCCTGTTCGAGAAACCACCTCCTGTTCACCGATGGCGTGTGCCTGAATGGTAACAGTACGCTGCAGAGAGGGAAGACTTCACAGTGGTGGCCGGAGTCCATCTATAGGTTCAGTGTAGGAATGGACATTGGAATCTGATGGTTACTAACCATCAGTGTTTTTGTTCCGATGATAGTGTTTTTACCATGTTTGCCACCATTGAATGAAAATCATTCGATGGTGTTCTGGTATGCTTTTTTTAAAATTACTGATAGCTATGCCTCCCTCCCTTGGCTACGGCCTGGCTACTGTGTCTACATCAGGGCATTTTTATGGGCTCATTGGAGGCTGTCTCTCACTCTCTGTCTGCCTCAGTCCTGATTCCATCCCCTTTATAGGCTGCTTCTAAGCAACAGGGCACATTGCTATCTCTGATTGGCTCAGACTGTCCTCGGTCCTGCAACAGCAGTCAGTCACTCACTCACACAGCACAAAAGTTTTTTCTGTGACTCACTGCATTCCAAGCCTTCGTTTCAAATGCTTTCTGGTTGTTTCAGCACCATGACCAGCTCATATACAGCAACTTGTGCAAGATTTTTTTCGGTGACTTGCTTCACTAAAATCTTCACTGCTCTGCTCCGTTTTGTCACAGATGACTGGTTCTTATAACTAAACCCTCCTCGACCAATGCTGTATAGAATAGTGAAAACCACATCAAAATCTGTCCAGTGGTTCAAGAGATTAGCCCGAATGAACAGACAGACCCCTAAACTGGGGACTTTATTATATATATATATATATATATATATATATATATATATAAAAACAGCAAACTCAGCACTCACCGTTGTTAAATCACTCACAATAATACATAAATAATGGGGTTTTGGTTCATGGATTGATCTGTGCATTTAAGTCTGTAGCCCACATCAAGGGTCCCTATTTCTCTGCAGGTCCTACACTATCTGTCATACTTATGGAAACCTGGTAGCTGCTATCACAGAGTTTAAACTGAAAAAATGTAAACTGGTTTAAAGCTCACCTGCTAACTAACTTATGGCTTTTACAGGCAAGACAGTCACCAAACATAGCTTCTATCATACTACAAAAAGGCAGGTTTGCACCACAAATCTGGGAGTGGCAAGTGCAGTGGATTTCTGACTTTATATATTTGGTTAATTTTTAATTAACCTTTTTGTGATCACAGCTTTCTCATGCACCCCTGTGCAAGCTCATTTATATTAACCTGTGTCAGCTGTCTTTTTGGAATGACATATCGACAGCATCGCTCTGTGTGTACAGCCAATATGCGCACTCCCACGGCCGCTTGCGACATCATCCGGTCGGCCGTGCTGCACATCCAACTGGACGATATCACATGCGGCCCCATTACAGGTAATGAAGGACGGAACGAGGTATCGTTGCGTCGTTCATTACCTTATTCTGATGTGTACTAAGGATCCGATATCGGCTGGGTACACATCGCTCAGTGTACCCAGCTTTACCCATGTTTCCTGCTTCCAACACATCAACTTCATGAACTGACCGCTCACTTGCTGCCTCATATATCCTGCTCCTTGACAGGTGCCATTGTAACAAGGTAATTAATATTATTAATTTCACTTGCCAGTGATTTGAATGTTATGGCTGATGGGTATATATGACCATTTAAACTACTATATGTACTGGAGGGAAAGCATAAACAACCATGTAATGTACTGTATGAATGAGGAAAATTATTGTTGTGAACATAGCTGGGTACAGGATCATAATGTTACACATGAGAAGGTCCTACAAGCAGCCAGGCACAAAAAGTGGGGCAAGCTCGGAGCCTGGATGTTATTCACAAAACAGCTCAGTACAGCAGAGTGGGAAGAGGAAAATGAATATTACACATTAGATGGTCCTCATGTATACAGCTAGACACAGCAGTGTGTGGGAGAGCAGCTGTATTATTATACTGAGAGATTGCACACAGCAGACACATCAGTGTGGGAGCAGGAAGCAAGAATATTACATCTATGGGGATCTTCAGATAGGCACTGCAATGAGGGACCCATTCACATTATGCTACATCTGGGACAACTGATAGACTGGGCACAGCAAAGGGAAATTAAGAAATAGCCAATGATCAAATCACAAACAGCCAGTACAATAATTTGAATAGAGCAATCAGTGTTCATTCCCATTAATGTTTTTTTTTATTATTATTATTATTATTTTTAAGTTTAACTGAATAATAAAGTAAAATGCTTAGGTTAGGTTACCCTACCCCCATCAGCTATTTATTGTGATGAAAGATACAATTATAACTTCTCATTTGTGCACTGTAATCAATCACTGAAATTCAGTCTAGGATCAAGAGCCTCTAAGGACCTTGGTTACATGTTGTACTCCCAGTAAGAGACAAGGGCCCTCATTCAGAGCCGTACGCTCTGAGCAGAGCGCACGCTCTGAATGAGGGCCGGGCTCCATTTTCATGGAGCGTCCTCCTGGACGCTCGTATAGCTGTGGGTCACCACCCACAGGCTATACGAGCGTGCATTTTGATGGCCGCGATGGTCGTGACCATCGCGACCATCGAAATTGCGAGCCGGAGCCTGCGGTTGAGGTTTTCAACTGCAAGCTCCGGAGTGATTTTGGCTCTATCAGAGCCAAAATCACTCCCACTGACATCACTAGTGATGTCAGTGGGCCGGCTTCTGACGGGAGGCGTTCCCGTGGGAACGCCCCCGTCAGGGAGGCACGCCCCCGGCACGCCCACCAAAGGGGGCGTGCTGTCAATCAACATTGACAGCACGCCCCCTTTGATCGGACACAACGAGCGAAGGAAAGTCCTTCGCTCGTCGTGTCTGGCGCATGCGCACGACGGAGCTCCCTCCGTCGTGCGCATGCTCAGTGCAGACCATCGACCCACTTGCGAGCGGACAGCCGCTCGCGAGTGGGTCTGAATCAGGCCCAAGGTCAAAATCCACTAGTGTCCTCTAGCTGACACACAGGGTGTTCGGCGCTCCCCTGCAAACTATAAATTTGCACCCTTCCTCCCATGTTCCATAAAGGGACAGCGCTGTTAGGTACAGTTGTAGACATGGGGGTAGCCATAGTAGGTACAAGGAGTGCCATTGCTATACGGTCCAGAGGCTCAGGGGGCCCCGGACCCAACTCATGGAATTGTCCACCAAGAAGCTGAAATTGCCTGCTAAGAAACAGGAGGATTCTCTATCATTCCCTCTCTTAGTAAAGCGCCAAACGCTAGTACGATCCATCTCCTACAATTCTGTTTCATGATCACATACACAGCTGAGCTAATCAGTAAGCCCAGAGTTGGTGTCTCCTTCTTTGCAGTCTTTGTGAAGTTTGGGGAGGGGGCAGGAATTGAACTCTCTAGAAGCATTGGGGGAGAGAGCCCTTCAAAAAGTTGATATGGGGCCCACAAAGTCTAGGCTACGCCCCTGGTTGTAGATTATATAGATGAAATGGTAAATAACGTAGACAATGTGACTTACAGAAACGTGGCAGGAGAAGGGAAATGAACCCATCCCAGCATCCTCTAGCGACTTGCAATGGAAAGGTCAATATATTATTGACAAGCACTGTGAATCTTAACCTTCAGCCTGTGATCCATTGTGAGGGATTTAGCAGAATTTCATGTACAGTATTTTAGCAGTGGGTAATGTAATGGATTGCAGGAAATCCCTATCTACACCAGAAATACTGCACATGCCATTTAAAACTACAAGAAAAAGTGTTGCGGGGGGTCCGCGATTGCAGGGGCGGGGCTTAGCGACTGGGCGGGGCTTAGCAACGGTCGGTCGGCGCATGCGTCGGCACTTGTTACGGCATTTTTTGCGAAAATACCGTGATAAGTGTGTGGAGAGGATTCGCAGGGACAGAGCTTTATCGGAAGCTCTGTCCCTGCAAGGGATTTTTAGTAAATCCCTATGATATTGCCTGAATTCGCAATGCGAATTCAGTCGGTAATATCACACTACAATCTGCATTCAAAATGAAGATTGGGGTAAATAGAGCCCTCTGTGTGGAACCTCTACTATTACATTACTAGTGTCTGTTTTCAGAGAAGATTGCTCCTACACTGAGCAGCATATCTGTTACTTATCTGTGACATGTGCACATAAACTAGACACAAGCAGCCATGTCCTGGCCAAATGCTCACACATAAATACACCTGGTGAATATATATATCCTTTATTGACAGTAAACTTCACAGATTTCTACAGAAATAAAGTCACAGACTTCAAACAGACAAATAAGAGCTGTAAGCCAGCAGCGGTCTAAAAATAGGGAAAGCCTGAAAAAAGGGGAAATGAATGGAATGGCTGGGCATTGGGGGGGGGGGGGGGGTGGAGGGATGATCAGGGGGCAGAGGGAGAGTAAGGAATCTACTACTAGGCAGACTGGAGGGAGCAACGGCCTGCAGGTCTTTCTCCATCTGCACTGTTCTTCATCCCTCTTTCACTTTTCTTTTTTACTTCTGGATTCAGAGACTCGGACTGACAAGATTCAAAAAGTGACGAGTGTGTAAATCATACTGAGAAAGGTGCCGGGCAGAGAGGTGTAGAGGGCAAGAGAACGACATGGAGGGAATAAAAGAAGAGATAACAAGAGAAGGGGCGTTGAGAAATAAAGAGATCGAGCAGTAAGAAAATATAGGAACAGGGAGCAAAAAGAGAAACATCTGTTACAAATTATAATTCAAGCAATTAAGATGTGCAGGTGGTAATAAAGGCACATTTATTATTTATTGAAGGGGATATCATGGGAGTATATATTACACGGTATAATAGCATTACATATGCACTCTAGGGTATAGGGGCTGTGTTTCTACAGATATAGAGTAATATGTTTATAGGATGGAATATCAATATCGGCATGCACAAAGTGGCAGTTCAAAGGAGGAGTGGGGGCTTGTATGGGGGGCTAGGGGCATTTCACTCACCAGCAGAGGCACAGCATCCTACGCGCTGACATAACGTACAGTGGCCCCCACCCTGCATGCGAGGAAGAAGTGGGATTAGTACAGGATGCTGCATGTACAGTATGCAGAATGGGAATTGTATAGGATGCTGTGTATTTACAAAATATGATTCAAATCATTTTACTTTATCTACTTATATCTATGCAGACCTATATAGTGCAGGTAACTGGCATGCAGATGTAAACTAGTGTTAGACTGTACATACATATAGAGCTGAAACTCTTACATAACTACATTTATAAAATTATATCTAACATTTATAGTTGACTTTAATATAGCTGTATGACTATTAGTGTGTATCACTGTATCATTACTGCACAAAGGCATAGCATAAAAATACATTCACTATTCTAAAATAATATGTATACTTCCCTGACACATATATATATATAACACACAAATCATAAGTAGACATAAAGCACCAAATATGGATGTGCCTATTAAACTTGGCACTAAGAGTATTCACCATATTAGACTTAGAACTGATCATGTATGCAAGTTTAACTGGAAATACATAAATTATATATTTGGGCTGTATATAATAGTTATCATTGATAGCACACAACATGGGGGTCATGGGTTTGGTTATGACTCGGGCACAATCTGCGTGGACTACTGTATGTTCTCTCAGTGTCTGGCTGGGTATACCTGCGGGTGCTCTGATTTCCTCCCACATTCCAAAGACATACTAGTGGTCTCATTTCTCACATGAATGAATCCTTGTGCAGGTTTGTGTGGCAGGGAATATAGGTTATAAGATCCACTGGGGCAGGGACTGACTCATTAGCGAGTGATTAAATAGTCTTTGTAAAATGTAGGCACTATATAAATAAAGGTTAAAAATAAGGTTGATATTATTAAATGTGATGGTGGCAACAGAAACTAGTGGAAATTAATCTGAATGATGGATTGCAGTTTGTCATTAATAAAAGAAACAATAAATAATAAATTGTGCTGAATATTTGCCCTGTTCCTCATTTCTCCCTATTTTCTGAGTTTCCTCTCCGGGAGAAGCCCAGAGAGCAGATGCAGGTGGGCGGTGATGGGGGCCAGACTATCAATGTCATTAAGATCTGTTGCTTGCAGTAAAATTACGTGAATCCCACATATTTAAATAGGGGGCGAGGCCAAATGACATGAATCTCAGTATTGTGTCATTAAGCTTGACCCCTAATCATGGACTGCCAATCCCCGGGATAATTCTCCCCATTCTGGCCACTTCACTAGGGAGTGGGTGGGATGCGGGAGGAGTGACTAGTCTTCTTGTGGTGCAGGGGGTTTCCTGAAAAATTGGGAGGCTCCCGCAGTTTCCGGGAGAGTAGGCATGTATGTTTCCCCCTGATATTTAGCACTGAATACGGAGTTTGGCCTCAATGTACAGTAAGTGCTGCTAATCATACCCCAACCACACCACACAAGAGGATCAATCAGTTGTAGTCCCAGCTATATTCTTTCCACTAAAGTTGCATTTATAAATGCACTGAAAATGGTAGCCCTCTGTAAGACGTAGGAAAAGGGAAATGAGAAGATTACATGGCACAAATTCTCACATCTACAAAGAGCAAATGACATGAACTTTGCTGTTGTTCATTAATTTCTAATAAATATGCCTTTGTTCCCAAATATAGCTCCCCAAGGTTTATATGTAACTCACCTGTACAGGTAGTAAAAGAAGGACAGCAGGTAGAACGCCAGTTTGCACCAAGCTTCCTTCTGGCAGTAATTTAGAATGTCCACGTTCATTATAGACACTGGATCAAACATAACTTCTGAGCCATCAGCCGGTCGGTGGAAGTACCTGTGACAACACATTTCATATATCCATTACTGATCCATTGTCAAATTGTGAAATAATTTCTGCTCCTCTGAGATTTATAACATGCTGGAAGTCATTGCCAGTCTGGTCACTGGTCATTGCCAATCTGGCCACCTTACGGCTTCTGTGTGGTCTCAGGTTGCACACAAGACAAGGCAAAGCAGGGATAGCTATAATGGTACTGTAAGTGGTAGGGGCATTTCTACAGAGGAGGGGGCTCGTGTGCAGTCTCCGACACGGGCCCCCTCCTCTCTGTCCGGCGGCCGGCAGCGAAATGAGCTGTGCGCGGCCAGCGCTGGAGTTATAGACTCTGGGCACTAGAGTGAGCCCAGAGTGTATAGAGTATGCGCTGGTCACCGGGTAAATGGCCGCGGTGGCATGCGCAAATGACGGGAACATGGCCGCGACGGCCATTTTCCAGTCATTTTTACATCGCCGGACCCCAGCACCGATGTGGGACTCCGGAGAGGTAAGTAATACTATGGATGCAGGGTGTGCAGTGCGGGGCCCCCCTGGACCCAGGGACCCATGTGCCCAGCACACCCTGCACCCATTATAGATACGCCCCTGGTAAGTGCTGCAAGAGTACATCTGCCCCTAATTCCAGTGCATATAAAGTTGCAACCCAGTGTCCCTGGTACAGAATAAGTGCTGTATCGCTGCATTTGCAGTGTGAATAAGACACAAATTTAGAGAAAAAGTTGCTATGCTACACTGCTCGGCGCACATCTGTACCTACTGTTGCAACCAACACTATTCATTTTTGCGGTTGCAATTATTTAAATGAGATAAAGGCAGGGCCCATTTACTAATGGGGTAGGTGGAGCTACAGCTCCAGGCGCACCATGAAAATAGGCCCCCAGGATTCAACGCAGTGCAGACAGGGAAAAAAAAATCCCTGTGAACACTGTCGGCACTGCTTTGAATCCAACAACACTACATTGCAGTGATGGAGGATCCAAAGTCTGGACCATTCACCCCCCTCTCCACATCGGCTGTCCGAAGCTCCGGCACACGTCACTGGCTGTCTGAATATCCACTTCTTGCAGTCTGAAGCTCCGTCCCCCATGCCACCCAAAGCCCGCCCCCTTGCCACCCAAAGCTCCACCCCCAGGTCATACTAAAGCTCCCCTGACCATCTGAAGTTGTGTCCCTTGGACCAGATGCTCCGGTCCCCAGGGTCATCTGGAGCCCAGCCCATTCACCAAGAAATTAAACTATGAAGTCAGCCCTTCAAGTGGAGTGCAGAGGCTGAGCTGCCTTGCAAAGGAAGGAAGGCAGCAGTCAACAGTCGTGATAAGAAACCAGCATGCACAACCAGCGTTCCTTCCCACAGGTCAGTGTAATGTCTGGCACCTATGTATGTGTGTGTGTGAATGCATGTACATATGTATATATATATATATATATATATATATATATATAAATAAATTATATATATATATATATATATATATATATTTATATCTATATATACACACATATAGGGATGACAGAAACCTCCCGTGGAGCAGAAGGGCGTGTGTGTGTGTGTATACATGTGTGTGTATTGTGATATCTTGGGGGTAATTAGCTCGGCAGAGGGTGGATTGGTGCAGTGTTTAGGCGCTTAATGAGGGTCCACACACAGCTTTCAAGTAAATAAATGATGCTTTACTTTCCAGCATGGAAAGTCAGGAAACAAACAGAAAATAATAAACAACCTAGCCCCTATTTAGAGCGTCTAACTCACTTCTTGAACCCTTTCTATAAGGGTGCAGCTAATCTGCCAATAAAGTCTCAGCCTGCTTTTCTGCAGGTGTATCGCCGGATCCAGCCTGGCTTGGCTGCCACAGCTACACAAACACAGTCAGTCTCTATGCCTTCCCTGTATCCTCCAGGTATACAGTAGGCCCTGGCTTCCTCAGCCAGCAGCCCAGCTGCTTCAATGTCACACAGTCTGAGAGTCTTGGGGTCCACCCTGCCTCCTGCAGGTACAGACCCAGGCCTCCTGGCCCCCAATGGCTTCCTCAACTTCACTGGGCTCTCTGGTTGCCACAGTCCCACATAGACTGTCTACAACAGCAGCCTGACTTGTCTGCCTCCTCGTCAGCCCACACCTGAGCTCTCTCCACAAGGCAGCAATTAGGCATCTTCCCACAATGCTTTTCTACTCTGTGTGGGCGGATCTGTCCTGCCCCACACAGAATCAGCTGCTCACCAGCACCAACCTCTGGTGATACTGCCACATATCCCCCTCCCTAGCTTGAAACCCCTGGGTCCAGCTACATGGGATGAGGCATTCACATTGCGAAGTCCCTCTTCATTATTCTCAGAACCATCCACAGGATCCAAGATCATCCAGACTCTGGTAATTTCTGGGGATCGCATCCTCCAAGTTCTGGAGTTAATTTTTCTCCTCACTTTTTTCCTCACTTTATGGTACCAATGGTGGTACTGGATTTCCTTATGCAGTACTTGAGGCTCACCCTTGGGTACTGCAACAGGCATTAAGAACTTGAAGTAACTTTTTCCAAAGCGACATACTTCAATCTTCAAAGGCATATCTTTTGGCATATCTTTTGGCCAACTTCTGCTTGTCACATCTTTAATCTTCAGCCTTAAAGCCCTGTATTGGCTACTGGCATACTGTAATCCACTTTTTTTTCGCAGATCTGTCTTGTGTAGACCTTTATGCATAGAATTTTCTTCGCCCACATTCTACACATATGTGATATCTTGGGTGTAATTAGCCCTGCAGGTCTATTGCCGGCTCCAACCTGGCTTGGCTGCCACAGCTATACAAAAACAGTCAGTGTCTATGCCTTCCCTGTATCCTCCAGGTAAACAGTAGGCCCTGTCTTCCTCAGCCAGCAGCCCAGCTGCTTCAATGTCACACAGTCTGAGAGTCTTGGGGTCCACCCTGCCTCCTGCTGGTACAGACCCAGACCTCCTGGCCCCCAATGGCTTCCTCAACTTCACTGGGCTCTCTGGCTGCCACAATCCCACATAGACTGTCTAAAACAGCAGCCTGACTGGTCTGCCTCCTCGTCAGCCCACACCTGAGCTCTCTCCACAAGGCAACAATTATGCATCTTCCCATAATGCTTTTCTACTCTGTGTGGGTGGATCTGTTCTGCCCCACACAGAATCTGCTGCTCACCAGTACCACCTCTGGTGATACTGCCACAGTATATATGTATGTATGTGTATATATGCATATCTGTGTGTACAGGGTGTGGATCATTAGGTCTACATTGTCTAGATAGACAATGTTTGTGTAGACAATGGAAGATAGACAAGCAATAGATAGACAGGGACTGAAGGTCGACAGGGTCTGAAGGTCGACACACTAAAGGTCGACTAGTGACAAGGTTGACAGGTACTGAAGGTCGACAGGCAATAGGTTGTGGCCTCCGGAGTCTGTATACTCTATGCACACAGGCACTGATGATTGGAAGGCAATAGTGGATGCAGTGATTAACAGAGAATCAACATAAGATAAGTTGCAAACTATATCTTATTGTCATTTACTGGTAGCCTCTCTTTTCTTGCCAGACGATTCAATTTGTTATACTGTTGAAATCTCAATGTGTGATATGTATTGATACAAGCTGTCGGAAATTTGAGTTTTACTAATACAGTTATGGATGAAAGATACATCTTTAAAGAGTCTGTGCCTATATGAGAGGAAGACACTTTTTGGTATTGTAGTGTCTCTGTCTTCAAGGAAATATTGTTTCCCTCCCTTCTTTTTCATCTTTATGTAGGGGCTTATTAACAACAAGCCTTAGTATCATTTTTGTTATTTTTAATATATCATTGACAAGGTTGAGATACCATGTGTACAGATAATTAGGTATACATGTCATCCTGACTTTATATTACTGCATCCATAGAAATATTGAGTGTTGCTACCAACAAAAGTCAGTGTGAATGTGTGTGCTCAGGCAAATAAGATAATTAATAAATATCCTTTATACTATACCATTATAGCCAATTTGGATTGTGAGCTATAATATATTATTTTGTCTTTCAAATATTTGCATGGATTGATCACAAACTATTAACACATCAGGGTTATCGGACCTTGTATAGGATATATTTTTCCTAGATAACATTCTCCTTATTGAATAAGGTTTATATATGTATATTTGTATTGTGTATGTTTGTGTGTCTAGTTCTCGATTTTTTAAGTGTAATTTCTTAAAAGTTAATTTTTAATTAGATCATTTATCTTACTTAAGTAGTGCCCCCAAAAAGAGTCTTCTTTCGTCTCCTGGTCTATTTTGATCCATAATCACTGTCAGAGTGCCGCCTTCATTGGTATTAGATGCTAATCATTATGCCGACAGTCGAGACGATGGCGCTTACAATACCAGTGCTGGAATCACGACACCTGTGAAAATCCTGGCCCCGGCATCCCGACTGTAAGTACTGGGGTTAGTGGTAGGCATTAGGGGGAGGGTTAGACACTAAGTAGGGAGGGTTAGGTTTAGGGGTGCAGAGGGGAGGTTTAGGGTGCAGGGAGGAGAGGTTAGGTTTAGGCACTGGGGGGAGGTTAGTATTAGGCAGTGGGGAGGGAGGGTTAGGATACTGATCAACAAGTGTTGTTATCCTAACCCTGTCGGGATGCCAGCGTCTGGTGTTTTTGACTGGCGGGATCCCGAGCACCGGCATCCCATAACCAACCCACTGGTGTATATATTAGTGTTTATATATATATAGTTAACAGAGAAGGAGGGCACTCACCAGGTAAGGTAGTAAAATAAAATCACATCTTTATTACTTATCTTGATTAAAACATTATGGTCGACGTTTCAATCCACTTAGGGACCGTCATCAGGACATAAACACACAGGTCTCTCCACAGCCACTGTGGAGAGACCTGTGTGTTCAGTGGCTGTGGAGAGACCTGTGTGTTCAGTGGCTGTTGAGAGACCTGTGTGTTTATGTCCTGATGACGGTCCCTAAGTGGATTGAAACGTCGACCATAATATTTTAATCAAGATAAGTAATAAAGATGTGATTTTATTTTACTACCTTACCTGGTGAGTGCCCTCCTTCTCTGTTAACCCTGTGTTTTGGATGCCTATTGGATCCTTGAGGAGCACCACACTGCTGATTAACATTTGCACTGAGTGCGGATACCAACAATTTTATATATATATATATATATATATATATATATATATATATATATATATATATATGTATATATATTTATTGTGACAGGGTTAGCATAATTCCACATGAGGTAAATGTGGAATATCCAGATTTCCCATGTTTGGCAGAGCAAAGGCATTAGGAATGTGTGATGTCCAGTTCAGGTGTTGCCTCAATCAGAATCTAGAAGGCAGCTAATTACAGACCCATGTGTGAGGCTGGTTTAAAGCTGCATACACACACAATGATTTTGTTACCAACAATTTTATGAACGATTTTCTGTCAGATTTTTTAAAGTGGAATGAACGATTTTTTGAACTACTAACGATTTTTGTAACTTCCGTTAATGAAAATCGTTCAGTTGGTCAGTCAGAATGAACTTCAAACTACAAACGGGAACGCGCATGAACGATAATCGTTCAACGTTATAACTCAGAAACTGAATGATTTTTTCAACTAGTTTTCAAATAGTTAAAAAAATTGTTACATGTGTATGCTGCAGAGACAATGGGGAAACTGAGCCTGATGGTGAGATAGTCGCCCAGTTTATAGGCCCGGGGGTGACTAGTGTTAGGGATCCTGGACTTACAAGTCCACTGGAAAAAATATTGCTGTTTGGAAGACTGTGTAACATCTTGCTTGTGAAACTGCTTTATCCTGTCTGTACCTGCCTGTGGTGAGCAATAAAGCTACTGATGGATTTTACCCAATCTATGTTATTCTAAAGGTGCATTCACATGGGCCCTCATTCAGAGCCGCTCGCTATTTGCGGTCGTTCGTTCTAAAACAAGGGCTGGCTATTCAAATGAACCGTTCGCTAATTGCGGTCTGTTCACGCCTCTAAGTCTGAACGAGCGAGCAAAACTTGCGGTTGTAATTTTGAAAAATACGCCCCCTTGCACCATACGTCATGTCCGCTATTTATTAGATTAATCGAGTACATCGAACAGCGTATGAACTGCTCGCTACTCTTGTGGCTTGTTTTTTCAACCGCTATTTTGCAAGCAGTTCTGAGTAAAAAAAAAACAAGTGACGTGGTCAATGACGCTGCTGTATTAATTATGCACTCCCTTGAAACGCCCGTTTTGACCTTTAAGCACGCCTGCGTTCGAATTCCACACCCCGTTTTCAAGCACCTTCCCCTGTTACCACCCACATACGCCTCCCTCTGTCACTCAAAATAGCAGGCATTCGCTATATAGCGAACAAACGATTTTCGGCCGCACTGACTGGTTCGCGCATGCGTATTAAAATCCGTACACATGCGCAGATGTGCGAACATCGGTCAGAACGAACGAGCGGCCGCTTACGAGCGGCTCTGAATCAGGGCCATGGTCAGATATGTCAGATGAATAATTGGACGATTGACCGATTTGCAAACGATCTGCAAACTATTGAACGATTTCAGCCTGTATTAAAATGAATGGAAATTGTACAAAACTGACCGCAAACACATCAGATGTCAGATATCGTTAACTGACAACCGGGAACGCGCATCATTCATCGTTCATTGTTGCACACATGTCAGATTTTCTTTCAGATATGAAAGATTATTAAAATAGTTATTGTTCAGATCTGAAGAAAAATCTGACCGTGTGTATTAGTCTGTGTGTGTGTGTATAGGGAGCTGCTGCATCAATGAGGGGTGATGATGATCAATCATAAGCTTCAGAGGTGCCGCAGGCCGCAGACTGCAGCTGTGTTTGCCCTTTCACAAAAAAACTTTTTTGTTATAGCTCCACTATAAAGTTTTTAAAGGTAGGTGCAAGTTATGCCCCCATGAAGATAGCCACACCACCTGTGTAGACCACACCCACACAGTAGGCATGCCCCCACATCACTAGTTACACTGCCACAGAGTTATCACACTCCCCTGCAGCGGCACACAATAGGCCTGTCACGGCTGGCTCAGGGGAATCTCCTACTGAGGAGCTGAAAGCTAAAGTCCTGGGTTGTGGAAGGAATCGGAGGCGAGGGGCCTGGATGTATGTCCTCCTCATCCACAAGTATCAGATGTTGGTGAACCCTGACCAAAGGTGTGGAGTCTAACCTGCTGGGAGGTATTCACCAGTGACCCCTCCAAGCGGGATATGAGTATAAGCTGAACCCGGCAAGCAGGTCACGACCCTTTAGTCAGGTATCCGATACAGGTGGGAAATGGAGGGAGATAACACTGATGAGACCCAGGCGAATGTACCTCTGAAAGAGACACTAGCGAGGTTTTTGGATTTGGATTTTGTACTGAGTCCGCGGGCAAGGTATCAGACACACCGCTGGCACAGGAGAGTGACACTGTGGTTGTACTCGGGGGATATACTGAGTATGCGGGCAAGGTATCCAGTCGCACCTCTGGCGCAGGAGAGTGACACTGTGGTTGTACTAGGAGGATGTACAGAGCACGCAGACAAGGTATCCAGTCGCTCCGCTGGCACAGGAGAGTGACACTGTGGTTGTACTAGGAGGATGTACAGAGCACACGGGCAAGGTATCCACTCGCTCCGCTGGCACAGGAGAGTAACTAGAGATTACTCTAGAGTCAACAGCAAGGGAACCTGGAATTAAGTGACGGCAAGCAAACACTAGTAGTAATGACGTTGTACAGGCAACGTCCTGCTGTCCTGAGCCAAGTTATATACCCTAAGGTAGGAGTTCATTGGTGGGCAACGTCAGCTGACAATAACCATGCTACCATTGGGTAAAGGGTAATCAGGTGATGAAGACTGTCATGTCTGCATCCATGACGACAACCGCAGCAACCAAGACACGGAGCAGTTCATGGGTGTCTACGTGGTTCCTAGGCTTAATCCTCAGTGCGTTACTCGCCGCCTCACCTGACGACTGACCGCTCCAGGGGAAGCCAGCGCTGGGTTGAGTAACGGCCGATCCTAGGCCGCAACCTGACAAGGGCCTTCATAAATTTCAGCTCCAGGCCCATGTGGACCTTAATCTGGCACTGGATAAAGAGATGGATGGGGAACATCTAGTGGGGACTTCCCTGCTTTGTGGGATGGCCCTACACAGTTTCTTCTCACAAAAGAACAATGTTTCCACCACCTCTGATGTGGAGGACATTGGGCCTCACCCTGTATCTTATTGCAGAGAATTTTGCATCTTCTGCAAAAAACAGCATTTTTAGGCCACTTTAACAAATGTAATAATAAACATTCAAAAATGAAGACCTGATGCCCCCTCTAAAATACACAATACTAGAAATCTTATAAAAGTTGCAATATTAATCATGTTGTTTCCATAGTAAGGAGTAATATAACTTGAAAGGCCACTTTTGGCATATATTCCAAACTGATTATAGGTTAGTCACACTTATTCTGATTACTTTTTTGGTATATTTAGACAAATGCACAATAAACTCCTAAAATAAATGCAATGCAGGATGAAAATGATGGGTTCTGTGATAGAAAAATACAATATAACTAGCATATAAAACCAACCTAAACACAAGCCTAATATACCCTAAAGCTATGCCCCTGTATTTAAGATTATACTTTTATATTTTCTCTATACCAGAGGTTCCTAATCTCAGGGCCCGATTCAGACCCGCTCGCTAGATGCGCTCGCACGCAGGCAAAGTATGCAAATCCCGCGATCGCACAGCAAGACATTAGCATGCCCACTGTGTCTTTGCGTGCGATCGCGGTATGTATTTAGACGCCCACTTTCCCTTAGTAACACACGTCATCTCCAGGAAACAATGGGTAACATCGGGCCCATATGCAGCACTTGTGGCTGACCATACCCTACCGCAAGCACTGCTGTGTGTAATTTAGCCATGTGACGTGTATGCTGACACTGTGTCTTAATTATGTACGCCCCTGAAACAGCATTCAGACGCACAGACACGCATGCGTTCGCACCACCACACCCCCGTTTCCATCGACCATCCCCTGTCACAACCCACAAACGGCACGTCCTGTCACTCATTCTAGCAAGGAGTCCTTGCATAAGGGGCGAACGCTTCGTGATCGCAGTGACTGGTTCGCGCACGCGCACTGCGTCATATGTATGCGCAGATTGCAAATATCGACTGGCTACGTGCGAACGCATCTAGCGAGCGGGTCTGAATCGGGCCCTCAGTCCTCAAGGCACAGTCCAGGGTTTAAGGATATCCATACTTGACCACAGGTGATTTAATTAGTACCTCACTCAATTTGATTTAACCACCTTTGCTCAACCATGGATATCTCTAAAACCTGAGCTGTTGGGGAGCTTTGAGGACCGCGTTTGGGAACCTTTGTTCTATACCAAAGGAGAGGTAAAATGCAGAGGTACTTACCTCCAGAGGTGGTAGAATAGCAAAGGTATGTTGAGGCCCAGAGTAACCCACTCAGCAGCACACATAAACATAAGACAGAAGAGTCCATGGATGCAATACTCTGGTACTACAAGCTGGAGGGGAAATAAAAGCCATGTGAGAAATACTGTACTGTAGGAGATTGCAGTAAAACAGTGGTTCTCAAACTCGGTCCTCAGGACCCCATAAAAAACAGTTCACGTTTTCCAGGTCAACGAGCAGGTACACAGGTGTATTCATTACTCACTGACACATTTTAAAAGTTCAACAGGTGGAGCTAATTATTTCACTTGTGATTCTATGAGGAGACCTGGAAAACATGCACTGTTTGGGGTCCTAAGGACTGAGTTTGAGAACCTGTGCAGTAGAAGAAAGACATAACAAAAATATCCAAAACTATACTGGTAGGTTAACTGGCTCCCAACAAAAATTACCACTAGTGTGTATGTGTGTGCATGAGGTAGGGAATATAGATTGTAAGCTCCACTGGGGCAGGGACTGATGTGAATGGCCAAAATATTCTCTGTAAAGCGCTGCGGAATATGTGTGCGCTATATAAATAACTGGAAAGAATAATAATAACAAACACATAACATAAAGAGAGGCCAATGATGCAGGAATGCTATTTAGATAAATGATTGCTGTTTGTATAGTGAGCCTACATTTCATGGTAACATTAACACATTCACCTTTTTGACTGTGTGTCCACTAGCACCAGACACAACATATATCTGGTAGATCATATATCAGCTTACGCAGCCTGGACAAAGAAGCAACCATCGCGACCGGTTGTGATGGTGATACGAAACAGCGTCTCCATCGCTACATTGGGATCGCTGATGCAACAAGGAGGTGTTTATTTCCTACAGATACCTCCTGCTGCATTTACATTGGACGTTATTGCACAGCTGCTTCCTTGCGGCTGTGCAACACTTTCAATCTCTCAATCAGGCCCTTTGAGTTTCGATTCAATATACATGTAGCTGCAGAATGGAATGGGGATGTAGTTATGAGACCAGCGGCCGCATGGCCGCCGGTCTCAATCCCGACAGCGGAATCCCAGCAAGGGATTTAACATAGGCGTCGAAATACTGATGCCTATGTTAATCCCAATGCCGGAACGCCGAGCACGCCAGCCCAAATGAAGGTAAGTCCGGGGCACCCTTAGCATTAGCTGCGGGGGGAGGGTTAGGATAAGGGATTCTAGCATAGTTAGGGTTAGGTTTGGGGGAGGGGAGATTAGGGTTAGGCACCCCTAAACAGCCGCTGGTATTTCAATCCCATTCCATGGAATGATCAAAAAAAAGATAAACCTTTAGCATAAACTGTTACCACTTTGGCAATAGATATACAGTATTGTGAAACTTTAGTGACTATGGGCTCTATTTACTACAATCTGCATTGGGAATGCAGATTGTAGTCCCCAATGCAGATTGTAGTGTGATATTATCAACTGAATTCGCATTGCGAATTCAGGCAATATCACAGGGATCTACTAAAAATCCCTTGCTGGGACAGAGCTTGCGATAAAGCTCTGACCCTGCGAATCCCCTCCGCAGCCTTATCACAGTATTTTCGCAAAACATACCATGACAAGTGCCCGCACATGCTACCGACCAGCCGCCGCTGTTATCCCCCCCGGTTCTAAGCCCCGCCCCCTTGATCGCCCCTCCCTTAATTGCACTTACCTGCATGATCCGAGCTCCGGTGATGTCCTCCATGGCTCTGGTCAGCTGACATCCCATACTGCACTGGGACCCAGTCACCTGATGACCGGGCCTCGGTGCAGTATGGGAGACCAGCTGACCGGAGGGAGGACATCATCGGAGCCCCGAACTCCGGTCAATTTTTTTTTTGCAGTTTATCAGCATGTGGTCTGTTTAGACCACACAGCTGATCACTGGGGTCGGCTCCTACTCCGGGCTCTGCTCTTCCCGTGAGAGCGGAGCAGGAGTCCGGTAACCGGGGGAAACTCTTGATAATGCCACCTCGCACTTCCCATTACAATTATGAGAAATGCGATCTGATTACTAGAAATAAGTGATACTTAGGGGTTGGAGTAGAATTTTACGAATTCTACTCCAATTGCCC
The DNA here is from genome assembly GCA_031769625.1 of Taudactylus pleione. Taxonomy (NCBI): domain Eukaryota; kingdom Metazoa; phylum Chordata; class Amphibia; order Anura; family Myobatrachidae; genus Taudactylus; species Taudactylus pleione. The sequence continues at coordinate 3,824,146 of JAUIMM010000311.1, read as the reverse complement.
TGTAGTAACTTTAGGTGAAACTAAAATAATGTGAAAATTTTTGTAAAAATAATTATAACAAATAGAGCTCTATGTAAAGAAAGTTAGAAACCACTATGTGCATGTATTCTTAAGTCAATACATATCACCAACAGCTCATATGGGATAGAAAGAATCAGCATGAGCACTGTTTCAGTAGCATGTCATCTTAATAAAGGGTAAACGGAGCTCCAAAGTGTAAATACGTAAAAATGCAATAGCTGTAGGCTGGAATTTAACACAAGAAAGCCTTTGAAAACAGATAATAATAATCCGTAATATGCACACATATATTCGACTCATAGGATGGGTCCAGGAGTGTATTATTATTATTAAACATTATATATAGGGCGCCACAAGTGGTCCGCAGTGCCGTACATACCTAGGTGTAACAAATGTCACTCCCTGAAAAGCTGGATCATGATCAGTTTTTAGCCTGGATGTTAAATGTCTAAATGAATGAAGCCGATTCCAAAGTAATGCTTCACAGTGTAGGTGATATCCAGTAGAACAACCTGAACATTACCCAACTACCCATATTTTGGGTATGAGTACAATATGCTGAACCATATTTCTGATAAATTCGGCCACCACAAAGAAAATACTATTAATTATTTTATGCACTTCTCAGATTAAGGGGGGGGGGGGGGTGCACCGAAGGCAATTGCAGTGGCCATCCAATAGGACAAATAATGGCAGCTTCCGCAGACTCTCAATGTATTCAAATACTGGCCGTGCAGGGACGTGGGTGGCGGGCACATTGAGTCATGATGATGTGAGCCAGAGAGGAACATGCCTGCAGCATCAGGTTCTCTTCTCTTCTGCCAGTCCCAGCACCACTTTGGGATTAGCTCAGGGATTATCTCTACAAAAAGTGGTAAACATGCCCACAAATTGTGGGACTTTAGAGCCCCCCACAGCCTTAATCCAGCTCTGATACCGGAGACAGGGGTGGAGAGTCTAATGCACCAGTGGTATTCACCAGGGATACCCACAAGGAGGTATGGTCTTTGCTGTACCTGGTATGCAGGTTGCATCCCCCTGCACTGGTTCCTAGTATGATAAAATGCATAAGCCGGAAGTGTCAACAAGTCCAGTTCTGGTGCACAGGGAGTTACAATATTGCCACAGGTGAATAACTAAGGGGAGGCTCTACCAAGCCTACAAGGAAATCTTGGAATCCACAGTGGTATGGAAGAATGGTGACAAGGAAGCCAAGGGCCATGCATGCAGAGGTATAAGAAGCCACAGGGAGCAAGTGGCGATAGGTCACTAACAATTCAAGGTTTATACAAGAGAGGCATCAGAAGCCACAGGCCAGGGACAGAGCAGAGGATGGTCTCAAACAAACCGGGACATACACTGGGACACACAAACTGGTATATAATAGATATCTGGAGAGGAGTTATGGCGTTATTAATCTGGTGCCAGGGTGAGGTTATTAGAGGGAAGCCTCATATGAACTACAGTACACGCCTTCATGATGTCAGCAATTGCATGAATAAAACGAAGGAAGTTCCGTGTACCCGCAGGAAGGGAGAATTACACTGACAACTTACTCAACATGGAGCATGAGGAAGCAGCATAGAGGCCAGTTGTATATGGACCCGGTAAGCACTTTGGATGCTGCTATGGGGTTTTGTGACAACATTTTTGATTGAGCTTTAGGCATCAGCTTTGTCATTTCTAAAACCTGGTGGGTCAAATTGTGACGAAATTATGAAGTTGAAATGATGGAAGAATGATGCCCATCTGGCTTACTGTAGCTGAGAGATCGTTTTGCACACATAAATTACATGTTCTTGTAGGTGAAAAATATGGACTGGATGAGCAGAACCCTCAAGATGGTGTTTGCATTCTGAAAAAAGCACATTTGATGGCTAGTAACTCCGTGTTACAAATCTCATCATTCTTTTTTGCACAAGACATTGGGGAATCTATTCATTATTTTAATTATCGGGGGACCCAAAAAAAGAACATACTAACTCGCCGTGATCTCCAGAGCAATTTATCATTGCTCCAGCACAGAGACTGATCCAAAAATCAGTTGTCTCCGTGAGCGGCTTCACTGCTCCTTTTGGAGCAGTGAGACAAGTGCGCATGCGTGACCTACAGGTCATGCATGCCTACAAGAGCCCCGACGTTCTGGCGGAAGGAACCAATCAGGTGCAGAGGAATGCAAAAGGATCCCTCTTCAGAACCCGGGACTCCTTCCCATAGGGAAGGAGCAGGTTGCAAGCCGCGAGCACTTGCCATCTGAAGATGGCGAATGCCCCCGCAGTCAAGCTCAGAAAAATATTGTATTTTCGGAGCTTGATGAATTCTGTTTTGGGGTTAGGCACTCCTAAGGGAGGGTTAGGGGGGGGGGGGAGGGTAGGATTAGGGTACTTACATGTTCCATCGGGATTCTCCCGTCGGGCTTCCAGCGTCGGCATTTCATCCCGGCGGCTATTAAGCTGCCGGGATTTCATACCCAACCCACAGATACATCTGATAACCTGACAATGGACAGTTCTATAGCAAGCCACATGAACCTATTGAGGTTATAAATCACATCCTACCACCTTACCTCCAAATGGACCCCGGTAATTAACATTCTAACCCTCCGCAGCTGACAGAGCAATTCATCATTGCTCCTGAGCGGTGAAAGCTGATGCGAAATCAGCTATCCCCGCCAGTGACTTCACTGCTCCTTTTCAGAGCAGTGAATCTTTCCTTTCCGAGCAGTGACGGGAGTGCGCATGCGTAACCTACAGGTCATTCATGTGCACAAGAGCTGCGATGTCCAGCGGAAGGAGCCGGACAGGGGCAGAAGGATCCAAAAGGATCCCTCTTTGAAACCTGGACCTCCTTCCCATAGGGAAGGAGTGGGTTGAGAGCCCGGAGCAGGAGCATTCGCCATCTAAAGATGGGGAATGCTACCGCACTCAAGCTCCGAAAATATTTTATTTTCGATCTTAATTAATTCTGTCCCCATACTAGTGTATGGGGACAACGGGACTTTCCGGAAGGTAAGTAGGAGATATCTGTGATATCTCCTGCTTTACCCCTTGTGAGGAATGGCCCGACAACTTATGGAGCATACACACGGTCAGATGTGTCAGATGAACGATTTGTCCCACGATTTGAATGATTTTGCAAACGATTTGAACTACGAACGATATTTGACTGCATTAAATATACTGAAATCGTCCAAAACTGACTGCAAACACATCAGATGTCAGATATCGTTATCTGACCATCGGGAACGTGCATAGTTCATCGTTCAGACATGTCAGATTTTCCTTCAGATATGAACGATTGAACGATTTTTTAAATCATTATCGTTCAGATTTGAAGAAAAATCTGACCGTGTGTATGCACCATTACTTTCCACAACTGCAGGTGAAAACTGCTATTGTAGAAATTCAGCGATGATGAATAGACCCATTAGTGACTAAATTTAGCGGTTCAAACATAACTTCTATCGCACACATTTTGTGAGAATTGTGAAAAATGGTGCTTTAGAGTGTTCAGCTTCTTGTGTTTTAGGTAATCGTTTGAATGGAATTTCCTTTTAGTTGTGTAATCAATACAATTATTCTAGAAAACAAATTAATTACTGTATTTCTTTCTTATTTATAGTAGAGCTGAGCGGTTCAGTTTTCCTGAAAAACCAACACATACGAACTTTGGGGTTTAGAGAGTCGGATTACATCCCGCCTTGTATCACTTTTGGGGTACCGAGTAGAAACAAGTTCTGGCTCGGGTCTGCTGTGAGTTCGGAACTCGGATTTATAAAAAGATAATCGGTTTTGGTTTGCAGGTAAACAGGTCCAAATGACATGATTTTAGTTGTTTTTATCAATTTTAAAGAAATCCCAAACCAAATCTGAATCAAAACACTTGAGGTCCGCACACATCACTAATTTATAGGAGGTTGCCAATTAACACCAGCATTACTCTTGCTGAGATCCATGCTCAGATCATCAGAGGAAATAACTTATCCCCAAAAAATAATAATTTCACACTGTTTTAATTCTCATTTTCCAGGTTAATATAGAGCTCCTGATTCCAGGGTTATTCAGGCATTCCGCAGATATGGCTGCAATGTCTTTCAAGATTATCTGCAAAAATAAGGATCATTCAAATAACCAAATGCAAATTGACCTAGTAACTCTCATAAAAAAATCATTGATAAAATGTGGGAAATCTGCATGTACACTGCACATACTAAATGGCATGAAGTACTCCCTATAGGCAATACAAGGGTGTGACATAGCATCCTTTTTATCAAGCATAAGGTTCTTCCAGCAGGAGTAGGATGATTAAAAAAAACTTAAAAAAAAAATGCTTATTCAAGTATTCTCAAAGGATATTTAACTCTTACATAGAGCGAGAGTGACTCTGACCAAATGGCATTGATGACCCTGGTAAGCAGCTCAATAGGGCGTCATAGGAGTGATAAGGAGGGAATTGATCTTTTTATCACTGGCATCCAGAACTGTACATTTTGTGGAGGCAGCTAATATAAATCTGTTATAGAAGTCCAGAAACCCACGTGGCTTCGGAGATCAGAGTCCCAATTAACCTTAAATTGTTCAGAAGGAGAAGAAATAATGTGAATGTCCTGGTAATGTAAAGATTATAAACTAACAGCTAAGGGATTCCTGGAGTGATGGAAAATGTGAGCACTAAGGAATCAAGTGAAACTTTTATACTTCATAATGACCCATTCCTGCTGTATGTCCAGTTGAATCATTTTATAAGTTACTGGTCCAGGAGAACAAATGGAGCCATAACCAGTTTCGATATCTACAGGAGATTATGCAGATCAGGGTAGTAATCCATTGCAGCAAGGATGTCTATAAAATTACCTCCAGAACCAGAATAGCTGAGATGGTGATATGAAGAGAACCAGGAGAAAGAGTTATTGGGTGTGCATAACGGTATTGGTGACCCTTAGTTCTATCAGCTCTTTGTGCAAGAATGGAAAGTGTCTGTGACTGATGGAGACCTATTGATTGGGCATCACTGATTTCATATATGGCATTGATATGGTTCCATGCATCTTATCTGGGCAGAATACACTGCACCACAACAATAGAAACAAAGATTTCCAGCACAACAATAATTCCAAAGGGTTATCTAATAATGTTGATTTGTATGGGTGTCAGCAATCCAACACTAGAATCCAGGAATGCCCTCAGAATGAAGTGTTTACCTCGGTGCCATGAGTCTAGCTTATGCAATTACAGTACACATCAATTAGGTTCATCAACCACTTGACCCAGGTTGAAATAATATAATGCAGATCTTCTCATATATCTCTCTCTTGTTATTCATATGGAGAGATCTGGGCACAGGCTTCCATATTCAAAATATTTATTATGATGGATAACTACTGTGAAAATGTATGCAGCATGGACTATACACAGCTCTGCCATTCATTAGCTTTGCTGACTGTGAGTTTAGCTTGAAGAGTGCAGGAAAACTCATGAAGGTTAACAAATATTTGTTTCCATATGATTGCTGGGCTTCTTCTTGTGAGCTTCATGTGGGCCCAGATTATTCAGAAATGGTCTTAAGTGAAATTCAGAGTAAGGTAACAGGAATACAATACAATAACGAGTAGGTTCACAAATAGGATAGGAGCATTGAATGGTGAGATACCATGTAGTCAGAATCAAGTCTGATTTGTCATACCGGTGAATAAATACGGACCAACGAATGAGCCAGGAGCAAAGCCACCAACAAATTGGATTCTGTTCTCTACCCTGCAAAGTTTCCAACATGCTGGGAAACAGTATGTCTTTGAATCTGTGGCTACAGCGAAACCTTTGTGGACCATCCTCAGGGATCATCCTCCTCTCCAACGGAATTGGTGGACTGATCTGTCACAAGTATCATGTTCATTACCTGAACTACGTTGCATTCATACTTTTGAACATGCTTTTAAATTTACTCTGGTTATGTCTAATTGAATCTCTTAACATTTTGTTCTGGCCTGTTGTCCCAGGTGACCTGTGAGTCACACACCCTATCCCCAGTCTCACCTTCCCCATTTTCCCTGGTCTACATCTCTCCTCCCACCCCCCTTTATACTAGACATATTTTTTTACTTTGCTTATTATTGTAATTTTTGTCCTTTTATTTTGGTTCTTAAAACAGTTAAAAATGGTAGTACTGTTTTGTGTTAGTTACCTATGCTAATGTTATTGGAGTTGGGATTCTGCGCGCATGTACGGGTTTCTTTTCACTCACTTGCTACAACTCCCCTGCTCATTGGGACATGGGGAGTTCATGTATCTTTGCTTCTGTTGCTGAACATATTTAATAGATTGGGCATGGCTGACACTTTGGATGCTGCAGCTTCTCCATTAACAACTAAGGGACTGTCACGCTGGGAGGCGGTTTTCTGGAAGCTGAGGCCTGAGGCTGCGGGAGGAAACGGAGGCGAGGGGCCTGAATGTACAACCTCCGCATCCACGGGTCTTGGTCGTTGGCGAGACCTAGTCAAAGGTGCGGAATTTAACCCACGAGATTCAATGACGTAGGTGCCCACCAATAAGGGATTTTTCAAAATTCGATTCCTAAGGGGATTAAAAGGGCTAAAATGTTTCCTCCCCCTGTGCAGTGTCCTGCGTGACTGTCTCATTGTGGCTGTAGCACAGTTCAGTATTCAAACACCAACGGTCATCCCAAGTGCTTCCAAACATCACTGGCAGTTATTGTGGCTCCCCCATTTGAATAGTGAGGGAAGGGAATATGTTACAACAGAGGTGAGAGAGGAAATGTGTTACAACAGCAGTGAAAGTGGAATGTGTTACTATAGAAGTGAGGGAGATGAATGTGTTAATAAACAGGTGAGGGAGATGAATGTGTTAATACACAGGTGAGGGAGGGGAATGTGTAGCTACAGGGGTTAGCAGGGGTAATGTGTTACTACAGAGGCGAGGGAGGGGGATTGTGTTACTACTGAAGTGAGCAGTAATGGGAGGGGAATGTGTTACTACTGGGGTGAGCAGGGTAATGTGTTACTACAGAGGTGAGGGAGGGGAATAAGTTACTACAGTGTGAGTGAGGGTAATGTGTAACTTCAGGTGTGAGGGAGGGATTGTCTTTCTACACAGGTGAGGGATGGGAAAGCCGAATGTGTTACAAAATGGGCGAGGGAGGGAAATTTGTTACTATAGAGGAGAGCGAGGATAATGTGTTACTACAGAGGCAAGGGAGTGAAACGTGTTAGGACACATGTGAGGGAGGATAAGGATCTTACTATAGTAGTGATACATTGCTATAGAGGTGAAGGATAAATGTGTTACTCGAGTGATGAGATGGAGATGGAAACAGTAAATATATAAGGTCTACCCAGGTGAAACCAGGTACATCAGCTAGTCTTTCATAAATTTCTTCACTATACTTTGCATTTGGAGGAGCAATTGTGAACCATTGCCACGCTTTATGCTTTAAATAATAATAATGTATTTTAATAATGTATTTTTCTCTCATGTCTGCACTCGCCTACAGGATTGGGGAGAAGGTGCTATAATTTTGGGGGGTGATTTCAATGCTGTACTGCACTCCACACTGAATAGATCTGGGCCCTCTGAAAAGGGACGGGGTAGCACACCGCCAGCTTTGCAGTTGCTAGTGTCTTCTCTCCACTCAACAGATCCTTGGAGGCACCAACATCCTGTTGCAAGAGATTATACGTTCTATTCCCACCCACATCATACCTGCTCTAAAACAGATCTTAAATTATCTAAAATGTGGTAGTCCTGCGCAGGAAAGGAGCAGCTAAGTGAATCACCAGAGGTTATTAGTCCTGGTAAATATCAATGTCTCAAGAAATATGGATGATTCTCTGCGCTCCACTGTTAGTGTGTAAGATTGGTTACTTGTGAAGAATATTATTGTCACTGTTGTGTTCATATTTGGCTGTGTTACTGGACCTGAGTCTTTGGCAGAAGAGGGTTCTGGAGTGGATGTCTGGAAACTGGCTGGTCGAATATAGTTACAGCTCATGAGAAGTAGTCTGACTAAAGGAAGCTGGACAGTACTGGGCAATTAGCTGAGACCCTGAACAGAGGTGCGGAGTCTAACACGTCAATGGTGTTTACCGGGGACCCTCACAAGGGAGTTTAGGCTTAGCTGCACCCGACGTGCAGGTCACAATCCTCTGCTTGGCTTTCCCTGTACTGGCAGATGAAGACTGAATCTCTGAGAAGGAGCCAGACTGGACGATATCGGACTGGAACCGATGGTAAAGGATATCGGACTGAAACCATTGGTAGAGGATAGCGGACTGGAACCGATAGTAGAAGATATTGGACTGGAACAGATGGTAGAGGATATCGGACTTGACTGATGGACTGAAACCAATGGTATCAGGTCTATGGGATTGAACCAGGGGTGCAGAGAGATGGAAATCTGCACAGGAGTCATAGATAGAATATCCACAGGAGCTTTCTCTGCATCTACAGCTGAAGACAACATTGCACTGGCAAGTACTATGTGCAGGGAGAATCCTTATATACCCCTGGGACAGCAGGGATTGGTTACAGGTGTTATGTGACCACATACTGGTCTCCTGTTGGTGGAGATCCGGTCACTAGATTCAGACTGTCATGGCTGCGCTCAGCAGCCTGCAGTGGAGGAAATGCTGCATGTGGAAGCTGTGGAGATTGCAGGAGATGAGAAGAAACTGCAGCTGGAGGAAGTCTGTCACAGAGGCGGATTATGGAGCGTGGAACCAGGTAAGCGACTCATCGGCTGTAGCAAATAGTGCCGTTTGTGACAATTATTTATTTATCTGAGAAGTCTTAAAAGTTTTTAGGGACTCTTCTTCAATTCTGGGATCTCTCCTATATATCATGTATGGAAAAAACAATACACTGTGTGAGAAATCAGTGCTCGTAAAGCAGGATGTTGTATAAAAGGGGATAGACTTTAACCGGGATCCCGTAAACCAACCCGATTATGTGCTATGTAGCGTGACCTGCCTATTGCTATAGATGTGTGTTGCACACTGTGTAGTGTGTCCTGAACATTCTTATACAGTATATGTATATATTGTCTATTGTACACAGTCTATTGTAACCTGAGTATTATCAGGTGGTATGTGCTGTTCAGAGTGTAGTAGGGATGGACATCGAAATGCGATTGTTGCAGACCATCAATATTTTAATTTCAAAGGCAGTATTTTTACAATTTAATGGCGTTCCGATTATAACTTTTTTCAGGGGGCAGTAACTAGAGGGGACAGCTACTGGGCACACAGTGGGTCACACTGCAGCACTGCTGTACCTGCTGTGCTCTGTCAGAGGAGAGGAGACTGGAGATGCTTGGAATGGACTGCACACAACTGCTCTCCAATTGGCTGACTTTGTTCAGGTACTTTGTACAGTCCGGTGTATTCTTGTCCCTGGTCATACACAAGTATGAGGCATTCTGGGAGTTATAGTGTTTTCATACTCCAGCCATGGTTCTGGGAAGTAATGATGTTTGTGCGTAAGAACTACAACTCCCAGAGCTATAAGCGTACACAGACAGCGACAAACAGCGCTTCACAGTCACACACACTATAGCTGGATTGGTTGGAGATGTTGACTAATAAGGAAAGTAAAGTGGAATTTTTCTTTGATGTCTTGTTGAAATAAGTCCACACTTTAACTGCCCCTAGAGTCTTAAAGACTCACTTCATAAACCTCCTAATACAATTTGGAGGTGCTCTCCTCTTGCCCTCCCCATTTTGAATGTAGTAGTTCTGAAGCCTCCAGTGTCCCCTAGTGGATGAAGGAAAAAGTAGTAGTCCTCTGCTGCATGGCCACCTACATCTCCAATGGTCAGCTTTATTACGGGATGGCACATTCATCTTCTACACGTTCCTGTCGCATCTGCAGATTTCTTACTCCAACAGTTTCTTTTTGTATTTAAATCTTTGTTTGTATACATACTATGTGTAATGTCATATGTACAAGTGACTTATTTAATCATATAGAAAAAAAAGATCTCTCTTATAGAAAATCAGAGACTATCCTGCTAAATAAAGTATTAGAAGAATAAATAATGTTTTCTTTCCTAATCCCCTCTCCCATCCAATGTATCTTCCTGAATTCCTTTAATAAACAGTTCATTCCCTTTAAAAAGTGTCCAGATCCCCTGGGTCTCATCTTAGGTAGGGCCTAGCTTCTCTCTGGCTTGGGGTCAGTGACGTCCTCTCCAAAAATGGAATGTTTCCCAACGCCACCCCTCAAACATGGAGAACCACTGCATGAATATTTAACAAGATCAACATGAATTTATTTTTTCCCCTTCATGACCAGAGAGGACTACCCATGTATGGCCTAGACTTCAATAATAATAGAACAATTTTTACGAAGTGATCTACTATGATATAGAATGTACAAAGGCCCTCATTCAGAGCCGTACGCTCTGAGCAGAGCGCACGCCCTGAATGAGGGCCGTCCTCCATAATTATGGAGCGTCCTCCTGGACGCTCGTATAGCTGTGAGTCACCACCCACAGCCTATACGAGCGTGCAGTTTGATGGCCGCGATGGTCTTGACCATCGCCACTGCGAGCCGGAGCCTGCGGTTGAGTTTTTCAACCGCAAGGCCCGGAGTGATTTTGGCTCTATCAGAGCCAAAATCACTCCCACTGACATCACTAGTGATGTCAGTGGGCCGGCTTCTGACGGTAGGCGTTCCCTTGGGAACGCCTCCGTCAAGGAGGCACGCCCCCGGCACGCCCACCAAAGGGGGCATGCTGTCAATCAACATCGACAGCACGCCCCCTTTGATCAGACACAACGAGCAAAGGAAAGTCCTTCGCTCGTCGCGTCTGGCGCATGCGCACGACGGAGCTCCCGCCGTCGTGCGCATGCGCAGTGCACAACATCGACCCACTTGCGAGCGGACAGCCGCTTGCGAGTGGGTCTGAATCAGGCCCAATGATCTTATTAGTAGAGATGGTGGTGACATCAGGTGATAGTGTACTGTCAGTCTGTCACAATGATGCACATGCAGAATATGCTGGAGCAGTAGTTCTCAAGATGCATTTATACACCAGAGTATAGTATAAGTGTGAGTGATGCTGAGTAAATGTATAACACAGTAGTTGGTGCTGGTGGTGGTTAGTCCTCATGTGGAATGCTTTACCTTTGCTTTATTTTATATCAGGTAAAACAATAGGAAGCATGTGACAAAGGGAATTACACATGAGTAACAGCAGTAGATGTAATACACTGTTTGTGGCAGCCTGGAGCTCAGGGTATTCCTGGGCATTATAGAGCGCCAGACGTGAATGCAATTCTGACACTGGCGTACACTAGCACTGATGGTCTAGTCAGTCACTAGTGTACAATGGTGGTGGTACAGCATGGACATACAGCAGGGCACTGTAGGGCTCTTTGGTGGTGAGGATCTCCTGGTCCGACCTAGCCTCGTGGACGCTGGGGAGTAAAAACCCGCGGAGACACCACGTATGTCAGAGGTCTGACCTCTTTTAGCTCCTGGCAGGTCTTACTGACTGTGGGCTCTCTTCTACCTGGATAGTGCTGGAGGGAGGCAGCACAGAAGCGCACTCCTTCCAACCGATATCGCATTTTCTACAAAGAAAACTGAGAATAAGAATAAGGGGATCGGTATGAAATACTGCCGGACACAACTCTGGCGGTTCAAATCCTGACGCTGGAAGACCGGCAGTGAAGATCCCGACAGGTATTTCTACTATTACTAACTTAACCCCCCCTAACCCTAGGGGTGCCTTACTAACCTCACCCCCCGAGTGCCTAACCCTAACCCCCCATGTAAGTGGCTAAACCTAACTCCCCCTTCCCCACAGCCTATACCTAAGTCTCCCGGGGGGGTGCCTAACCCTAACCTCCCTCTGGAGGTGCCTAACCCTATCTCCCCCTTTCCCTAGCCTAACCCTACCGGGGGGGGGGTGCCTAAGTCCACCCCCGGGAGCCCCTAACCTAACCCTCCCCCCCGCGCGGCTGTCCGCACCCGGCTTACCTTGATCGGTATGACAGGCGTCAGAATCTCAATGCCTGTCATTAGACCCCTGCCGGGATTAGACAGTCGGGAAGCCGGCGGTCTGCATTTCGACCGTCGGCTTACTGATTGGATCCTGTACTAAGCTCTGGAAAGTTATAAATTGGAAAGTGATAAACTACCAACCAATCAGCTCCTGTCATTTTTCAAACACAGTCTGTGTTAGGAGCTGAGCAGCTGGTAGTATAACACTCCAATATATCACTTTCCAGAGCTTAGTACACCTGCACCTTAGAGAGCTGTTGCCCAGAAATAATTCAGATGGCTGCCAGGCACAGTTTAGGAATCACGGGCAGCCACGTCTGGTGACATGGCTGCTCATGGCATGTTTATCTATGTTCTGTCATCAATTATTTATGTCATGTATGATATTCACAGTTACTTTAATTGAATAACTTTACTATATTATTCCGAGCTACCTTGTTTTTATTTGTACAGTATGTCTGTAAAGAGGACCGTGTGTGGAATGTATGGTTACAGTACAGCTCATATTCATACATTTGATGCACAGCTAAACACCTTGAACTGTTGCATGTAGATTGTCTATCCTACACACATCAATATGCATTTAAAAAATAGAGAAAACAGCACTCGTAGAAACTACTACAACAACCTATGTAGTATACATATAATATGTAGTATAGCTGAGAAACAGTGAACCAAAATGTAATATAATTCAAAGTATCTATCAAGTCCTGGAGTAACTATGGGCTTTACTCAGAGATGGACGCAATGGCGATTACGTCCGCAGATTGAGCGATTGTTTATCATTGCGCATGCGTTTAAGCCACACTGTGTGTGTGCGCACCGATCGTACTGCGAACACGGACGCACCCCATCGCAAAGTGAGTGACAGGCTGTGAGCATTACGGGGTGGTAACGGGGAGTGGTCATAAAAATGTAGCTCAGCATGTCAGGAGAGCTCCCGAGTCTGCAGCTGGTCACACCTGCCGCAAGGGTAAGATGGCTGCTGATGTGCATCGATGTTACCGATAATTACGCAGGTATGCGTCGTTGCACGCAGGTAAGAAGGTAGCAGTGGGCGTCTTTATGCTCAGGTGATCTTTGCAAACATTAGCATATTTTCGCAGCGGCGTTGCGTACAAAAACGCAGCTTAGATTGCATTAGCTTCCATCTCTGGATCAGGCCCTATATTCACATAGATTGACACAATTGCATCTGATCATCTAGCAAGTGTATGCAGCTGGCATTGAAACAAAAAATAGAGGGTTATTGCAGATCATAGTGTTGATAATCTGATAAATTAGGGGTGTTATATCGTCCCATACTACTATACTGAACTTGAAGATGCATTCATGTTCCTCTTAATGAGGGAGTAAAATGTCCCATTAAGTTATGGAAAAGGAGCACTGTATATATGTAGAGAAGCTTTAGTGTCTCTGAAAGATGTGTAACAGATGGACCCTAAGATCAGTCAGCTCACATCGTGTTCATACACTTTTACCAGTGAAAGTCTCCTTCAGCATACACATTAGTTATGTAAATGACAAAATCAGATGTAGAAATTAATATAGCCACAATCCTGGTGCTTATATCCCATCAATTACCCTGACGCGTTTCTCCACAAGCATGTGGTTTTGTCAGATGTATAATGTTTGATTCAATTGATGGTTAGATCACTTTCTGCAATCAGATCATGGCAATAATAAAAGATCAGATGGTGAGCTTAATAAAATATACCAATATTAAAAGAAAAAATGAAACTAGTTATTCACAAATATAACAGTAAAACAGTGAAAATATGGTATTATATTGGCTCTTAGATCTCATATATATCCCCTGAATCTGTTCTGTCATCGTGCTTGTATTTATACTGTGCAGTATTCCTGCAGTGTGTATTCCGGTGCTGTCTCACTGTTTGAAGAGTTAATAATATTATCTTATATACAGTATACCTTTGTTGTCTCCATCAGCATACTGTACATTTGTGCTACATACGTTTTGGGTAAGCTGACTTACGGTGAGCACATAGAGAGGCAAAGAGAATATTTCATATGAGTGTTTATTAGGGACACTGCCCTACACAAAAAGGGGACCAATAATAGTAAAACCAATAAATGATTTATTTCTAATACTAGGGTTGCACAATTAGTTAATGTAATAAGGGTACACCATAATTAATTGCAGGAAGGGGCAAAATTATTTAATATAACAAGGGGACACAGTTAATTCTCTATAGTACTAAAAGGCCCAATTCAATATTTATAACACTAAGGGGGCACAGTTCATTTTTTACTCTCCTAAGGGGGCTTATGCTAGTAGTACACACTTGTATGCACTGCCACCTATGTGGATGGGGGCACCTGTAGTGTTATAATAACTGCAATTTTTTTAGAACATTTTAACCCAGTTTTGTTTAGCATTGGGACAGATATCTCTAGGTGGGAGGTCCCGAGCACTTGGTTTGGGCAACCGCCCAACAGATTATTAGGCCTAATGCTGAGTAGCAGTTCCTATCACTCAAAGCAAAGAAGGGTTTTTATTTACTTAATGTGTTTCTATGTCTTTATCATTCTGAAAGGCAAGAAGATCTACACTGCCTCTCGCAACCACCTCTTTATTATAGCTGGATTAGTGATGTAGCAGGGTGATTTTCTACCTTTTATCCCCCCCTCTCCCCCAACATGTGACATCATGATGTGACAGGGCAGCGACCGTACAATCCCCATAGGCCCTACAACCTAAGGGGCAGCACCGCTCACCCCCCCCCTAGTTATGACCCTGATATTCGGCAGGTCCAGCAGCTTGGTAAATGGCAAGTTCATACATGTAACATAATTTGCATTCTTATTAAGATGTAAAACATTCAGAATGGCAATATGGAATGTTGCATCTTAAAAGACAGCAGTCTCTGAGTGGTTTGGCCTTTAGTAAATCCAAACTGCTCGGAAACCAGCTGCAATACCTGCAGTGTAACAAAATTGCACTTTAGTAAATCCCCCCCCCCAAGTTTGCATAGTAATGTGCATGTTTTTTTTTTTTAAATATAATACTATTTAATTAATTAAAATGTAACTAATATATATATATATATATATATATGTTAATTTGGTAAGTGAGGCTGTTTATAAAGAGGTTGGTATAAAGAGGGAGCATTGTATAACATATTCTATTTTCTTACTCAAAAATTGTCTAAACAAACACTTTACCATAAGTGCATACTGATCAGTTAACAATATTAAAACAACATAATATCAATCAAAACTGAAAAATGGCACACATGGAATTACATATACTATGATTTAAAGGCAAACAAGCACAAACAAAACAATGCACAGCACATACATTTAAATAAATGTGAACATTTGTACAGGGGGCCCATATGAACTTTAATGTAATCTCTGGTATGCAAGTTAGGTTGACTTCTGATTAAAATGAATGCAATGCAAACAATATAATATACTTAATGAAAACTAACAGTAAACTAAACAAAACAATGTACCCTACACAAACAGCACAACAAAATAAATTTTAATATGAGACATATAACAACATATATACAGTACAGTAATACACGGGATGTATTGCTGACCTTTCTGAGCAAGCAGCAAATCCGTTCCACGTTCTTAACCCTCTCTCTCTGTAGAAAATGTGAACGGAAGAAAGAAAGTGGAATACAAAGGGAAAGTTAAAAAGTTATGAGGGAGCATACAAGAGGGAAAGGGTGGGACAGGAAAAGTAAATGAGGAATAAAGACAAAGACCAATAGAATAGAGGAAAGAGAAGTGAGTGGTAAAGAGAGGGAAGTGTATCATGATGGGAAATGAGAATGGGAAAAGCATTGGATGAAACATGCAGAGAGATATCAAGAAGTTAGTGATAATCTTTGACACGCTACCAGGGCCCCTGCTCTATCCCATAGTCACTGAGATGTCCTACAATGCAATAGCAGGAAAATGAGACATCGCAGGTAAAAAGAAACACTTACCGCTCTGGATGGATTCCCCTGTTCAATAGGATTCTTAAAGTCTGTTCGAAGTTCATCAAAGGCAATAATCTGCAGGGAGACAGACATATTAGCACACAGGACACAACTGATGCATATAAAAAGTAATAGATATTACAGAGCCAGGTAATTTATACAACAATTTCTAGTAGCAGATGTAAAATGCTCCTTCTAAAATCCATTAGTAAGTTTAATCTCCTTGTTTTACATTTGGGGATAATTCAATACATTGATCGTGATTGTATACATTCCTCTAGGGTCCAGTACTTCCAGTCCTACCAACACCATTTACTTTTTTCACCTTACTAATTAATTTAACTGAACTGACACCCGCAATTTAGGTTTCTATTTCCTTCTCTATTATCCTTTCAGCTATGTTCCTGCCTTAAGCTGGCCACACACTAGACCAACTTTCATCGAACCAGCTAACTAGTTGATTGGTTGGAATGAAAATCTGGTAAGGTATGAAAGCAAATGACAATCTGCAATTTGCTTCCAAATGCAGGAAAATGGACAAAAACTGTTGTTTGAACAAATTGTTTAGATCAAACATTTAACAAACTTGTCTGATGACCATTTTCATCTGTTTTCTGGTATTTAGGAGCAAATTGCTGATCATCATTTACTCCCATACGTTACCAGATTTTCATTCCAACCAATCAAACTTGTTGGCTGGTTGGATGAAAGTTGGTCTAGTGTGTGGCCAGCTTTACAGTGGTGAAGCAATAGAGGTAGCAGAGTAGGAACTGATGCCATTTACAGTTGGAACCGGTTATACTACATGAGCCATGGAAAGATGGGGACTGACATGAGATAAAGAGTCAGAAAGTATGGGGAGAACAAAAGACATATGAATGAGAGCCATGATGGGGTAGGCAAGTGGCAGATTTTGGAAAGCCCCCCACAAAGGCAGGCATTGCATGTAAAATATGTAACCATTTATTTAACAGTTATATTACAATATTTAATAACATAGTTTCCATGCACATAATAGTAATCCCTAACGTTCACTTGCCACCAGTGGCTCCCATATAACACTTTTAACTATAAAGACTTGTACTTGATAAAGGCAAGTTGTCAGGTAACGAGGATATCTGAAAAGGAAATGGTTAATACGGCCAGAGAGTAAATAGACACACAAAGATAGTGTATCAGACAATACTCTGATGTTTATTAGGCGTAACATCGATTTTATATAGCTTCGTCATTGCTTCTCTTATCATTTCATTGCGTAAATGTTACCAAAGGAGCCCATACACGGTGCATTATGCACCTTGCTATGTGACTTGGGATCCGACAGCCGACATATTGGGTGGTCCCTACAAACGGAGAGATCGGTTGACTGACCGCCCGATATACCGGCACCCCCTCCCCCACCCACATAGCTCTGCGTGGGATCGTCCATCGCATCCCCAGATCAAGTGAACATGCAGTAAGATCTGGAGGTGCGATGTACGACCCCACGGGAGTGCGCACTGGCCAATATCATGCTCACACAGGGTGCGATATAGCAGCGATATCGTACCAATCCATCGGATCGGCTGCTAGAATCGCACCGTGTTAGGGGCCTTAACAGTTGAATTAAAGTCACGTATATACTGAGAACTATTACTTGTATTAGCAGCAGGGTGGCAGCATTGTTTTGCCTAAATTATTAATACGCAAACAGCTATTAATGCTAGACACATAATTAAGAGGTTCTGCTCATTATTTCTGAGAATGCAGATGGCGCCTTCCATTCCAACATTTGTTTATATATCTCCACTACTTCCCATGATAGGCACGTAGAAGTCTTTATCAACAGGTGTACATTTCTGTATTCAGCATTCAATTTGACCAAACATTATTTGGAGTTTAACTTTAACTCAGAACTCTCTACACATAGGAATGCTATACATTCCGGTCTTTGCACCGGCATACCAAAAACAGTCTTTAGGACACCCAAATGTCTCTCTGTCACGGAATCTGTTAGAGCCTGAGGCTCGCTCTGCGCTGCCTCATTCGAAGCCAGATAGCTGCTGGACGCTAGGACCCAGCGGCTTACTGGAGGAGCACCCTCAGACAGAGTGATTGTGTGCAAGAACTAGAGATGTGCGGTTCGATACTCCTGAAAAACAAACACACCCGAAGCTAGGGGTTCCAAGTTGACTTGAGTCCCGACTTAGATCACTTTTGGGGTCCTAGAATAGAATACCTGCTCAGGTCTGCTGTAAGTTCGTAGCTCGTATTTACAAACCGAACCTCTGTTTTGTATTGCCTGTAAACAGGACCAAATTAAATTATTTTAGATGTTTTAATCCATTTTGGCAATCCAAAACCAAAATCAAACCCTATCCAAAATACTTGAGGGTGGTTATGCCAAAATCAAAAACCTTAACATTTGACAGTGGTTTTGACAAAACCATAATCAAAACATGGGGATCCGTGCACATCTCTAGCAAGAACTGGGGCAGGAAGCCGCCAGCCGCAACAGGGTGCTACATCATCTCCAGAGACAGTTCATGTTGCTGTCCGCTTGTCACCCCTAACCCACCCACTATTCCACTGGAGCAGTGGTGTGATAAGGATCAGTACTGGGGATGCACCCCTTCCACTCTGTCTTCCTAACCATGAGTGAGGAGCAGCAGGACATCCGCCAAGTGCAGCTGAGATTGGTAAATGTACTACCAGCTGTCTGTCTGTGTACTCCTGGTGAATGTACTACCAGCGATCTGTCTGTGTACTCCTGGTGAATGTACTACCAGTGATCTGTCTGTGTACTCCTGGTGAATGTACTACCAGCGGTCTGTCTGTGTACTCCGGGTGAATGTACTACCAGCGGTCTGTCTGTGTACTCCTGGTAAATGTACTACCAGCGGTCTGTCTGTGTACTCCTTGTGAATGTACTACCAGCGGTCTGTCTGTGTACTCCTGATAAATGTACTACCAGCGGTCTGTGTGTGTACTAGTGGTGAGTGTACTACCAGCGGTCTGTCTGTGTAGTCCTGGTAAATGTAAAATGAGCCCAAAAGCAGTTAGTAAGATCTACTTGTTGATGAAAACACACTGATATAATACAGAAAATGCATGTAGCCATAAGGATCACTGTGCCTTATAACCAATGCAGGGAAATTATACTAATGATCCCATTGGAATGTAAATATCTGTTTATTTTTATATATAACATATTCATAATGGTGGTAAGGTAGAATCAGGGAGATTACTAGGTTCTTCACGGAGACTGGGAGATTGCTACTGTTTCAGGGAGTTGGCAAGTATGTACAGTCAGGTGCATAAATATTGGGACATTGACAGAATTTTCATATTTTAGCCTCTATTCACCACCACAATGGCTTTGAAATTAAACAAACAAGATGTGCTTTAACTGCAGACTTTCAGATTTAATTTGAGGGTAATTACATCAAAATCAGGTGAACGGTGTAGGAATTACAACGGTTTCTATATGTGCCTCCCACTTTTTAAGGGGCCAAAAGTAATGGGACAAACTAAACAATCCTAAATCTAACTTTCACTTTTTAATACTTTGTTGCAAATTCTTTGCAGGAAATTACAGCCTGAAGTCTGGAACGCATAGATATCACCAGACGTTGGGTTTCATCCCTGGTGATGCTCTGCCAGGCCTCTACTGCAAATGTCTTTAGTTCCTGCTTGTTCTTGGGGCATTTTCCCTTCAGTTTTGTCTTCATCAAGTGAAATGCATGCTCAATCGGATTCAGGTCAGGGGATTGACTTGACCATTGCGTAACATTCCACTTTTTAGCCTTAAATAACTCTTTGGTTGCTTTTGCAGTATGCTTCGGGTCATTGTCCATCTGCACTGTGAAGCACCATCCAATGAGTTCTGAAGCATTTGACTGAATATGAGCATATAATATTGCCCGAAACACTTCAGAATTCATTCTGCTGCTTTTGTCAGCAGTCACATCATCAATAAATACAAGGGAACCAGTTCATTAGCAGCCATACATGCCCATGCCATGACACTACCACCACCATGCTTCACTGATGAGGTGGTATGTTTTGGATCATGAGCAGTTCCTTTCCTCCTCCATACTCTTCTCTTCCCATCACTCTGGTACAAGTTGATCTTTGTCTCATATGTCCATAGGATGTTGTTCCAGAACTGTAATGGCTTTTTTAGATGTTGTTTGGCAAACTCTAATCTGGTCTTCCTTTTTTGAGGCTCACCAATGGTTTACATCTTGTGGTGAACCCACTATTTTCACTCTTGTGAAGTCTTCTCTTGTTGTTGACTTTGACACATATACACCTACCTCCTGGAGAGTGTTCTTGATATGGCTAACTGTTGTGAAGCGGTTTTTCTTCACCAGGGAAATAATTCTTCTGTCATCCACCACAGTTGTTTTCCGTGGTCTTCCAGGTCTTTTGGTGTTGCTGAGCTCTCCGGTGCGTTCTTTCTTTTTAAGAATGTTCCAAACAGTTGATTTGGCCACACCTAATGTTTTTGCTATCTCTCTGATGGGTTTGTTTTGATTTTTCAGCCTAATGATGGCTTGCTTCACTGATAGTGACAGCTCTTTGGATCTCATATTGAGAGTCGACATGAACTGATTCCAAATGCAAATGTCACACCTAGAATCAACTCCAGACCTTTTACCTGCTTAATTGATAATGAAATAACGAGGGAATAGCCCACACCTGTCCATGAAATAGCTTTTGAGTTGATAGTCCCATTACTTTTGGCCCCTTAAAAAGTGGGAGGCACATATAGAAACCGTTGTAATTCCTACACCGTTCACCTGATTTGGATGTAATTACCCTCAAATTAAATCTGAAAATCTGCAGTTAAAGCACATCTTGTTTGTTTCATTTCAAAGCCATTGTGGTGATGAATAGAGGCCAAAATATGAAAATTCTGTCAATGTCCCAATATTTATGAACCTGACTGTATGTATGTATATGCATATGTGTCAGGAAAAGAGTATTGTTTTGTATTGTATCTTTGTATTGTATTATTGCTATAGAATTAACATATAATAAGCTAATTAGAGTAGACATTGAACAATTTTGTGACCACTTAAAGACACAGCGCACCAGGTTAAGTGTTGTTATACAAAGAACTGTAATAATTGTATAATGTATAGTAGGAAATGTATAATTTGCTTGCCTGGGGGAGCTCAGATCTTTAGGTATCTGGCATGGAAGTTTACTAACAATAACATCATGGTGATGTGGAGTTTTGTTCTAATAATGCAGTGGCATAGTCAACTTCACTATATGTTCATTTGTAGGTTTGGTGGTCATAGTGGTAACCTTATGATCTTCTAACCAACTATTACTATTAGAATGCCATGATAAAGTTCATAAAGCTTTTATGTAACAAGTAGCCTGTGTGGGTTTGGGTTTGCCATATATGGCCATTTAAAGGATTTTTAAGTTGTTGGTGAATATTTACCTTTATTTATTCAGTGAACACATTATTTTAATATAGTGAGGATAAATTGTGAATTTTAAATGTGCTTTAAATATCCAAACACCACTAAAGCCTCTATTTTGCCTTTACAGCACTATAATTTCTATATTATGGGGTTTTTGTAATAAGGTGTAGAGCGGGTTGACTGTGCCGGTGCAAACTCCGTGGATATGTCCTGTTTAATATTTTTGATATACAGCAACCCTATAGACTCAGCACCTCTGATCTCCTACCTACCCTGTTTATCCTTCAGATTACACTCCTCCCTCTTAGACTGTATGCCTCCAGGGGCAGGGCCTTCTACCCTTGCTCCCCTCCCAACCTCCCCATCACTATCCTTATCACCAGAGCACATTTGTTTACCGGTCTTCATTTTTCTGACAATGAATCTGATCCTAGCACAAAGGAAAAGGGGTAGTATGGAAACACATAAAAAATAACTTTTATTGAGTATTCAATAAAATAACTCAATACAAGTTATTTTTTATGTGTTTACATTTAGTTATATTCGAATAGTGCACCATTATACTACCCCTATTCTTTTGTGCTTGTGTCAATGTATATTTGTAGTTGGTAGCACACACCCCTCTGAACATATTTATGTAGATAATCAGTGGTCGATGTGGAAATTTTGAAGTGGGGGTATGGCGACAGTGTGTTTGCGCGCTGAATGTATGCATCAAAAAGGGCATGGCCGTATATCACAGGGGCGTGGCTATGAGTCATAAGGGGTGTGGCCACTCAATTACACATTTTCCATAGGGAAAAGCTAAACACATAGGCCCCCGCAGAAAATATATTAATCACATAACACTGCACACAAAAAAAAAACCACACACACACATTGGAACCCATAGGGAAAAAAGCTAAACACATAGGCCCCCGCAGGAAATATATAAATCAGCGGAGCTTTGGATGGGCAAAAAAACTCATTGACAGCCATAGGAAAAACCAAACTACATAGGCCCCCGCTGCAGAAAATTACAGTAAATCACATAAGCTTTGCAAGGAAAAAAAACACAAATTGGGGGGGCAATTCAATTATAAATGATGTGAATAGCACTGGGAAAGCATTCCTGAAGCTATTCAATTGTTTTCCCCGTACCTGGCAGGTGTTTAAGCGCGGTAACCAGCATTATCCAACTAAAGTGCCTGTTGCGATACTGTCAGCACCTCGCTAAACTGAAAAACAGCATCACTGACAGCACTTTAGTTGATTTCTGCTTGCAACAATATATTCTCTACTTGGACTTAAGCCCCCATACATTAGCGACAGATCGCACCGATCCTGCGATAGGATCCGTCGAAGGATCGGTGAAATTCCACCAGTTAAATTTCACCAATCTATTTTGATCGTGATCGGCAAATCTGTTGCTAATGTATGGGGGCCTTAACAGTGTGGTCAATTGAACCCCTTCACTGCGCTATTCAACATTGCATTAAAATTAATTTCCCCTGAATAGCACTGATAAGAAAATAACGAAATTCATAGGCTACAGAAAAAAAACACACTTTGGAATCGGTAGGAAATTGTTGTTAGAAGGTACACGGGGTGGGGAGGCACACAGGGGTAATGAGGCACTCAGGGGGTAATGAGGCACACGGGGGTAGGGGTACACACTAAAGAGGAGAAATAACTGAATGCAGTATTACTCACCGACTGCTGCTGTCTGACTCCAACAAGGTGAAGCGGAGAAGGATCCATAAAGAGGAGTGTGGAGGGAAGCAGGGATACATGCAGGAGTCAGTGACACCAACAACTGTGCCAGAGAGGGGGGAAGCACAAGCCCCCAGTCGAAGAGAACCAAGCCTCATGGCTCCCTCAGCAGCCCAGCTCACTGTCACTCTCACCGCGAAGGCAGGTATGAGTGGCTGTGACTCCTTTCACTGTAACCAGTGGGGGACAGGCCTATACAGACAGCCTGGAGGGCGAGCGGTGGCGGAGGCATAGTAATGGACTGCAGTAATAGATGCTGCAGACCTTCCGGCAGAGGACACGCCCCCGGCGCACGCGGGCGGGCGGTCACACCGTGCGGGCGGGCAGGCTGCGATCGGGCATATAGCACATGCGGGCAAGTGTGCGGGGGTGTGGAGGTACAGTGTTGGTCTCTGCAGCTAGATGAGACCTTCCGGCGGGGCGGCGGCTCCTAGCACCCGCGGACAGCGGGTGGGTTGAGGTTCAGTGCACACGAAGGCAGGTGGATGGGAGGGAATGGGCGGGAAGCAGCACATTGACAGATAGTGACAGTCCAGCCTTTTTACTGAGCCAGCCACATAGACACACTGTGGCTGGCTTTAGGGGTTGTCCTAACCCTCTGTCCTATCAACTAGCGAAAAAAAAAAGTTCAGTGCATGAAGTGGCGGTATGCTATACCGTTACATACCGGCACACTTCGAGCACTGTAGATAATACCATAACATATGTACATATATATGGGATGGATGTCGAATTGAACCTGTGCGGTAGTTTCTTTCGTCGTCAATGAATCTGATCCTGTCTGTCTGCCCACCTAGTGGGCACAGGCTCATTAAGTGAAGTCTGCTGCTTACACCCCTCAGTGCAACTCATCAGTGCTTGCTTCTGCAAGACATAGCTCCCACTACCCCTTCACTGTGTAGTATTTATGTAATTAAATTCTTATCACTGTAGGTGCTGGGGACAACTTGTGGTGCCTTATAAATAAAAGAAAATAATAATAATAATTATTATTATTATTATACCAGTTCAAATTAATTATATTTGATGATTTCATCAACCTTGCACATATACCATTTATTTATTAATTACGGTATTATACCTAATAAAAATATTATTATCAATTCCTCATTGACTCCCCACCACTGCCTCCAATATCACCTTTGGGAAAAGCTTTTTGATGCACATCCGTTTTGTAGAGAACTGTCAGTTATCAACCTTATCTGCTTAGACATGTCACATTGTAAGGTATGCTTATTTTAACCTAAATGTTATATATGAAAATAATGTTTGATAGACAGATAGATAGTATTGGTGAAATACAGATAGGATGTGATTTATAACCTCAATAGGTTGATCATGTGACTTGCTATAGAACTGTCAGTAATCAGCTGTATCTGTTAATATGTCTACTGACCTTGTAATGTAAGCTTATTTAAACCTAAATAATAGCTGGATTGCTATTTATTAATAAACTATTCATAATCAATGACAAAATGCATTTCAGAGGTGATTTTCACCTTAGTATACTGACTATGTGACTTGTTACATCATAAACAGCCTTTGTGATATCATTCAGCTTTGGTAGAAGGCCACTATTTTGTAGAGAACGTTCAGTTATCAACTGTTTCTGCAGATATGACATGTTACTATGTAAAGTAGGCTTACTCTAACCTAAATGTTATATATGAAAATAATGTTAGATAGACAGTCAGACAGATAGGGCCAAATGTAATAGGGTGAGAGTTTAGAAAATGTGAGTTTTCTCACATTTTTTAAACTCTGCCAATGTAATCGCATGTTTTTCAGACTCAAAAAACTCTCACGATTTAAAATCTCATTCAGGTGTTTTTCCATTTTGAAGATAGAACACGCCCAATGTGAGAGTTTACTGCTAAACTCTCACATTTTCTAAACCTCTCACCCTATTACATTTGGCCCATAGTGTTGTGAAATACAGGTAGGATGTGATTTGTAACCGAAATAGGTTGATCATGTGACTTGCTGTTTAACTTCCTCTGAGGAAGCCGCTGATGGTGTCTACTAGGCGGAGAAATGTGTTACACATGGTACCTGGATTACAGAAGCGGTAACATATTATTGACAATTGTCATAGCGCTTTTTAAAGAAAGTGGAGAGCGGATTATAGGAAGATTTAAGTGACTATCCGTTACAGTGGTCAGTAGCAGGGAACATTATGCGCATTATGTGCTGAATGGAAGTGGGAACAAATGGCCACTGATCAATGTTTGCATGCATGTGAATACTAACACTGCTCCACAAGCGCTTATTAACCGCATGGACTGTTTATACTAGCCAACTGGCTATATACACAAGGAGATTTTGTTGTTCGCCACAAGGAGAATAATTGATTGCAAAAACAAAAGTTGCCAGTGACAAGTTGTGGATAAGTCCTGTTTATTTGAACTATATGAGATGTCTAAATAAGACACAGGGTACTGTTTTTTATCAGGAGTAAAGCCCTTCTACAGTGCATACTAATTAATTATATTGATATATGGTTATTGCTTAAAACCCTATATTTTTTATTAATTATTTTTATTGTCAAGGTATATAATATTAACCATTGAATTGCCGGCTTCTTATGTGTGGTCAATTAATTATTTAATATTTTTTTTATGTCAATATATGCATTTTAATTTTATGTGAATAAATAATTTTTGTATCTCAACCAATCTAACAGCGCTCTCTGGTTAGGTTTTAGGCCTACATATATTTTTTTCTGGATTGCATTAATAAGGGGTACAACACCCTTAGTTGAGAGCTGCAGTTATTTTGGGATAATTATACTGTCACCTGTTGGATTAGCGCCCTCAAGATTTTTCTTTCTGGCTTTCTTTCCTTGTAATATAAGCTTATTTTAACCTAAATGATAGATTGATTACACTGGAGAACAGTGAATCTGTTGCCAGGGATTTAAGAGTTGAATTCAATTAATTTTGTGCTCCTGATCATGAATATGCCATTCTTATTTTTCAATTGGCTCTAGTTTTGGAGATATGCATATGTCTTTAATATTTATGAAACATTAAATTAAACAATGTTAAAAATAGTTAAAAAGATATTTTTTTTATTCTGATTAAATTTGATTCATAAAATGTTATAAAAATACACAGGATAATTACATATAAGTGTTAGAAAGCTATGCGAACCGTGTTTTGTAGGATTTTCTTTTGTATTCTTTTTGCGGGCAATCCCTCTGCAGACTCCAACAGTAATCGGCCATTGTGTGACGATCCCACCTTCCTTGATATCTTTCTTCCATTACCTCAATATCCTGGTGGAACCGTTTACCCTGTTCTTCACTTAAATATCCTAGATTGGACGGGAAGTGAGCTAAATGGCTGTACAAAAAAATTTACTTTAATACTCATGTTGGCACCTTCTTTCTCGAAACATTTTAGCATGTTGTGGACTAATTCATGATAGTTGTCTGCCTTGTGATTGACTAAAATGTTAGAATGACAGACACATAACTCATAGCCATGCTTCAGATTTGGTTTCAGTCATAGATGTGTTAAAATTTTATCCTTCAACAGTTTCTGTATCTGTGGGCCGTCAAAAATTCCTGCCTTTAATTTTTCAATTCTAAGAGATGGAAATGTTCGACAAATATACGTGAAACAATCGCCTGACTTGTCCAGTGCTTTTACAAATTGTTTCATTAAACCCAGTTTGATATGGAGAGACAGCAGTATGATTTTTTTCCTGTCAATTAAGGGCTCATGAATGATGTTGGCTTCTCCTACAGTTATAACTTCTTTTGGAGGCCATACGGTTTGCTGCCAGTGCTTTTGGTTTGCATGACTATCCCATAAGCATATGTGACAAGGATACTTAGTATATCCACTTTGCTGCCCAAGAAGAAAGTTTACCATTTTTAAATCGACACATACAGACCACTGATGCTGAGAATAAGCTATTTTTTCTAAGACTAACTTGATATTTTCATACTGTTCTTTAAGTTTTGTTGAATGACCGATAGGAATCGATGCAAGTTTATTCCCTTTGTGCAGTAATACGCATTTTAAGCTCCTTTTAGAACTATCCAAAAAGAGCCGCCAGTCTTCTGCTCGATATTCTGGTAAACCCATCAACCCATCATCTGGAGAAGTTCTGGAATATTGTTGCAATACACAAGATTGTTATCTTGACTAAAGAACGGCAGTATGGGTTGCTCTCTATTTCAATACAACGTTATGGTAACATCCGGCTCAAGACAGTGCTTTTCTTGAAGTCTGGATGCTAAAAGCTCAGCTCCTTTTTTCGATAAATTAAAGTCACGAATTAAATCGTTTAGTTCCTTTTGAGAAAATTTGTTTGGAGTAGAGGAACTTTCTTCAAATTCACTTTCATCTGTGTTGTCACTTGCACTGGATGAAATTAACATTTCCAAATCATCACATTCAACTTTGCACAAAGAACTGAATGATGGTACAGGTAAATCTTTGCTATGTGGTATAGGTTATTTTGCAGAATTCATACTTGGGTATTCCCATTTGTGTTTCTTAAATCGATTCTTACCTTTCACATTTACAGCACAAAAATAGCAATCACTCGAGTGATCTTTTGGCTCACACCACATCATAGGTATGCCGAAAGTAAGACCTTTTCGATCACATTTAGTCCAATTGCGGAGTGATTCCACACAGGTTTTACAAACTTTGTGAGACATCCAAATCTTGTCTTGCTGACTTATGTGACATCCAAAATAAGCCTGATATGCTTGTTTTATGAATATAGTTATATTTTTTTCTTTTTCCAACACTATATTTGCCACAAATATAACAAAAAACATCAGAGTTGTTAGTACACCATCTCCGAGAAGAACTAATTTTTACAGCAAAAACGTTTTGCTTCACATATTCAGTGCTAATGCCTAACAAAAGCTGAGGATGTACTGAACAAGACAAGCCCAAACGGCAGGAAATTGGTTGTGGTGGAACAGAGAGAGAGCCCAATAAAGGAACAGGAGGTGTGTTAACTGCGTCACTCGGGCCTCTCCGTTGCTCCTCTCTGTATGCTGGGAGGAGGTATGGCTCCTGGCTGTGGTCTGAGGATGTCCCAGCAGGCTCAGCAGTGCACTGACACACCTCGTCCCAGTGTTAGTGAGGAGATTTAAATGTGTTATGTGTCTCGAACCTGACTACCAGCTACGTTATCACAAATAAAACAAATTCTTGTTATTGTTGAAAGAGGGTAGTTGTTAAAAAAACAAAACTAAGTTGATTCTGTTAAGTAAAGCAGGCCTAGACTAGTAAGGTACTTCAAATGGAGAAAATAATAGAATTTTATTATTTTTTTATTAATTTGAAAACTGGAGCCAATTCAGCTATAGCGAAGATCTAATGTGAAAATAGGACCAGCGACTACTCTCAAACCGATCTTAAATCCTTGGCATGAAAAAATAAATATTTTTCTGTTCCCCAGTGTTATGAATAGCTTATAACTAGATAGCAGAGATACTTTTTCACTTCAGTATAATGACCATGTGACTTCATAAACAGCCTTTGTGATGTCACTTATCTTTGGTAGAAGGGTCACCACTTGTAGAGAACTGTCAGGTATAAACTGTATCTGCTGATGTGACTTCTCACAATGTGCCTCATTTATCAACACGTTTTATCATTCATGATAAAACTCGCTGTATATGATAATAGTGCTCCAGGAAATCTGCTCCCAACTGTCATCTGTTTAACAAATGACAGTTCGAAGCTGATTGGCTGGAGCACCATTTATCATATGTAATGAATTTTATCACTCCTTGTGCGTGATAAAACTCATTGATAAATGAAGCCCATAGTAAGGTAGGCTTACTTTAACCTAAATAATATATTTGAAATAATGATAGATAGATAGAATTGATTAAATGCAGGTAGGATGTGATTTATAACCTCAATAGACTGATCATGTTACTTGTTATAGAACTGTTAGTTTTCAACTGTATTTGTTATTATGCCTACTCACCTTGCAGCACAAGCCTATTTTATCCTAAAAATAGATAGATTTACTTTACATACATAGATAGCAATGGCAGAATGCATAAAGAATGTGATTTTTCACCTCAGTACTTACCTACACTCCCGGAAGTTGGGGGAGGATTCCGAATTTTTAGGGAGCCCCCCGCACCTCCGGAAGATTTCCGGATCTCCCACATCCCGCCCACTTCCTAGCGAAGTAAGCAGGATAGGGAGGTGATTGCTGGGAATTGCGGCATAATTTCTGTTAATTGTGGCTCCGTATGGAGGGGGAGGGGCTAAATGATACAAAAATGTGTCATTTAGCCCCGCCTTTGCTTGTGCTCACGCTATTCGTGGCAGTTTGCCGTGCTGGGTGGAGGCCTAATGACATAGAACCCCCCCTCCCCCCCCCCAAAAAAGTGGTCTGCTGTGTTTGCTCTCTGGGGATCTAGGTAATAAAGTATAGCAAGTATGGTATACTGGCCATGTGACTTGCTGACATCATAAACAGCCTATGTTATGTCAATAAGCTTTGGTAAAAA
This sequence comes from Taudactylus pleione, assembly GCA_031769625.1. Classification (NCBI taxonomy): domain Eukaryota; kingdom Metazoa; phylum Chordata; class Amphibia; order Anura; family Myobatrachidae; genus Taudactylus; species Taudactylus pleione. Next base: position 3,794,469 of record JAUIMM010000311.1, on the reverse strand, counting down.
GGTCACTATTTGTAGAGAACTATTTGCTGATATGACATGTGATAGTGTAAGGTATGCTTATTATAACCTAAATGTTATATATGAAAAATTATTTTAGATAGAAATGGTGAAATGCAGGTAGGATGTGATTTATAACCTTAATAGCCTGATCATGTGACTTTCTATAGAACTATCAGTTAACAACAGCATATGTTAATCTGTATGCTGACGATGTGACTTGTTATATCATAAATAGCCTTTGTGATGTCAGTCAGCTTTGGTAGTAAGGTCACTATTTTGTAGAGAACTGTCAGTTTTTAACAACTGTATCTGCTGGTATGACATGTCACAATTTAAGCTATGCTTATTGTAATCTAAATGTTATATATAAAAATAATGATAGATACAGATGTGTCCTGCTACATCTTTGCTCCATATGCCATGTAGCATGCTATGCTAGTCACGCCATGTTGTGGAGATGTATCTCGCAGCATGTTGCAGTAAGGCGCAACATAACGCACTGAAGCGTTGGAAAAGCCGGAGTGTGTAAAACAAATTTCTGTCCACCAGCTGTCGCTTTTACTAAACTGCACAGCGCATGCATGATATAGCCAACTAAACTTTTGTGCTGCTGATTGGCTGATGGAACCTGTCTTTCATTACACGATACCAGTGGTTCCAAACTTTATTGAACCACGACACCCTAGTGTATCAGCATTGTTTTCATGGCACCCCCTAAGCCAAAAGTTTGTTATTGAGAAATTCAGAAATGTAGTAAAGTGAAGTAAATTGTGCTGACCTGTCATCCTTGGGTTCAGTTATGTAGTGGGGGACAGGTTTGCATTTCTGTTTGTCTACATATTTACATTACATTGACCATAAATAATTTGATTTGGTGCTGGACCACCAACCTGAGGTACCCCTGCAAGTGTCCTGGGGCACCCCAGGGTGCCACGGCGCACAGTTTGGGAACCACTGCACTATACAGTAGTACTGGACTGTGTTTTGTCATGAATGAACAATGGACATTTTTTTTTCTTTTGAATCTTCACTACAGGAATAAAAATAAATCAAAATAAAATGCAGATGGATGGCATACAGTACCATAGAAATGCCAGGTGGTGGGAAGTTGAGAGCAATGTATTGAGTTCAGTAGAGTTACTTAACTTCAATTGCTCTGTCTTTATTTAATGCTGGGTGTGTGTCTTCTGGCCAACACAGAAACCTGTATGTATTTTTATACATGACAGAACTCACACACCAAGTGATTTATTTTTAATCCTGTAGTGAAGATTTATATAAAAAAAAGAAAAAGAAAATATCAATGTCCAAAATGCCATTGTCCTGGGCCTCGAACCCGGGATGCCCACTCTGCAAGGCGCTCATCTTAACCACTCGCCCACACACGCCAGCCGTATCAAGACCTGTACCTGTTGTGTATGTGATGTGACGTGTGCGACATTACAGCAGGGAATGTGTACAATACAGTCAATAGCGGTTTATAGTCTAAAGAAGCTGTATGTCATAACATGGAGATGAAGGGATGAGGAAAGTGCAGAGCAATGCATAAAGTTGAGCAGGGTACTTTAAAAGTATTGAACCTGAAATGTTCTGTCTTTATGACCAGGCATCTGTACACCATGTAGTGACAGTGTACAGTACGCATGGCAAATAATACAGTAATATATGCAGTAATGTCTATAGCGCTTTACTGTAGTCTTGACACAAAGTGATCTTTTCAAGCACGAGGAGTGACTGTTTCCACTGCCTGAACATTGCTGGCCAGCCTCTCACGGATTACCGCGCACTGCTACAGTATTGTATTCAGTACTGTAGTTTTCATCCGTGGAGCATTCGCCACCCACATGGTTAAACTGTGTACTGCATGGCATGTAGTCTTTCCTGGCATACAGTATGCCACACCAAGACATAACACACAGTATCTCCCATAACGCGTACAGTCACGTCGCGGCAGGGAGGCCAGAATACTGCGCTACGAACAAAAATATAGCAGGACACATCTGTAGATTGATAGCAATAGTTAAATACATGTAGGATGTGATTTTTTAACCTTGATAGGTTTATAATGTGACTTGCTATAGAACTGTCAGTTATGAACTGTATCTACTGACCTTGTAATGTAAGCATATCTTAAACTAAAAGATAGATCATAAATACATTATAAATAGATAGCAATTTCAAAATGCATGATTTTTCACCACAATATACTGACCATATAACTTGTTACATCATAAACAGCCTTTGTGATGACACTCAGCTTCTCCATTATGCACCACTATGAAAATCCATATCAGTGGCATAAGTTCATCCCAGACGCCAGGAGGCAAGTTATCATTTGGTGCCCAGCCCTGAATATGTGACTATGGCCCTCATTCAGACCCACTCGCGAGCGGCTGTCCGCTCGCAAGTGGGTCGATGGTCCCCACTGCGCATGCGCACGACGGAGGGAGCTCCGTCGTGCGCATGCGCGAGACCCGACGAGCGAAGGACTTTCCTTCGCTCGGAGTGTCTCATCAAAGGGGGCGTGCTGTCGATGGTGACTTACAGCACGCCCCCTTTGGTGGGCGTGCCAGGGGCGTGCCTGCCAGACGGAGGCGTTCCCAAGGGAACGCCTACTGTCTGAAGCCGGCCCCACTGACATCACTAGTGATGTCAGTGGGAGTGATTTTGGCTCTGATAGAGCCAAAATCACTCCTGGCCTTGCGGTTGAAAAACCCAACCGCAGGCTTTTGCTCGCAGTTTCCATGGTCGCGATGGTCTTGACCATCGCGACCATCATCCTGCATGCTCGTATATGCTGTGGGTGGTGACCCACAGCTATACGAGCGTCCAGGAGGACGCTCCATATTAATGGAGGTGGGCCCTGATTCAGAGCGAGCGCTCTGGTCAGAGCGTCCGGCTCTGAATCAGGGCCTATGTTTCTAATAGGCCTATTTACTAAACTACATTTGCAGGATATCCCCCAAAAATACCCTATTGTGGGAGATATCTGCATATTTATAGAATGCCCCGAATGTATCTGCATTCCAGAGACTGGCCCCGGTAGCTAATACTATGGAAAACCACCTGATGTGGGGGCTTGAGGACTGAGTTTTAGTTAAGATACTGTAAGACTGCCACTGTGGTGGGACTACAAATCACAAAATGCCCAGTCTACTGCCGATTGCTTCACATGCCGGGAAGTTGCTCCACTAAAGATCTGCCCCGAGACTCAGTCACAGGTGCCCCAGGCCCACGCCTCTCATGCACTCTTACCCGCAGCTCCGTCTGGTGCACCCTTGTTGACACCCAGCTCCTGGAAGATCTGCAGCCGCTCTTATGCTCAGGCTCGCCGCACAGGTCTGTGGCTAGATCTTTCGCCAGGGAGGAGTGGGCGAGGGGGGGGGCATGACTTGTCTCACTGGCATGAGAAGCTGCTGAGGAGCAGTGACACCAATAAGCAGGGACAGGCTATAGATAGACAGAAGCAGCAGTTGATGGTCTGACACGGAGCCCTCCACTAGTGTATGGTTATGGTAGCTTCCCAGGTGCCATGTATTGAGCGGCTGTGACGGTACGCTCCGGGTACATATTTACAGCCCTAAGTGGGGTGAATATATTGTGGGCAAAGGACGAGGTTCCTCTTTAGTGCTTGCGCCCGGCAGCAGGCACCTCCACTGTCTCCCATAGTTCTTCCCCATTCCATATCTAGAAAATGAAAGCCATGAACAAAAGAGAGATGCACATGGAGTTGGCTTTTATTAGTGTTGGAGAGCTGTTAGTAGTCCCTAGTTCATATTTTTCAATGGGCCCAAGAGTCTTAAGCTACACCAGTGGTTCCCAAACTGTGCGCCGCCGTACCCTGGGGTGCCTCGGGACATTTGTAGGGGTGACTCAGGTTGGTGGTCCACCACAAAATCAAATTCTTTATGGTCAATGTAATTTAAATATTTGCACAAAAAGAAGCACAAACTTGTCCACCACTATATAACCAAACCTAAGGATAACAGGTCAGCACAATTTACTAATTTTCAGAATTTCTCAATAACATACTTTTGGCTTAGGGGTGGCGTGAAAACAATGCTGATACACTAGGGCGCTGTGATTCAAAAAAGTTTGGAAACCAATGAGCTACAACATTACTTTGTGTCTGTTAAAGTTTTAGAGTATAAGGGGTATATTTACTAAAGTTAAAGTTTTTAGAAGTGGAGATGTTGCCCATAGCAACCAATCAGATTTAACTATTATCTTCTATAGGGTGCTAGTTAAATGTTAAGTAGAATCTGACTGGTTGCTATGGGCAACATCTCCATTTCTAAAAACTCTCACTTTAGTAAATATACCGCTAAGTCTAGGTTCTAATTCAAACTCCACCCCATATACTGTTATTTATAATTTTGTTAACCTGCCATAGTTCAGACTTAAGAGGAGGCTGAAAAGGAGCTGCCTTGGCCTTAAGCTATCTCTGTTAATAATGACCACAAATAAACAGGTCAGGTAACTAAATGTTATCGATATAACCTATTGTTGTGACCTGGGTGGTTACAATAGGTACCAGAGGGGGAAGGATGAGTGGATAATAATTAACTGGGCCCGGGCTTGTTGGAGAGACCCAGCGGGTCTGCCCCCCACGTCATACCTGTCAGCGGTAGCAGCCTCTCTCCCCAGCTCAGCACATGCTGTGATGGGTCCGGGAAGGTGCTACTGCTAAGCAGTAGCAATAGTCTCTGCCTGCGTTTTCAGATTTTTTGTAGGGGGCATGGCCACGCCTCCTCCATTAGGGTAACACCTTTGCGGTATGCGGGCCCGGCCTCGTTCTCTAAGGCCCTGTCAGCGGGTGTAAAATGGTGGTCAGTCCACACAGGAAGGTCCTTAGCAGGTTTATTGGTAACAGCAGTAACACACAGTGGTGGTCATAGTGTTGGCACTCTGAGGAGCTAATTACAGTACTCTGAGGAGCTAAATACAGTACTCTGAGGAGCCAAGTACAGCATGCTTGCCTACCCTCCCAAACCAAAAAGATTGGGCAACCCTAAAACTCTGCGCACTCCTTATAAAGTAGCACACATCATACAGCAAAGAAACCGATACAATACTATAAATATAGTCTTACTGCCCAAAGGAAATGTTCAATGTGATGGATGCAGTTGTAGTTCTTCTTGTATGGAATCTTGCCGAAAATGGAAAAAAGAGAACAAACAAGAAGAAAATAATATAGTGTAGTAATTCGTAAAAAGTCTCTCAAATAACTCAAATAAGTGGTAATTTCTTCCTCTGAATATGAACAGAATGGATGATCGTACCGCACTCACGTTCAAATATTATGACTTCCACATATAAAGGTATCTTTAAATCAGATGGCCTCGTCACCACTGTGCAGCATACCAATCGTGAAGTTCACCCATGCAAATGGTGTTGTATAAAAAAGGCGGGCGTACCCCAACTCACACTGATCATAAATTCATAAGCCAATAAAGGTATCTTTGAGCTTCGACACTTCTATTCGTTGTGGTTGATAACTTATCCTCTTACTTCCTTCTCTCCTCTTTAACGTCCAGGTCCTTTCAATAATGGATTTGGCTGGGAGCCTCCCGATTTTCGGGTGCCGCTCCCGGCCCACCGGAAAGGCAGGCAAGCCTCCCGGAAGTTTCCGACCTTCCCGACCTCCCCCCCCGAAAGAAACAGAAACACCCGCAGCGGGGGGCCTGGTGACGCGATTCGCGCAGAATCGCGTCTTCGTGGCCCCGCCCCCTGCTTCACAGTGCCGAAAATAACGGCATTGTGAAGAGGGGATGGAGTCACGATGATGCAATCGTGTGACCACGCCCCCGGCTCCGCCCCAATGTGACACCAAATGGTCGACTCCGCCCCCAATGGCCCGCTATTAGCCGACAATCAGCTCCCTCCCGGAAGGCTGGAGCTGATTGTCGGCAAGTATGAAGTACAGTACTTTGGCACTCTACACAGTGGCCTTCCCCTCCCACCCCACACATGTGACATCACAAATGTGTGTTACATAGAAACGGTCATCCTCCTGGCGGGACAAGGAGTCAGGTATGGTTTAAGGACACGCCAGACAACTCTCAGGTACATCTCCATACACCCTGCAATCCAAATGCATGGCTTACTAGTGCTAATGAACCATTTTATACCACGTTGAAAGCAGGGCCGGTTCTACCATTACGCATGGTACGCAGCTGAGTAGGGCGCCACATAGTGGAGTGCGCCTCAGCTGCGATCACGCGGGCCGCGGGCAGACTGTGTCTCTGTTACACAGCTGCACCGCTCGTGTAGCGCTGACCGGATGGAGTTCGGTCAGCACTACACAGTGACAAACACGCGGCGCTGGCCCTCCGAAGTTTCCCTCAGGATAGCTGGCGCTCCGTGCTTGTTCCGTGTTTGTTTTGATTAGCAGTCAATGACAGTCAGTCAGACTCTCATTGGCTACTGCGCCCACTGTCGGAGCCGGGCTGGAGCTTTCCGGGTCCCGCAGTGGGTAATGGGAGAGACATCATGATGTCTCTCCCATAATGCAGAGCAGCCCGGGAGGACGGACTGAGGAGCGGAAGGCGGAGGCTGGAGCGGGGATTCAGGTAAGTGTTTTTATTTTTATTACATGTGTGTCTACTCGGGGGGGTTACTACTGGGGCACTGCATAGGGGAGGGAACCTCCACTGGGGGCACAACAAGGGGAGGACTACTACAAGGGGGTGGCTACTACTGGGGCACTGCATAGGGGGGGGGAACCTCCACTGGGGACACAACAAGGGGGAGACTACTACAAAGGGGGGACTATTACAAGGGGGAGGCTACTACTGGGCCACTGCATAGGGGGGAACCTCCACTGGGGGCACTACAAGGGGGGACCACTACAAGAGTGGGGACTACCACTGGGGGCACTACAAGGGGGGGACTACCACTGGGGGCACTGCATCGAGGGACCACTACTGGGGGCACTATATAAAGGGCAATACTGGGGGTACTGCATAGGGGGGGAACTACAACTGGGGCCACTGTTTAAAGGGCACTGCATAAGGGGTACCACTATTGGGGGCACTGCATGGGGGGGACTACTACTGGGGGCACTATATAAGGGGCACTGCACAGGGGGACCACTACTGGGGGCATTGTAAAAGGGGCACTGCATAGGGAGGGCGCCAAAAAATATACTCGGTTACCTAAAAATTTGGGCTAGGGCCGGCCCTGGTTGAAAGCATTGTATAGAATTGGGTGCTCTTGTGGCCACAGATCATGCCCATGATGTTTCATCTGATGGACATGGCTCTGGCTTCAATTGTTAAAATATATCAATAAATTACATTGCAATGTAGGTAATTCTGGCTAGTGTTGAGACCCCCACATGGCCAATGACATAGGCATGCATTGCAACCCTAAGATTGGTTAAAGTGTGGGAACAGCTGTGCAAACCAGTCTAGTTCTGGTTAGTGGAATTTCGGGAGGAATCTAATCTTGGACATTTTACAATCATCCACTAAGGTGTGAAAGCTATATATATTGACCCTAGCCATAGTCACTCAACCACATATCCGTTGTACCATAATCCTAACAAAAGTTTAGATAGAGAGCGGATACATCTTTGTTTTATTTAGAATACTGGCTATGTTCTTGTCATCACAGTTATGTACAAGACATAAATTCCTGAAGTGATTCAAATTAAACAAACTTGAAAGGCATAATTTCTATAGCTATCATTTTGCTATGTGTTTAGGGTTTAGCTTTTTAAGATGCTCTACATTCCCCAGAATTGATGGTTGGCAGCAGTGGCTGCGGCTGGTTTATACATTTTCCTATGAATATATTACAAACATAAGGGGGCTGATTCTGTGTCGAACGCAAACTGACTGTAGTTTCGGCCAGCAGCAGAAGCCTGATTTTCTACTTTTACTAATGTGAGAATCGGTAGGGCTAATCTCAGGGTTTGTGCATTTGCAATCGGAAACCAGTGCCGCCCATTGAATTTATGCCAGCTACCGCAACTGTCACCCACAGGAGACCATGAAGTACATCCAAACATTGGATCAAGGATGATATCCCAAGCTTTGTTCCCTGGTGATCTCGACTGAACTATAGTGCTCATACTACCCACTTGATCACTGTTATTTTTTCAAATGTCAACAGGTACATGACTATCATGGGTACAGGGGGTGCCGTTGTTATGGAGCCCAGACCTGCAGTCAGTGGCATATTAACAGTTACAGTTCTATAGCAAGTCAAACGATCAGCCTATTGGTTATAAATCACATCCTAACCCACTTCATGCTGATTCCTCCCTATCTTCCCCTTCTGTGTCACGCCTGTCTGTCTGTCCCTCCCCTTTAGAATGTAAGCTCTCACGAGCAGGGACCTCTATCCTCATGTGCTTCTCTTTATATTTTCTTCTACTCTTTACTCCTCATAAGGGCACCTAACACTTGACTGCCAACTCCCGGCTGCTTATTGTGAGTGCTTTAATCGCTATTGTAGCAATGTATATAAATCGTGTCCTTGTCCTGCACTGTAATGTACTGTAAGTTACTTGTTTCTTGTTCACTTACTAGTTTTATGTACTATGTAAGACGCTGCAGAAAACTTGTGGCGCCATATAAATAAAGGATAATAATAATAAACCTACCTGCATTTCACCATTGCTATCTTTCTATCTATCTATCTATCTATCTATCTATCTATCTATCTATCTATCTATCTATCTATCTATCTATCATTATTTTCCTATACAACATTTAGGTTAAAGTAAGCATACCTTACATTGTGACATGTCATATCAGCAAATACATTTGATAACTGACAGTTGAAGTTCTCTACAAAACAGTCAGAATTACAATGGGATGGATGGAGCTACAGCTCCAGGCCTCCACATAAAAATAGGCCCATCATCAGCATGATGATGACCAGCTGCCTAGCTGGTCACATAGTCAGCCATAAATTCTAAATAAAATAGTTTTTCTAGTTTTTGCATAAGAATTTTTTTTTTTACATTTTATGTATTTAGGGAGACAGTGGGGCTGATAGTGTATGCCAGTGGTTCCCAAACTATTACAAATCACGGCACCCTAGAGCATCGGCATTCTTTTCATGGCACCCCTAAGCCAAAAGTTTGTTTTTGAGAAATTCAGAAAAAAATGTAGTGAAGTAGTACAGTGAAGTAAATTGTGCTGGTCTGTCATCCTTAGGTTATGTGGTTGTGGATAGGTTTGCACGTCTGCTTGTCCACATATTTACATTACATTGATCATAAATAATGTGACTTGGTGCTGAAACAAAAACCTGAGGCACCCCTGCAAGCGTCCCAAGGCACCTCAGGGTGCCTAGGCACACAGTTTGGGAACCACTGGTGTATGGGGTGTACACACGCACTTGACTCTGGTCACATCTGAGTTGTGCATTGCTGGTATGTATGCAGTGGCTAGAGGGTGGTCAACCACTGTCTAAAGAGATAGCTATACCCCTTACACGCTGGGCATAGGCTCCCAGGCTAGGCAGTGTCTTAGACACATGCAAATGCATACATGGACTTGCCTCATGCTGATTTGACTCCACCTACTGATAATTTAATCTTATCTAGAACATAAGACAATGTTCACAATCATTTTCATAACACAAGGATTACCTTTATTTTATTAAAATAAAAGATTCCCCAAAACACTACCTTGTTCTCTACTTTCTTCTAAAATAAAACTTACTTTGTTCTTCTGTCCTTTTAAATTTTAATGGAAGAGTCCTTGACACTACTTCTGTAAATGTACAAACTCTCCATCCTTTGAAAAAGCTGAATAGCGAAAGGTGAATACACAGTGAGGGTTTACATGGAACGATGAGAAGGAGGAATGATGAGATGGAGAGATGAGGAGGAGGAATGATGAGAAGCAGGAGGAGGAGGAATGAGGTGGAGAGGCTCTACAATGATATTATGTGTATAAGAGGCTCTACCGTGGTGGGATGCAGTTATGATGCCAGCTGTTGAAATCTTGGAATCGGAATCCCGACCTGAGACTAAACATAGGCGCCTAAATCCCGACGCCAGTTCAGATACCCATGCTGCAATCCCGACAGCCGGCATTCGGAACGTAAGTATAGTGGGTAGGGTTAGGTGTTAGCCATGGGGGGTTAAGCTATGTCGGAATACTGAGCTTCGGGATGCCGCTGTCGGTATTTTGACAGCTGGCATCCCGACTGCCGGTATTTCATACCCAACCTACCATGGCATACGTGTATAAGGGGTTCTACTATGGCATAATGTATATAAGAGGCTCTACTGTGGTGTAACATGTATAAGTGGCTCTGCAGTGGTTTAACGTGTATAAGGGGTTCTACTGTGGTGTAACGTGTATAAGGGGCTTTACTGTAGCGTAACAAATATAAGCGACTTTACTGTGGTGTAAAGCGACTTTACTGTGGTGTAAAGTACATAAGGGGCTCTACTGTGTGGCGAAACATGTATAAGGGGTGCTACTGTGTGACATAATGTGTTATAAGGGGCATTAATTAGTGTGGCATAATGTGTAAGGGGCACTACTGTGTCAGTACTGTGTCACGAAAACCACACCTCATTTTCAGAAGACCGCCCCCTTATATATTTTTTTTAGGGGTGGCGCCAAATTACTGCCTTGCCCGGGTGACAAAAATCCTAGTTTCGGCCCTTGTATGACAAACTATATTCACTTCTGTACAAGTGACAAGGTGGCATCCCCTATCACAGGAAGAACAATCTGTGCACAACCAACACACAGTAGGGGATGTCTGAAAAGTGAAAAGCTGGGTACACACTTGGGGATGTTTGTACCCAGTGATACGACGCCTGACCACATGATATATCAGGCAGTTGGTACACTGCACAATGTGGTGACCGACTGCCCAATATGTCGGGCACCGCCTCCATCCACTATGCCGGTGTCGGCATCTGTGTTGTTCCATCGTCCCTACATGCAGGCTGTTGGAACGACCCCAATGGACAACCCGTGGTAGAGTGCATAGTGGGTACACACTGGGCCTGATTCAGACCCGCTCGCAAACGGGTCGATTGTTAGGCAGATTGAACTCTAGAATCTCAATGCTCGTTTATTTATTTAATTTATTTTTATCATTAAAAGAATAAAAGCCTGTCAAGAGTGGACAAGCTGTTTGTCTTTCTAAATTGTATGTACCCTTTATTTTGAGTTTCCTTGGTGATCAGCTGTCATATAACATAATGATGCCACACAAAAGCAGGCCCATTCCTTTATTTAAATATTACCCACAGTTCACCTAGTGTTAAAAAGGTTTTTCTTTTTTGTCTTGTGATCTGTGTATGGAAGTGTAGCATGAAGGACGGTGCGTGTTTAACTAAGAAAAATGATTGTACCTTAATCTCTACAGCAATTTGAATGGCTGCTTCTTAGCAAGTAGCTTTCTATGTTAAGTTTAGAACCGTAGTGTGCTGGGGGAAAAAGATGGTTAGAAGGCCTGGGACATTTGAAACTGTTGGAAGGTATGTGCTCCTGCGTTGCCTCCCTATTCAGGTAGCAGAGAGCCAGTGGTCACTAATACCCGCCGGGATTCAGCTAAGTCTTTACTCCCTAGCATCTATGAGGACAGGTCCGAGTAGGAGACTCTCATCAACAAAGAGCCCTAGAGCAGGGGTTCCCAAAAGCTGGCCACACATCTAAAGATTATCTGTCCAACCAGCCAACAAGTTGATTGGTTGGAATGAAAATCTGGTAACATATGGGAGTAACTGATGATCAGCAATTTGCTCCTAAATGCCAGAAAACAGATGAAAATGGTCGTTCAGACAAGTTTGAACAAATTGTTTAGATCAAACATTTAACAAACAACAGTTTTGGTCCATTTTCCTGGTTTGGGAGCAAATTACAGATTGTCATTTGCTTTCATACCTTACCAGATTTTTCATTCCAACCAATCAAATAGTTGGCTGGTTGGACAGATATTCTTTAGATGTGTGGCCAGCTTAACAGTCCAGGTTGTAGGGATAGCCATACTTGAGCACAAGTGACTTAATTAGAGCCTCAGTTATTTTGATTAAACCATCTGTGGACAATCATGGATATCACTAAAACCAGGACTGTTAGTGTGCCTTGAGGACCGAGGTTGGGAATCACTGCCCTAGAGTGTCCTGCTGTATGCCGGTAAGTACACTATACCACTACCATTGTACACTAGACCATCAGTGCTACTATACTATCCACCAGTGTCAGAACCGCGATCACGTCCGGCGCAAAATAATGCCCAGTAATACCCTAAAGCTCCAAACTACAACAAATAGTGTATTACATCTACCGCTGTTACACCTGTGTGATTCCCTGTGTCACATGCTACCTGTTGTTCTACCCGATATAAAATAAAGCTAAGAACTGGTTAAGCATACCACGTGTGGACAAACCGCCACCAGCACCAACTACTGTGTTATAAATTTAATCAACATCACTCTGGTCAGTTATATTATACTCTGGTATATCAATTGTTCTATAGAACTACGGCTCCCTGTAAGATTGTGTAGCCAGGGAACTATAGTAGGTTTAGTAGTTGAAATGGGTGTGGAATGCGTTTGGAATTGGGAAAGAAGATAATGTCAAATTAAATGTGGCAGTAATAATATGAAATGCATGGAAACTCATTCTAGGGGCCTCAGAATAAAATAGATCAACAAGAATGAATGATACAGGGTGAGCTTTACAGATGCCTCCTCATACACCTAGCGTTATTGCTCCATATCGCGCAAGACAAATGACGCAACTTAGATTCTCTGCAATAGATAGCGATTCCTGTGGTTTTGTACTTCTTCCTGAATTTTGCATCTCATTCCCGCCTGGTCACATATATTTATTTGCTATTGTGTCTTAGGTACTTAGAATTTGTATTTTTGTTGCAAACACATTGGAATAAAGTCACAGATTAAACATAACGATGCTTGGCACAAGGCATATCATAGGTCACTCGTACCAGACCTCTGTCTTTTGCCTTTTTACCCAGATTAGGGAATGAACTGCACACAGAAGCTACATGAAATGCCAGCGTGAGTATTCAGTGTTCCCTTGCATTGCACTGTTGTCGCATTAGTGATACGAATAAGATGCATATTTTGTGAAAAAGCCTCTGTCAGGACGCATGGCACGGCTTACTTGCAGAGTCCATGGAACGCCTAACGGTGCTCTTTGGGGAGATTGGAGGATAGGAATATGAGGACACATCTGTATAGCAGAGTCTTGCCTAGATGAAACTGGGTGATTGGCATCAAAGAGTATAGCATGTCCTGGAAGGATAGGAACAAAGCAAAAGGAAAGGGATTTGCTTACTGTATATATATGTAAAATATGTAAAACAATTAGAGGTCTATTTATCAAGCAGTGAAAAGTGTGGGGAAGTGAACCAGTGGAGAAGTTGCCCTTATACCAATCAGCTTTCAAGTAGCATTTATCAAGTAAAATAATAGGTAGGAGCTGATTGGTTGCTATGGGCAACTTCTCCACTGGTTCACTTCTCCACAGATTTCACTGTTTGATAAATAGACCCCATAGAGTCTAATGCAAAGAGGAATCTACACCAGTTTGTGTGAATTCACACTGGGCCTGATTCAGACCCGCTCGAGAGCGCACAGCGCTCGCAAGCGGGGATGATGGTCCCCCACTGGACATGCGCACGCTGGAGCCGGCTCCGGTGTGCGCATGCACGAGACCCGGCCAGCGACGGGCGCTCCGTCACTACGGGTCTCGCACCAAAGCGGGGCAGCTGTCGATGGTGATGGAACGCCTGCCGTTTGTGGGCGGCCCTACTGACATCACTCGTGATGTCAGTAGGTGGACTTCCTGCTCTATTAGAGCAGGAAGTCCACTGGGGCTTGCGGCCACGAGACCCTACCACAAGGGTCTAGTCGCAAGCCCGATGGTAGCTATGGTCTTGACCATCGCGACCATCACCTGGCCGCTCGCATAAGCTGTGGGTGGTCACCCACAGCTATGCGAGCGGCCAGGAGGCCATCTTTAAAAAAAAAAGGGACGCCCTGATTCAGAGCGAGCGCTCTCAAAGAGCGTCCAGCTCTGAATCAGGCCCACTGTGCATGTTTAGAAAAGGGAACACATGTGCTTGCTGTTAGGAGGCCCTCCCGCATTTGGTATATTCAAGCACGTCACCCAGGCAGACCAGCACGTAAGCGTATATACAGTACACCTTTAGGGAGGCATAACTTTTGCATCTATTATTAGATTACATGTAATGTACAGGTGACGGAGCATTTAGGGAATAGTAATTACAATATATAACATTACATTTGAATTTTATTTCAGTAGCATTAATAAAATATCTTGAAATTCAGGCTGCTACAAAATTTAATCATCTCAGATAATCATAGTATACAGAACCTGGAAAAGTTTACTCTTAATGATAAGCACAGAAACCAAATGGAAGCAACATATATTTGAATAAAAGTACTGAAGCACATATAATCCTTATGGTATAATCCTTATAGCAACAACATTTCTAGGAATAACACGTTACAAGTGTGGCTAAACAAGGTGATTAGGCAAATACGATAAAAAGAGAATGGTTAAGTTGTTAAAAAGAGAAGGGACTCAGAAGTCATTATGCAAATACAGGGAACCTATGATTGAAAAAGTAAATGGGTTTGCTCAAGGTAGCAAATCTAATCCCAAAACCTTTTCGAAGTACAAAAACAGCAAGATAAATAAAACTGATAATATTGTGACACTAAGGAATACACAAGGAAGAATAACTGTAGGAGATGATGAAAAAGCTGATCTCTTAATATGCTTGTTGCAGCTGTATTCACAATGGTGAAAATATTACTAGGAAATATGAGTCTGATGTACTGTACACTAATGCCATCTTTGTACGCAGCTGCTGTGTGAGAATATACTAATGCTACAGCCATTGGGATATGTATTGAGACGCCCACACGATGCATCACAAAGCCAAGCGACTGCATACAAAGACGCAGCTCGGACAAAGATCTTTCGATAATCGGCCTTCTGGGTAGCCCTATGGTCGCACAGAAAGGCCACGTGTACTGAGACCACAGTGCCATGTTATCTGCGTACTGGATCGCAGACGCAGGCTAGGGCCCACCCTGAAAAGAGTCACGACTTGCCTGCATTTTACCCAGTACTCCCCAGTCACCTCCACCAAACGGTGCCAATCACCCTGTGTGAATACTGTCACTGCAAGTGACTAAGGCAATGGACTTAACCCCAGTCTAAGTGCCTAAACCTACCCTCCCCCCTTCCCCGCAGCCTAACCCTAAGTCTCCCGGGGAAGGGGGGGTGCCTAACCCTAACCTCCCCCCGGGGGTGCCTAACCCCAACCCCCCCTTCCCCTAGCCTAACCCTAACCTCCCCCCGGGGGTGCCTAACCCTAAGTCCCACCCGGGAGCCGCTAACCTAACCCTCCCCCCCACCGCTGTCCGAGCCCGGCGCCCGGCTAACCTTCGATCGGTAAGCCGGGTGTCGGGCTCCCGGCGTAGGCCTAATGACAGGCGTCGGGATTTCGATGCCGGTCATTAGACACTTGCTGGGATTAGACAATCGGGATGCCGACTGCATCCCGTTTCTGACATGTTGAGCTTTAGGTAGCATTAGGACATCCAAGTGGAGATGACTTATAAACAGTTGGAGATACAGGTTTACAAAGTAGGAGGAGCATACAGATGAGAGGAGAGACAGATTTGTGTGTAGTCTGCATAGAGGTTGTAGGAGCATATTAGTTAATAAAAAGTGGCAGGAAGAGAGAAATGCAGAGGCACACATATTAGTAGGGCCTTAGGTACTAATAAAAGATATATAAAGTAGAGGGAGGATGAATAAGTAGTACAGACATTGATAAAGTCACTCTAGATATGGTTGGGAAGGTTAAAGGATATGTTAAATCATCAAGGAAGTGGGATGTGGGCAGGCCCGGTGACAGGGGGGGGACTAGGGGCACAGCTATGCCAGGCCCCAAGGTTGTAGGGGGCCTCGGAGGGATAATACTTACCTTGACAATACTTGATCATGGAAAAAATATCCTGAATATCTGCGCTAATAAAAGTATAAATATAATCCCAAGAGAATTGATGCGTGCAAGTCACCACTAGAACAAAAGTTATAATGGTCAGCAGGACGCAGCAGACATGCACAGGCTGAGTAGTCTGTGTACTAATGTACCCCGGCCCCCAACACTTACCTTGCCTATGCCTGAGGCTCCTCTGTTTGATGGCACTGCTTGTGCGGCGCTGGCTGACGTCACGTGCAGCGCCGCAATAAACTAAAAACACTTTATTGCAGTGACCAACGCTGGTGCAATAAAGTTTTTTAGTTTATGGCGGCGCTGCGCATGACGTCACGACTTCAGCCAGCGCCTCACTAGCAGTGCTTTCAAACAGAGGAGCCTCGGCATAAGCATGGTAAGTGTTGTGGGCCGGGGCTGCACTGTGGGAGCTAGTTGGCCACCAGAGGGCACTTGCAGGGGGCTGGCCATCGGAGGGGCATTGATAGGGGGCTGGCCACCGGAGGGACACTTACAGAGGGCTGGCCATCAGAGGGGCACTGCTAGAGGGCTGGCCATCAGATGGGCACTTACAGGAGGCTGGCCACCTGAGGGGCACTTACAGGAGGCTGGACATCGGAGGGGCACTGACAGGGGGTTGGCTGCAGATAAACTGGGATAAGGGGCCCCCCAAAAATGTGTGTACTGGGCCACATGATTTCTGTTGCTGGCCCTGGATGTGGGCAATAAGTGATCAAAGCACAGTAACAAGGGAAGAAGGCCCCCATTAGTGCCCCTTATATGTGGCCCCAGTAGTGGTCCCCTTATGCAGGCCTCCAGTAGTAGTCCCCCTATGCAGTGCCCCCAGGAGTGGTCCCCCTTATGCAGGCTCCCCGTAATGCCCTTTATACAGTTCCCCCAGTAGTGGTCCCCCTTATGCAGGCACCCAGTAGTGACCCTCCCTATGCAGTGCACCCAGTAGTGGTCCCCCTTATACAGTGCCCCCAGTAGTACCCCTTATACAGTGCCCCCAGTAGTGGTCACCCTTATGCAGGCCCCCAGTAGTGGTCGCCCCTTTGCAGTGCTCAAGTAGTAAGCCCCTTATATAGTGCCCCCTATGCAGTGCCCCTTATATAGTATCCCCAGTAGTAGCCCCCACTATTTAGTGCCCTTTATATAGTGGTCCCCCCTATGCAGTGTCCCTTATATAGTATCCCCAGTAGTAGGCCACCAATGCAGTGCCCCCAGTAGTGGTCCCCCCTCAGTAGTGGTCCACCGATGCAGTGGCCCCAGTAGTAGCCCCCCCAATGCAGTGCTCCCAGTAGTAGTCCCCTCCCCAGTAGTGGTCCCCCGATGCAGTTCCACCAGTAGTAGTCCCCCCCAGTATTGCCCCCAGCGGTGGTCCCCCGATGCAGTGCCCCCAGTAATAGTTCCCCCCAGTAGTGGTCCCCCAATGCAGTGCCCCCAGTAGTAGTTCCCCTGATGCAGTGCCCCCAGTAGTAGTCCCCCCCCCAGTAGTGCCCCCAGTAATGGTCCCCCCCGATGCAGTGCCCCCAGCAGTAGTCCCCCCCCTCCTCCAGCAGCAGTGCAGACAAACACACGTAAAAAAAAAAGAAAAAAAACCCCACTTACCTGAATCCCCACTCAGGCTCCTGCTCCCCGCCGTTGTCCGCATCTCCTTCCTCCCGGGCCGGTCCGCTCTGCATTATGGGAGAGACTTCATGACGTCTCTCCCATTACCTACTGCGGTAGCCGGAAGATGGAGCTCATGAGTGAGCTCCAGCCCGGCTCCAGTAGTGGGCGAAGCAGTCTGTCTGACTGTCATTGGCTGCTAATTCAAACAAACACACAGCCGCCGGCGCGTGGCTGTGTGATTGTTACTTACTGTGTAGTGCTGACCGCACTCCGTCAGGTCAGCACTACACTGACCACGGTGTCCTGGACCGCGGCTGGCGGAGCCGCCGGTCTGATGGCACATGCCCTGCTCCACCCCCTTTAGTTACGCCACTGGTCTGAAGACACGGTGGGCATAAGCTGGTTGAGAAGAGTGCTCGGTTAGGGTGATGGAATGGAAGCAATAGTTTACCAGAGGTCATAGGCACAGGCTAACCATGGAGGCTTCCAAGGGTTTTCAGTCCAGAGAGTCTTAAATGAAAGTGAGTTGCAGTCAGATTGAGGTAGAAGATCAGATGGAGGACAAGGAAGATGCCTGTCTGCACATTGAGCGTCCTGTCATTGACACTGACTACCTGTCACTCACTTTGCAAATGGGTTCTCTGTGCATGTGGAATCGCAGGACACTTGCAGCGCAAAGCCGTTGTTCAGCCAGCATAAAGACGCCCACTACCGCTATATCACATCTGTAATACCTTGCAGTCCTACGTATCTATCGGGAACATCGAGTAACATCAGCCCCTCACGCACAATTACAACAGGTCTGACCTTACTCAAAAATTGCTAACCTCGTCACACGCAGTGAGTACACAAGCTGCGTATGCCGTCGAGGTGGCTAATTTATATACGCCCATGTAACAGCGTTCAAACGGACAGGCATGTCTGCGTTTCTCCTACCGCTCCCGTCACTACTCCCCAAACACTGACGTCCCGTCCCTTGATCTGCGATGGCTTTGTATCTGTGCAGATGATCGAAGTGTGATCGCAATACCAACTCACGCAGGCGCAGTATGCACCATCGGCCAATCTGTGTACAATGTAGCAGTTGTGATCCGTAATGAATCAGGCCCTTTGTCCTGAATTTTGCATCTTATTTGCATCATAGTCGCATACAAAGTAGCTTATATTGTACCAGACACACTAGATTAATACTTTTGTTGCTAAGCGATTAGTATAAAGTTGCAGGTAAGCATAATGGTACAGTACATGGTATTAGGCATGGCGTGGTCACTCATTCAGGGTACCTGTGCATTGTACCTTTTTTATGTTAGTAATGTGAATAAGACGCATACTCTAAGAAAAAGTCTCTGGCAGGATGCTTGGAGCAACTAAGTTGCGAAATCCCTGGCGCAACAAATGAGGCTATTTAGGGCGATTTGAAAAAAAGTGTATGTGGACAAATCTCTAGATTATTTTACACTGTGAATTTCTACAATATGTTTCTAGAAAAGTAAGAAAATATTAAACTTGTTTCTAATATGATAACTGTGAGCTCAATCCTTTAACTGACATGAATCAATACAGTTCACTTCTCTCGCACCCTCCTTACGGAATACATACGATTCAAATCCCGACGGCGGCATCCCGGCAGAGGAAGAAATCACAAATGTCAAAGGTAAGTATTTACTAACCTAATTCTACCCCCTAATCCTCCCTTAGGGGTGCCTAACCCTAACCGTAATCCCTCCTCTAAGTGCCTAAACCTGACCTTCCCTTCTCCCGGGGGATGCCTAACCCTAACCTTCCCCCCCCGGGGTACCTTAACTTTAACCCCCCCTTCCCCTAGCCTAAACCTTACCTCCCAGGGGGGTGCCTAACTGTAAGTTCCCCCCAGGAACCCTAAACCTTACCCTCCCCCCCACGGCTGTCCACACCCGGCTTACCTTCGATCGGTAAGCCGGGTGCCGGGCTCTCTGCGTAGATAAAACGACAGGCGTCGGGATATCGACGCCTGTCATTTAACCCCTTACCGGGATTAGACAGTCGGGAAGCCGACGGTCAGGAATCAGTCCATCGGCTTCCCGACTGCTTCCCCTCCTTACTTCCTATTCATTACAATACAATTTGGGAGGCAGCTGAGAGCAGGGCCGCAACTAGGGGGGGGCTAGAGGTGCACGTGCACCGGGTGCCGGAATGCAGGGGGTGAAAAAAGCCTGACTCGCGGTGGCTTAGGGGCTGCAGATTCAAAAAACGGCCATCCAAAAATGGCCGCCGCCAAAGAGGAGACAAATGCTAGAGGTACTTACTGGACCTCTAGTGTCTGTCTCCTCCTTGGCAGCAGCCATTTTTGGATGCCCATTTTCAGCAGATTCCATGCAGACTAGCCGTCCGCATGGACTCTGCTGAAAACAACCATCCAAAAATGGTTGCCGCCAAGGAGAAGACAGATACTAGAGGTCCTACTGTACCTCTAGTGTCTGTTAGGCCAGCGCAATGCACACAGCATTCCCAGAAGCGCCGGGAACACTGGCGCTGCTGGGAGAAGATGCTGAAAGCTGCATCTTCTCCCGTGAAATCCCCTGGCAACAAGCATAAACCCCCTGGCAATTAGCATAAACCCCCCTGGCAACGAGCATGAAACCTCATGACAAGGAGTATGAAACCCCCTGGTAATGAGCATAAATCCCATGACAACGTGCATGAAACCCCATGGCAACGTACATGTAACCCCTGGCAACGAGCATGGAAATGGTAATGAGCATAAAACCCCTGACAACGAGTAGGTAATCTTAAAGTAATTAGAAACCTTACTGTGGGGCATAAAATGTTGTCGGGCAAATATGTACGTGGCACTTTGGTAATAGGCATTACAGTGTGTGGCATAATGTGTAATGGGCATTATGGTGTGTGGAATAATGTAAATCACTATACCAGGGACGTCTGAGTAGTGCACTGCCTTATGGATAAGCAAGGACAAAATTCAGGTACAGGAAGGGAGGGGGCGCAAAATTGCTGCCTTGCACTGGGTGACAGATATCCTAGTTTCGGCCCTGCTGAGAGAACTGTTAAGTTTTGTAGATGATTGTTGTAACAATGCTTCAGGTCTCCTCAATATACTTACCCTTAAGCTAGGTACACACTGACAGCTGAAACGATCATATGAACATTCAATTTACAGTGTATACACTACACAATTATCGTTATAGCGGAATGATAATACTCCCTAAAGATAATTGAGGTCGTTTTTAAATACCCTCTGTCAGCCCAATCATGTACTGTAACACGGGGTATTGAAATGAGGACTCCAGACAAGCAGGTACTTGGTGAAGCAGTGTCTTTTTAATGGTAGCAGACACTGCACCTTAGCCTACGTGAGGTTAGGCCAGGACACACATTGGCACATAACAGAAAATAAGCAAACAACATGAAAGTAAATGTCTCAGCACTCCTTGAGCTAATGTCTGTGGACCCTCCAAGTCCTGGCACCCTAATGCTAACCACCACCCCCAGCCTATTGCCTGGCTAGCCTATCCAGCATCAGGAGTAATGAGTAACAGGTGTGTGAGTTTTAAACCCTTCCTGTGCTGCTGACTTCCTGCTGGCTCTGGGCGACCTGGAAAACAAGGAGTCCCATAACTCCACTTTGAGCTGTGCAGCCCAGAAAATCCGGAATTCCAAACTTCTATTGTAACTGCAGAATGTGCTGGTCTTGTTTTCCTCTCCCTTGGAGGGAGTTTATCCCACTAGAATGTGGGCAATTCAGGTGAGAGACAACCCCTCTCACCACTGTACACATTATGGGCCTGATTCAGAGGCGCTCGCAAATAGCGAGCGCTCGCTCTGAATCAGGGTGGCCTGTTTTTTTGGGGGGGGCCGGCGAATTAAGTTCTCACTCGCTCCGGGCCTCGCGCGTGCGCACTGCCTGGCCATCGACCCGCTTGCGAGCGCTGTGCGGATCAGTCCCTATATTTGTGGCACAATATGAAGTACTCACGCGCTCCGGGGCTCGTGCATGTGCACTGACCGGCCATCGACCCGCTTGCGAGCGTTATGCGCTCGCGAGCGGGTCTGAATCAGGCCCTGTATTTGTGGCACGATATAGGCTCATTGGGACCGACAAATGTCATGCAGCACTCCTAATGTTGGGAGCAGATCCAATGAGTTTTGTAATGACTGTTGGCCTAGGGAGCTCTATATACACTGTACAATATTCAGACCGAGCACTTGAGAATTGGCTGTTCCACCCAGCGTGTACCCAGCTTTAATACTGACTATTTTAAATCTTGTCTTTAACTAACAGATAGCAGAAGAACGGAATAAACTATCTTGGCTGATTGAAATAATTTAATTAAAAATATATTTTCTTAATTAATAAGTTTAGTCTTAATATACCCAACAGCAACTGGAATTATATTAAATATCTAGATGGTAGGACGTTCTGTACAGAGAGACACCATAGTGTGCACTGTAGGCAGCATTCTTGGCATGCCCAGCAGTTCTTCACACTCATGAATATGCCATGTGCTCTGACAGGAAAGGAACGTGTGGCATCAGGAGATCTGTCCCTCTAGTTGTCATGTACTGTAGCAGTGACATATAAACAGGGGAAAGGCATAGACACCCACTCTTGCCTGTTTGTGTCAGATGAGCATGTTGTCAATCAATAGTACATTTCAGTTTTCAGAAATGATTTAATACGGACCTGACCGGCAAAGTATAATTATGCTTCTTTTCAAAGCTTCCCTTGTTTACCAACCTTAGATAACAGGAGGTTCACATGGGGAATTCCCCATAAACTAAGGAGCAGAGGCCCTGATTCAGAGCCGTACGTTAGAGGCAGTACGCTCGTTGCGTTCCGATGTTGACTAATCGCGCATGCGTCGGTGTTACACTGCGCATGTGCGTACGGCTGATTGCGAGTTTTTTTTGTCTCGTTCGTCAAATAGCGTACAGGAAGTGACATGTCAAATGTGATTGACAGAACAGGCCGTTTTTGGGCGTTGACGGGGGTGGAGATGGAAAAACGCAGGCGTGGCGAGGCGTTTTTGGGGCGTACATACATTAACAAATGCGAACGTCAAATGTGTTCGTACAAACTCATACGTCACTGGATGATCCTCTTTCCCTTCAAAATGCTCGCACAGCTTAGGGGCTGGATAACTCGACCACAGTAGCGATGGCCTTCTCCTCCGTCCCGGCACTCCACGATGTTGCATCGATTAATCACGGCTTGTCAGAAACTCAATTAGTGTTGGATTGAAAACCGGCTTGGTATGTGTTTGTAAAGCAGTTTTTTTGGATAGCACAAAACCGAACGCAGGTGGAACTCATAGCTGCTAATGTCAGCGTACATTTGTGGGGGTGTATTTTGGCCGCAATGTGTTCGTTTTTGGACTATTGTAACAATAATGTCATCATGTTTAGGTTTGGTCCCTCATTTTGTGTTTGCAAGTTGTTTTTTACTCCTTAGGTAATGTTTAAAACGTTCCTTAACGAGCACTTTTTTTACAATGTGTAATTTGTGTTTTTGAACGTTGTTGGCTTGTGGGCCCGGATTAAAAGTAACCCATTTTGTAAAGAATGTCAGAATACAAAGTCGTACATTTCTGGAGAATTTATTTGTATCCACCCATAAAAAAAAAACATATTGAACTACAACATTTTGGGCAGTGTTCCACAATATTTATTAATTGTGCAAACAATAATTTTTGAATAAACGTAAATGTAAAAATTAAAAACAATTCACAAGAAAGGAGAGGGAAGTTTTGGCCAGAAAGGAATATGAGGCAAGCACAGAAGGAGTGTGGGAAAAGTAGCCAATGGTGTCACCGTTTTTTCGCCCGTTTGGCTGGGGGAGGGAGGGCGCCAGACCGGATCCGGGATGTCATCGGGCTGGCCTGTCCAGAGGCAGATGTTGTGGCCTCTGGACTAGGCACAGGGCTAGGCACATTTGGAGGATTGGCTGATGTTGTGCCAGAGGTGGAGGATCCTGATGTTCCGGCAGGAAGGGAGGTCGGCTCCACCATGTGCTGGCGAACGAGCTGCTCCAGGGCAGTGGCGATGTGGATGTTGGCCCTGGTATTTTCCGCCAGGGCCTGACCAATGGTCACGTTGGCCGCAGCATTTTGCTCCAGGGCCTCAGCCACCCGTACCAGACTGGCGTCCATCCTCTGCAGAATCTCCGTATGGAAATCCGATTTAAAATTGAGTTCTGTGAGGAGGGACACTGCCTGCGAGGGGGATTGCCCTGGACTGGCTTCTGCAGGGTCCTCAGCCGGATGTACTGGTTCCTCCCCTGCAGAGCCAGCAGAAATTCTGCGGCCAAGGCTCCCCTCTTGAGCAGACTCATCCGCCTGTGTCTCTGTTGGAAAAATGAGAAAAGAATCACATTAGAATCTACATATTGGCACAATAACATTTCACAGTTGGTGACATCACAACATTTACCTGGGACAACATGAGGAGCCGCAAGGTCTGGCATGTCCGTATCCATGTTGGACACGCCAAACACCTCCACAGGCTGCACACACCCCTGTGCCAGCTCTTCTAAATCTGTAAACTCCAATGACACAGGGGTGGGACCTCCACCTGTCCCCCTTGCATGCCTAGCCCTGTGTGCCATTTTTTGTTTCATCCGATATTTGAAGTCTTGCCATCTGTGGGTTAAATTGGAACCATTACTTTTTATTTGATTGGGTTGTTGGTTTTAGGGTGGTCAAGTGTTTACTTACCGCCGTTTGACATCCCGGGCTAGACGGACATAATCCCCCACCCTATTGACCTCCACGGCTACCTCTTCCCACATTCTCCACTTCTGGCTTGCACTCATATTCCTGTCTGCCTGTGGCAGGATGTCCACACACTTCTGAATCAAAACCTCCATCTCCTTTCTTGTGAATTGTGGCTGCCTTTTCTTTTTGGCAGCTTTGCCCGGATTACTGGGCCCAGCAGCCTCTTCCATGTCATCCTCCTCACCTATTTGGGGTAATTTGAAGAAATCTCAACTTCCCAACTTGCACAATAATATGTTTAGAATTAATCATTGAGTCAAAATGCATGAAATACTTACCGCGGGACTGTTGTCCATTGTTTTCCTGGTCTGTATCCATGTGTGTTGTTCCAACTAGAAATACACCAGATTTGTGTTTTTGTCTCGTGACGTATTTATACATGCGTCCTTATTTTGCGGCCGCATCATTGATTGTGCGTTCCTCTGATCCTTCCTTAATTTGGGCAGGAAACTAAACACTATGGGTTGTGGCGTTTCGACTCGAGGTGGCGTTTATTGAATGTTGGAGGTTACGTTGGTTGGAGTTGATTGTTGGCTGGTTTAGGAGATTGCGTTTATTTTTTTGGGGGGGGGTTAGCGGTTTTTCTTGGTTTTCAGTTCCTTTTTTTTCACTTTTGTTTTTTTGGCTCGTTTCCAGTTTGGTAAGTTTGGGGAAGTATAACTTCGGGGCAATTTGTCTCTCATTGTGGTGTTGATTGTTATAATATTTTTTTTCCGTCATTTCATCTCTCTTAGGTTTTTGTTTGGCTCTGCCCCAAAGACATTTTGGTCCTGTTTCTTAGATATTAGCTCTTGGTAAGTTCATGTGTTAAATTGTTTATGGAATGTTCTTGTTTGTCTGTACGCAACTTTGGTTGGCCTTCCACATGTGACGTTGTTTTTTGCCAAATCGAACTGTGTTTTTTGTTTATTTTTTTGCTGCGTTATTGTGCCCTGTATTTGCGAACTAATTAGCGCAATTTTACTACTTGCTATTGTGCCCTGTATTTGCGAACTAATTAGCGCATTTTTACTACTTGCTATTGTGCCCTGTATTTGCGAACTAATTAGCGCATTTTTACTACTTGCTATTGTGCCCTGTATTTGCGAACTAATTAGCGCATTTTTACTACTTGCTATTGTGCCCTGTATTTGCGAACTAATTAGCGCATTTTTACTACTTGCTACTGTGCCCTGTATTGGCGAACTAATTAGCGCATTGTGAAATGTGTATTCATCCCTTAATAATGTTTTTTGTCGCCTGGAGCATTGGTTGATTACATTTGGCCTCTATTTGGCGTAGTGTGCGTAACGTCGTTTTGCTCTTGGGCCAAATGTGTGTGTGTCCCCTTTTATGTTTTGTGTTGCTTAAATTTGTGATAATGACATGGCCAGCATAAAATGATGTATATTTTTGATGTTATTATTTGCAGTTACAACATATCATGACAATACCCCGGCATGTAAGCATCACTGGATGGTATTTGAAAGCAAAGTTACATGTATTTTTATAGGGTGTTGTAAAAAGGCTGACCTTCCAATGTTGTCATTTCAGGTTGATTTGGGTCGGATTGTTCTGGCCCTGCTCCCGGAAGCCGACCAATCTCAATCTCGTCCCAGGCGTAGGCATCGTAGGCGTGCAAGGCCCCAGAAATTTCGAACACGTGTCACCCTTTTTGGAATGCCAGATGAGGTTTTAAGACGATACCGTCTTCCTCCAAAAATCATCATAGACACTCTCTCATTAATAGAGAGTGATCTTGAGCGGCAAATTGACAGTCCTACAGCAATTCCACCACTTACGCAATTAATGGCGGTGTTCAGGATCGTTCCAAACAACGGTGGGAATAGTGGCGGGCATCTCACAATCCTCCTTTTCCCGGATCCTGAGGGCAGTGATGGAGGCACTTTTCAAGCACCTCCATCATTTTATTCAAATGCCTTTGGATATGGGTGCCCTTAGTGTGGCCAAGGCCAATTTTTACCAAATAGCTGGCTTCCCACACATCATAGGGGTTGTGGATGGTACTCACATACCACTTCAGCCTCCAGCACGGCTGGAGGCAATATTTAGAAACCGTAAACACTATCACTCCCTCAATGTAATGGTGGTATGTGATGCCTCCCTCCAGATCCTGTCCCTGAATGCAAAATTACCAGGAAGTGCACATGACTCCTTCGTCATCCGGCAATCAGGGATATGGCACAAATTAACCAACCTACAAGCTGGTGATGCGTGGCTTCTGGGTAAGTGGAGACCTTTAGTACATAACAATGTTAAGCTTCATACAGAATGAGCCTGATGTTGTCTTTTCGTTTTCACAGGAGACAGTGGCTACCCTTGCACGCCCTGGCTGCTCACTCCTTATTTGGCTCCCACACCAGGGCCACAAAGTGAGTATAATTCCGCACTTACTGCCACCAGGCAAGTGGTGGAGCGCTGTATCGGCCTTTTAAAAGGCCGATTCAGATGCCTCCACCGCTCTGGTGGCGAACTCATGTATTTGCCGGATATGGTTTCGAAAATTGTGGTCCTGTGTGGGATATTTCACAACATCGCCATAAGGAGTGGTGTCCCAATGCAGCCAGAGGATGCCTTACCTGAGGATGGCCCCCCCGAGGTTGGTCGGAGGTCAGTATGTGGGGGGGCCATACGCGATGATGTGGTGGCCAGATTTTTTAGGTAATTATTTGCAAAAAACCAGTGTTGATACCTAATGTGGTTGGGTTTGTTTGAGAGCATCTAATTTTTTGCTAATTTGTTTCTCCCTCTTCTGTTTTTTGACATAATCTTTGGCACTCCAACGATGACTACTTCCTGCTACCCTTACAAAACCTGTATGTGGATATTTTGTGGCTATATTTTGGAACACTTATTGCCACGCCATATATGTGGAATCATGTTGGCATGGTCCTTTGTCAACCAGTTCTTGATTGTTTTTTTTGGATGTTTGTTTTTTGGTATGTGTTGTATTTGAGATTATCACTGTGTGTTTTGTTTGTGAGTGACCACTTTGAAATTTCTGTTATGTTGGTAATAAATGTTTTTAGAGTGAAATGTTGTCCCTTTTTTGTAACGTTACCACCAAGTGTAACCAGGTTCACACACGTAACATTTGACTAAGGGGTAATCCAGTACTGACGCCATTTGAGCAAAAATGATTCCTTTATTCTGGGTCCAAACCAACACCAAAAGGAAGCCTGTACAATCCTTTTGCTTCGTAATATTGCCCTAAGCTGCTTGCACACCAACTAGGAACCTGGAAAGTGTAGTAATATCTAATTGTGACTACACCAAAAAAGGGAAATCAGATTTGTACTGTTAGGTGTTTCTTGTGGCTGTTTGACCCAAAAATACAACAAACACTCTTATTGGCCCAAATGTGAAATCCTTGCAGGAACACTATACTTATGTCAGGGTAAACAATATGTGGTTGGGACAAAACGAATGAGCCAGAACGTAACTTCAAACAAAACAATTTATTTACAGAATGTTGAACAAAAAAAAAACTACTCCCTAAGGAGGACCGACATACGGTCAAGGACCACCAGCACCCCGATGATTTGGCTGTGCATCTGGGCCACACATCCGGCTAAATTTGCCCGAAGCCTCTGTTCCTCTGTGGGTGAGAAAAAATTGGGGATTAATACAACAATAGTGAAACCACATAAAAAAACAATTAAAAAAAATAAAAAAACAAAAAAACAAAACTGCATTAAAATTCATCACACTAAAATGGTGTAGGGCAAAAATACAAGGCCTATGTCCAAATTCAGACAGGTGTGCTATGTGTATGTTGAAAACAGCAGTAACCGGTTACGGCAATCGACCAAAACCACTTATTTTTGGGTTAAACAAACAAAAAACATAAAATTATAAATAAAAAACAAACAGTTTGTGTCGAAAAAAAACAGCAAAAAAAAACATACCGGAAGACCCAACGCTAGCTACAGAAGACCCTCCATCGTCCTCCTCGGAGGTGGGTCCATTCCCCAAAGATCGGGGCGGTGTAATGACCGACTCCGGGGAGGGGGTCATTCGAAGAGGGGTGGTTGGAGGAGAGGGGGAATTGGGACGGAGGGGAAGGAGTCCAGAAAAATCTGGCTGAGGGTGTAGGAAGGCTGGGGAGGAGGGGGGAATAGGGGAAGGAGTGGAGTTGGAGTGTTGGCTGGGGGTGGGGGAGAGTGGCCGTGCTCGCCGTCTGGCGGGACGCTGATGGCGTAGTCTTCGCTGGGCCCCTCAAAGATGGTAAACAAATTGTGGTTAGTTCCAACACAAATCCGCAAACAAAATCAATTTCAAATGCACCCTAAAACCAAAAAAAAAAAAAAAAGATTAGAATGAATAAATATGAAAGACGGAAAACATGGCCATGCAGATAGGAGAATGAATAAATATGAAAGACAGGGAAAACATGGCCATGCAGATAGGAGGAGAATGAATAAATATGAAAGACAGGGAAAACATGGCCATGCAGATAGGAGGAGAATGAATAAATATGAAAGACAGGGAAAACATGGCCATGCAGATAGGAGGAGAATGAATAAATATGAAAGACAGGGAAAACATGGCCATGCAGATAGGAGGAGAATGAATAAATATGAAAGACAGGGAAAACATGGCCATGCAGATAGGAGGAGAATGAATAAATATGAAAGACACGGAAAACATGGCCATGCAGATAGGAGGAGAATGAATAAAGATGAAAGACAGGGAAAACATGGCCATGCAGATAGGAGGAGAATGAATAAAGATGAAAGACAGAGAAAACATGGCCATGCAGATAGGAGGATAATGAATAAATATGAAAGACAGGGAAAACATGGCCATGCAGATAGGAGGAGAATGAATAAATATGAAAGACACGGAAAACATGGCCATGCAGTTAGGGCCACAAAGACAAACATGAAAACCACAATCCATTAAACTTACTCGCAGCGATCTGCATGCGAAAGCATGCCAGCAAGCGGGGCGTCCGCCGTTGCAGGTCCGACCACCTGCGCTCCAGCTGCCCGATATGGCGGCGTGAGCCGAAGGAG
The DNA here is from genome assembly GCA_031769625.1 of Taudactylus pleione. NCBI lineage: Eukaryota > Metazoa > Chordata > Amphibia > Anura > Myobatrachidae > Taudactylus > Taudactylus pleione. Next base: position 3,765,077 of record JAUIMM010000311.1, on the reverse strand, counting down.
CGCAGGTGGGCCCGAACCTCCGCATATGCGGATCGCTTCTCCCGGTTGGTGATGGGTGGAGGCTGGCTGGTTTTCCGCCGATCCATCACCTCCGTAAGCACCAGCAGCTCGCGCCTGGTGAATGCGGAGGCTCTCATGATGGCAATGGAGTTTTTCAAAAAAATCATTTTTGATAAAGTGCTCAAAAATTTTCTGATTGGCTAATGTATTTAGGATATTAACAGGAGCAATTCTATTGGTTAGTGTATGAGTCATGTGTTCGACAGGGCCAGAAATCTGAGGAGACTTATGATAGGCTTAATGCAGTGACATGCGTAAGCAAATTTACATTAAAAAATGAACTCCATGAAATATGCGGGGCTAAAAACAAATAGACCAATTATTTAATAGGGGTTAACATGTATTTTGACAAATAAAAGCGAATGTTTAAGCCATACGTATTCTGCGGGTAAACACAAACACGGACATAAATAAAGTTTATTGCATTGTGTAAAAAAAAAAAAAAAACAATTAAGCTAATTGATATATTGATTGGCATGTTACGATTGAGGGAGGTAGGCAGAATAAACGAGCAGTTAATCGAAATGTCTCAGGCCAACTTCCGGGTAGTACTAGTGCGTGCGTTCCCTTCAAACCACTTCGGGGATGTACGCTCGCTATTTGGCACGCTCGTTAGTTAGAGGAGGGGTCGCCTGAGTTTGGGGAGGATGTTTTGATGCGAACGAAAATACGAGCGTGTGCCTGAATTTAAATATTTCTTTACGTTCGCCCAACGTACGAACGGCCACTTGCGTCCGGGTCTGAATGAGGGCCAGATTCTGTGTCAGACGTCTCTGCAATTGTTTTTCCGTGTAGCTGCGTCTTTGTACTTTATCTCATGTTCAATAGTGACAAACCGCCTTGGCGTGTTGGAAGTCTGTGCGATTGTATGCGCTTTGCAGATTCCTTGCATGAACTCCATTGCCTCTGATTCAGAATCAACCTCTAAATGTGAAGGGAAAGCTCATGTAAGGAAGGGATTTCCAAATGTACTGTACATATTAATTCAAATTGGGCTTGAATTAGAGATGTATGCTAAGTTGCTAACCCAACGGTTAGTATACATCTTCAATGATCGTGGGTCTGCGCAGACAGGAACCATTCTGCTTGCTCACAGACAACGCTTAGCCGCAGCATGATTGACAAGCTGCTGCGTTTGGGAGGCAGAGCTGGAGCGCCGTCCAGAACAATGCTCCAATACAGGGTCTACGATGGCGGATGCAGACTTTCTGGGCCCGGCAGTCCATGTCCGTTGGCCAGGCTGAGTACGCATCAGTCTGGCTGGACGCCAAAGCAGCAGCCACCTGTAGCGGTGGTGATCCGAGGTAGCGTCTACGGATGCTGCACTCAGGGCCTCATTCAGAGATGTACACTAACCCGATATTTAGAGTAAATCTCCAATGTTTGTGGGTCTCCGAAGGAGTAGGACCTGTTCTACGCATGTGCACAATGGGTCATGGCTACTTGCAGATCCCCCTTACCTGCAGCATGTTTGACATGCTGCAGTGTTTGGGGGGTGGCAACCAGAACCATTCTCCAAAATGGTTTTGGAAGCGTGTGGAGCCCAGCAGGCGTGCACGGAGGGGGGGTTCCTGAGTACCCAGAAACGCCCCCCTGCCCGCCGATACACTAACAAACACACCGCTGCCGGCACCGGGTAGTACGCTTGTACTACTAAGCAGCGGTGTGTTTATTTTAGCAGCCAATGACAGACAGACAAACACTCATTGGTTGCTGCGTCCATGGAGGGAGCCAGCAGGAGCTCACTCATGAACTCCACCTTCCAGCTCCCGTCGCAGCGGGTGATGGGAGAGATGTCATGATGTTTCTCCCATAGTGCAGAGCGGGCGGGGAGGAGCGGACAGCGGAGGTCACGGCAGGAGCGGGGATTCAGGTAAGTTTTCTTTTTTATTATTGTCTGTGTGTGTAAGGGGCATGGGCTCTGACACTGCATAGTGGGCGCTACTGGGGACATTGTATAGGGGGGGTGGCCGCTACTAGGGGCACTGTATAGGGGGGCCGTTACTGGAGGCACTGTATTGGGGGGGCGCTACTGGGGGCACTGTATAGGGGGGGTCACTACTGGGGGCACTTAACAGGGGCGTGCCCCATTCTGGGGGCACTGAATAGGGGGACTACTACTTGGGACACTATATAAGGGGCTCTACTGGGGGGACTACTATTGGGGGCACTACTACTCAGGGGACTACTACTGGGGGGTCTACTACTGGGGGCACTGCATACGGGGGACTACTATAGGGGCACTGCATAGGGGGACTACTGCTGGGGGCACTACTTGGGGCACTGCAAAGGGGGGACTACTACTGGGGAAACTATTTAAGGGGCACTACTGGGGGTACTGCATAGGGGAGACTACTACTGGGGGCACTATATAAGGAGTACTACTGGGGCCAGTGCATAAGGAGGACTACTACTAGGGGCACTGCAAAGGGGGGACCACTACTGGGGGGAGGGGGGTCTTTAAAAATCATGCTGGCTGTATTTATTTGCCAGTTGCATTCATGTTTTTTAGTGATAGGGGTGTGTGCGTGTCTGTCTGTGTCAGTCAGTGTGTGTGTACCCTATATCCTGTGTAAGCTGTTTCTATCAATCTACAGTATCTTTCTATCTATCTATCTGAGTTTGCCACTGCCCAGAGTCTGCATCGGCGGACGCAGACTTCCTGGACCCAGCTGTCCATGTCTGTCGGCCAGACTGAGTAAAAATCTCGGCTTACGCAGCAACCTGGCCGGCCAAAACAGCAACCATCGATGGTCACACTGGTGATCCGAGGAGGCGTCTATGGATGCTGCACTTTAATCGCAAATGCCATGCAGGTGGTATCTATTACACAGCTGCTTCCTTGCGGCTGTGCAATACTATCTATCTCTGAATTAGGCCCATTATGTTTATTTGTGCACCATCCAAATCAGCAACGGTTCCTGCCCTCTTACCTGAAGGGGAATGCCCCTGCTTCTGGTCCCGGCGCCTGCACAATGAATGTCAGGCACCGGGACTTGCGCATGAGTGGCGGTAGTGCATGCGCATTTCACTGAACCAGCTTCTTGTGGCTGCATTGGTATCAGCCCTGAGAAGCCCTGTAGGGCTGTCCGAAAGACAGAGCAGCAGCTTCCACTGGAAGCCGCTCTCTGCTTATAGCAGCACGGACTGGCAGTCCTAGGGGGAGGAGACACCTCCCCCTGGGGCTGCCTTTCCTGTGAGTGACTGGCAGGTGGCACATCCAATAGGAAGCCACTTCCAGTCACAGTGTAGCCAGTGCAGTCACGGACTGCATTGGCTCACTAAAGTGGAGGATTTTACTGGGGGGGGGCTGCAGCCTCGCGGCTCCTAGGTAAAATCCGCCACTGATCCAAATTCAGAAATAGAGACAGTCCTAAAACATTCCCAACAGTTTGCTTAGTTTGTTTCTTTAAGGCCTTCACATTAATTAACAAATGTTTTTGTTTTTTTAAACCTCATAAGGTGTTACCAATCTAATCACAGGCAGGTGATACTGTGAAAGTCAGCAAATTAAACAGACATCTAAAGGTGGACATACATCTGCGACGAATCGTCGCGATGCAGGCATGCGATCGGAAATTTACGATTACCCATCGGAAACTTCTGATCACCCACCATCGCTGTTCTGCGATCCGTCGCTGGATCGCAAACATTTGTCATTTTAAATGTCGGCGATTTGATGATCGCGATCATTTTTTGATCGCGATCGTCAAATCAGCAAAACCCAACATGTTGGATTTCTGCAATGCCGGGTTGCAGCATCGCGGGATCGTGGCAATCCATCGCAGATGGATGGGGCCCATAACTCCTATGAGAGGAGAGTGTAACATTATGAATAACAACCTAATGATTGTATACATGGCAGGTGAGACAGCAAGCTCTACCACAAACTAGTTTTAATTGCTCAAAAAGAAGAACAATTATTTTACTTTATGGTGAGTAAAACTGCAAGTACATTACTAATAACAGAATGGCTGCAGAGAGGTGATCATACAGTAAGTTGCACGCAGAGGACAGACAGAAAAATGATCAAAACATGACACTGTTCAGGATCCTGAAATGCAACAAAAAAATAATTCATTTGTTACTGTCATATCAGTTTTACATTTATTTTCTTATGCATTAGTAATGTATGTGTTCAATCCATTCTTTCCTATTCTCCCGAAACCTGATTTTACAGGTAACCCCCCCGCAAGCCCCGGAAGAGTAGGCACTTCTCCCGCATCCCACCCACTTTCCTTGAAGTGGGCAGAATGGGGAGAATCTTACCGTGCATCAGCTGTACGATGGGAGGGGGCGGAGCTTAACAATGCGATTATATGATAATCGCGTCATTTGGCTCCGCCCCATTTAGATGTCCACGATTCATGGCATTTTGTCACAAGGGGCGGGGCCTAATGACGCGATCGTCTGGCTTCACTCCGATCACTGCCCACCTGCATCTAAGGAAGGAGCCTTCTCCCGGGAAGCTCCATTTAAATTTCGGCAAGTATGGTTTAATCATATATATAAAAATAAAAAAAAAGAGCATGGAAAAAAACTTGATACATGAAATAACTAAACCCAAAGATTCATATAAGACACACAATACATTCCCACATTGCTGCGATTTTTTTCATGAGATTCAGATACTGAAACCATTTAGGGGAATATTTATTAATGTTTGGCACTGTAATAATCTGTATTGCCTCTTATGATACTGATACAGATTTTAGTTGCACCCTAATATACCGATCATGGGCTCCACAACAGGAAACCCAATACCACTGAAAGGTTTTTCTCTACTTCACCACCAACCTCACGCTGTCGGCGAAGGTCACGGTAAAATGAGCTAGCAGGTAAGCATGTGCATAGTAATTTGGCCTAGCAAGGGTCAGGTGTAGCCTTCCTGGCTTCACAGGTCCTCTCTGCTGGGTATAGGGTAATGTCATCTAAAGATTACGTCAACTAGCGACAAAAACTGAGCTTTTCGTTGCTTGTTAAATTACATTAAGCCTCCTTCCCCATATAGGGCTATGAGGAAAACAGCAATGGGTGTAGAATAGGTTTTCATCAATTAAGAGAAACTGAAAAAAGGCAGTTTCTCTGGCCAATATGTTGTAGAAAGAACTTTTCTCAACATCATAAATACAGTATACCCCAAATCAGTGGTGTAGCCAACTTTTCACATAAGGGGGAGTGAAGATGGAAAAAAAGGCACGAGGAGTTTCAAAATGCAAACGTCAATAACTAAATACATCCAAACTACATCAAAACTTACCCCTGACATTATATTAACTAACACACACATGCAACAAATACAGAACTCAGTGATCGCCGTACAGAACACACAGCAACCCAGTGGACACCATACAGTGCACACATCCCAGTGGCCACCATGCATTACACACAGGGGGCCTGATTCAGAGCCGCTAATAAGAGGCCGCTTGTTCGCTCTGAGCGATGTTCGCACAACTGCACATGTGTATGGGTCGTAATGCGCAAACCAGTCATTGCGGTCGGAAATCGTGCGCTCGCAAAACAGCGAGGGGCTGATAATTTGAGTGACAGAATGTACCGTTTGTGGGTGGTAACAGGGGAAGGTGCTTGAAAACGGGGGAGTGGAGATCCGAACGCAGGCGTGCCTAACGGTCAAAAGGGCGTTTCATGGGAGTGCATAATTAGTAAAGGAGCGTCATCGACCACGTCACTTGGTTGTCTTTTAGCCTGAACTGCTCGCAGTGATAGCGGTAAGAAAAACCTACCACAAGTACTGCGAGCAATTCAGATGCCTTTCGATGTACCCGATTAATCTAATAAATACCGGAGATGACGTGTGATGCGAACGGCAAAGAGGAGTCTTTACAAAATAGCGAGCGCATTTTTCGTTCGCTCGCTCAGACATAGAGGCGTCAACAAACCGCAAAGAGCGAGCGCTCAAATTAAATAGCCAGCCACTTTTTTGGAACGACCGTCCGCAAATAGCGTCCGGCTCTGAATCAGGCCCTGAAGCCCAGTGGCAGCCATACAGTACACACAGGATCCCAGTGGCCACCAACCATACTTTACACACAGTATCCCAGGGGCCACCATACAGTACACACAGCATCCCAGTGCCCACCATACAGTACACACAGTATCCCAGTGCCCACCATACAGTACTACAGCATCCCATTGACTGTCATACAGTACACAGAATCCCTATTAATTCTATCAATGGAATTTTAGCAAATTTACTGTATCTACTGATACAATCTATAAAAGGGATATAAAAGCATTATTTGACAGCTGGCTAGCCAAGAGCAAACTTCTCTTGGTGACAGTACATGTAAAATGGAATTGCCAGCAAACACCTACTGTGTTTACAGAAATGACATAAACACTTTAAACAATTAATTAATACAGAATTGTGACAACTGATGGCAGCATTAGTACAATTGTACTTGTACATAGAGATAGATAATAATCTCAGTTCACATGTCATGCAGTGTCCATAGATCTAGACTGCTTCAGAACCTTTCGGGGCAGTTATCATTCAAAGTGTTCCTGACAGTGTTATGAAGCAGAAAAAGATATTTCACAGAATTACCTACAAGAGGTTCTACAGCAGTGTGAGTTATTATACAGTATGTACACTGCCTTGCGTTCATTCAGTTAACAGGAGGGTGGTGAAGAGAATAAAAACACTAGAAGAAATACCCATTTGGTATAGTACTGAAAAATGTCAATATATTGCTCCCTACCCTTTCCTCCATCCAGTGATAGAGCAGCCTGACCCAGGGGTGTAATGTGTAGCCATTGTGCCTGGAGCATGTGTGTGCTACCGCACCCCCACCCCCCAAGTGTGCCAGATAGCATGTAGGGGCAAATTAAAGGAAAATAAAAATAAACATTAGGGGCAGTATCAAACTGGGATATGGAGGGCTATATATATTATATCTAACCCACTAAAGTAATTCCACCAATTAAAAATAAGCCACACAGCATTGCCATAATTTCCTGTTATGCCACACAGTAGTGCCCCTTATTCACATTACACCACACAGTAGTGTCTTTTATTCATGTTATGCCACAGTAGTGCCCCTTATTCACATTATGTTACACATAATGGCCACAATGCACATTAATTTGCGTTATGTCACAGGTTTGGCTATTTTTTAATATTATGCTACACAGTAGTCCCCACAGTTCATATTATATCACAGTAATGTCCATAGTTCACATTATGCCTAACAATAGTGTCCCTTATTTACATTATGCCACAGTAGTGCCCCTTATTGGTATTTGGCGTCAGGTGTGACCTCACCAGACTCACCGTTCAGGCTTCTCCCAGTTAGGGGGTGCCGCGACCCAGGTTCTCTGCATCAGCACCTGGCTCAGGCCTCTTAGCAGCAGGGACACACGATCCCCCCTCATTTAGACCCCGCCACGGCACTTCACCATACACAGCTCACCTCCCCTTACACAGCTCTACCCCCTCACTCAGATCTCCCCTTCACACACACACAGTTCTCCCCCTCACAAAGATCTCCCCTCGTCACACAGACCAACAGCCGCACATACTCACACACACACAGCTGTTCCATTTAACAAAGCTCCCCTCCCTTCATACACACAGATATTCCCCCTTACTCAGATCTCCCCCCTCCTTACTGTTGCAGGGCGCCGGAGCACAGCCATTCATCTGGGGGGGAGAATCACCTGCTGATGAGCTGAGCCTGAAACACATAAAGAGATCAGCGCGGGGTGAGGCACTGATCTTTTTATGTGTTTCAAGCTCAGCTCAGGAGGTGCTCTTCCCCTTATCAGATGGCTGATCTCCGGCGCCCTGGCCTGAGTTGGCGTCTGGAGCATGTGCTCCACTGGGACCACTCTCACTACACCCCTGGCCTGACCATGTATGTTGGGGGTCTTCAACCTTTAAGGCACATAAAAAAAATAAACGAAGCCGAGGGAAACTAAGCTATACTGCAGTATTTAAACTCTGCCCCCTCCTTACACAATTATGACCCATAACTGCCCCCTTTTACAATTTTAATTATGTCCCATAACTGCTCCCCTCTGCAGTGCCCTCAGTAGTGCCCCTTATACAGTGGCCCCAGTAGTGGTCCCCGTTATGCAGTGCCCCCAGTAGTAGTCCCTCCCTGCAGTGCCCCAGCAGTGGTCCGCCTTATGCAGGCCCCCAGTAGTGATGCCCCCTATGCAGTGCACTTTACAGTGCCCCCAGTAGTGCCCTTTATATAGTGCACCCAGTAGTGGTCCCCCACCCTGTAGTGCCCCCAGTAGTGGACCCCCCCCCAGTAGTGTGAAAATACTTACACTCACACATAAAGCTATTAACCAAATCACACCAACATACATCTCTTCACTTATCTCAAAATATCTTCCATCCCGACATCTCCGCTCTGCACAAGATCTGCGTCTCTCATCCCCACGCATTACTTGTTCCCATGCACGGTTACAGGACTTTTTTCAGGCTGCACCCACCTTGTGGAATACCTTCCCACGCACAATAAGACTTTCCACTAGTTTACAAACATTCTAGCGTTCTCTGAAAACTCACGTCTTCAGACATGCTTATCAGATTCCAGGTCCGCCCACCTAACCTTTTATAGCTCCCTATCTAACTCTCTTCGTATAGTAAACATCTATCACATCTTCTTTTTCTTCAATTTACCATCCTCCTAACCCTAGGCCAACTTTCCAGTGTGATTGGATTATACAGCCCTCCAAGAACATCTGCAATCGGGCTGGACCAATTTGCAATATGTAGCACCTATCCTTGTGTATCAACACCTATTTCCCTATAGATTGTAAGCTTGCGATCAGGGCTCTCTACCCTTATGTATGTATGTATGTCTTTTACAACCCAGTAAAATGTTAATGTTGATTCAAATTGTAAAGCGCAACGGAATTTGCTGCGCTATATAAGAAAGTGTTAACAAATAAATTATAGTGGTCCCCCCTGACTCATTGCCCCCTGTTGTAGTCCCCCCCAATAGTGGAACCCCCCAGTAAAACCCCCAGTAGTGGTCCCCCGATGCAGTGCCCCCAGTAGTAGTGCCCCCCCCAGTAGTGCCCTCCCCCAGTAGTGGTCCCCCCTGATGCAGTGCCCCAAGTAGTAGTCCCCCCGATGTAGTACCGCAAGTAGTAGTCCCCGCAGTAGTGCCCCCCCCCCCAGTGCAGACAAAGACCCACACATACAGAAAAGAAAGAAAACCACTTATCTGAATTCCCTGCTCCTGCTCCGGCCGCCATCCACTCCTCCCAGGCCGGCCCGGTTTGAATTATGGGAGAGACGTCATGACGTCTCTCCCATTACCCACTGCGGGAGCCGGAAGATGGAGCTCATGAGTGAGCAGCCTGTGGGCTGCCTTTGGGACTAATTGAATAGTCCTGGGGGATCAATTAGCCCGCAGTAAATTGGCTGCTGTTCCGTGAGCTGTGCTTGGCTCGCAGCCGGCGCCATGTTTGAAATGCTGCCTCCTCTGTTTAACCGTGCCCGGCTGCAGCTCAAGTAGGCACTGCTGCCTACATATAATATGGTGAAAAAGGGCTAATGGGTGGTCCGGACCACCCATCAGTTTCATATGCGTATGAGCAGGGATCTCTCACCTTTTCTACGTATTTATGTTACCTGCTCTCAGTAATTATGTATCTCTGTGCATTTATATACTGTCTTTATTAGTCTGTACTTACAGTATGTATCTTATTGCCAGTTGTTCCTCTTGTACAGTAGAATAATAATAATATACTATAATATAAACTTAATTATTTTACTGAACTATATAAGTGAGATGGTGTCACGACCCTGGCTAGTTTTTTTCACCTTTTGCCTTGAGACTTACCCCTGTCAGTTGTCCCGTGGATCTGTATGTGTAATCCGCCTGGGAGATCTGTCCTGATCATGCTGGCTGCAGTACTTCTGTGTATGCATTTGGACTGTGCTCTCCTTTCTACAGTGGTTGTTCACCTGGGCTCTCCTCTGTCTGTGAACACTGCTGGCCTTGATTGGAATCGCAGGTGTGGGTCTGACTCCCAGCGCTGCAGAGATGATTACTCTCTCTGCATGTTGTGCCCTCCACCACTCAGAGTGCTACTACCAGACCACCTGACCGTATAGACCAATTCCTGCCAGACCAGGGTATATACATCCTCCTCTGATAGGATTCTGGGCCTGAACATCTCGTTACTTCCCGTGGTGTATAGTTTGTGCTACTTCAGAGTACAAGTGTGTCCCAGGCTCCTGCTCCTACTGGTTCCTAGTTCAGTTCATCCAGCAACCCTGCTAACAGCAATACCTGGTATATCCAGCAACTCTGCTAACAGCAATACCTGGTATATCCAGCAACTCTGCTAACAGTAATCCCTGGTATATCCAGCAACCCTGCTAACAGCAATACCTGGTATATCCAGCAACCCTGCTAACCGCAATACCTGGTATATCCTGCAATCCTGCTAACTGCAATACCTGGTATATCCGGAAATCCTGCTGACAGCAGTACCTGGCATGTCCAGAGATCCTGCTGTGGCATGACCTGTTCCTGAGCTCCCAGTTTTCCTAGCACTACAAGCTCATCCCACGCTACTTCAGTGCGGAGCCAGTTACAAGTTACGAGTTCATTTCACACTACTCCAGTTCGGAGTCAGATCAAAGATCCAAGTCCCAAGTTACCCATTCCATGATACTCTAGTCCGGAGTGATACTCCAAGTCCATTCCATGATACTCCAGTCCGGAGTGATATTCCAAGTCCATTCCATGATACTCCAGTCTGGAGTGATATTCCAAGTCCATTCCACGATACTCCAGTCCGGGGTGATATTCCAAGTCAATTCACACTACTCCAGTCCGGAGTCAAGTTCCAAGTTCATCAGTTCAATTCACATTGCTCCAGTCCGGAGTCAAGTTCCAAGTTCATCAGTTCAATTCACATTGCTCCAGTCCGGAGTCCAAGTTCTTCAGTCCGATCCACATTATTCCAGTCCAGAGTCAAGTTCCAAATCCTTCAAGTTCAAAACTCCTGTCCGGAGATCCAGTACCAGTTCACTTAAGTTTCAAGTCTACAGTTTCTTTTCCAGGTTCAGCGATTATTGGAAGACTCTTTCCTTCAGTCTATTCAGCTAATCTTCCTGCCGGTCCCAGTCCGGTTCTTCCAAGTCACCTACTGATATCCTGTCCAGTTCAGCAAGTCTCCCTTAAATGTATTTATGGGAGACTGTAGCAGATATCAGAGATATGTGCTGTGATCTCCTGTTTTCTACCGCAAAAGCAGCCCCCATAGGTTTCTATGGGGGCTGCTTTATTGCCTAGCAATCCGGAGCTTGGCCCCGGTACCTAAGGTGATCTGAAGATGGCTTAGTCATTGTAGCCTATATGCTACAGTCCGCAAAAAGTACTGGGAGCTGGATCTGTAGGCACTCTCCTCTCACTCTCCATCTAATGCAATCACTTTACGATTACAATTGCAGGCATGGACAGGCTACTATCAGAGCCCCTGTTCCTGCATGTGTTGAATCATACATATCGGCTGTATTTAATTTCTTATTGCTGCGAATAGTGGTGATAACAAATTATAATTATATCAGGTCAAAAACCTGATAATTAGTTAAGTGATCCCTAAGCCCCCCATCTTCGCAAGTACTGTCATGAATAGTTTTCTGTGTTCTGTGTGTGTATACATGCTTAGTACAGATGAGTCTGTAAATCATGTTTCAGATGTGTGATCTCCCAACAGCAGAAAATACGTGTTTATATGCGCTTAGGCAGTTTCATTACAAATTCATCAAGGATTTTCCACTATTGCACACATCTAACATTTGGGAGCCAACATTTATTTATATGTTTATTTATTAACAGTTACTCATGCAGTGCACACAGATTCTGCTGCAGTGCTTTACAGAAAATATATATGTATTCACATCAGTTCCTTCCCCAGTGGAACTTGTAATCTACAGGCCTGGTCAGTGCTGCCGCCGCTGCTGAGTCTATGTAATCAGCTGCTATGTGAAAATATGCCAATGTCGCAGCCATCAGGAGAACTAATGAGGCTCCTACCTGCGGCTTTGGAAATCCAAGCATCTGTTTAAAATGTTGCAGCATCTGCGTACAAAGACACAACATCAGTCGCAGATCATTCAATTGTTGCAGTTCTGAGTCTATGGTCACGCAGAATGGCAATGGGAATAGAGACGCAGAAGCCATAGCCCTTGCGAATGGGATCGCAGTTGCAGGTTGTGACACGCCCCAGAAAAGGTTGCGATACACCTGCGTTCCTTGCCACCACTCCCATTTAGCTCGTCCAAACACTGCCTGCCTAAATCACACTGCAAGTAAATCATACTTGCCAACTCTCCCTGATTGCATAGAACGGGTCTGGCACCCGCACAGATTCCTGAACATCACTAACGTGCACTGCTGAATTAGGCCCTCAGTCTGAAAACTCCTGTGTACTTTGGAAATGGTTATATCAACTGTGGGAGTGGAGGTTGTTTCCATAGGTGAGCTATGGAAGCACCTGCAGCAAAAGCATGTGAATGAGTATGTACTTATCATGGGGTGGGACTTTCGATGGATATAGGAGAAGTAAAGCCACTATTGGGGACACAGTAAGATGAAGAGCCAACATCTGAGCAATAAGGGACTTTGGCCCTCATTCAGAGCCACTCGCTAGCGGCAGTACGCTCGTTCCGAGCGATGTTCGCACATCTGCGCATGCGTACGGATCGTTATACGCATGCGCGAACCAGTCAGTGCGGCCGAAATTCATGTGCTCGCAATATAGTGAATGCCTGCTATTTTGAGTGACAGAATGAGGCGTATGTGGGTGGTAACGGGAAGGTGCTTGAAAATGGGGAGTGGAGATCCGAACGCAGGCGTGCTTAAAGGTCAAAACGGGCGTTTTATGGGTGTGCATAATTAATACAGCAGCGTCATTGACCACGTCACTGGGTTATTTTATAGCCAGAACTGCTCGCAAGATTGTGGTAGCAAAAACCAACCACAAGAATAGCGAGCAGTTCATACGCTGGTCGATGTACTCGATTAATCTAATAAATAGCGGACATGACGTATGGTGCGAGCGGCCAGGGGGCGTTTTTAACAAATAACCGAGCGTATGTTTTGCTCGCTCGTTCAGACTTAGAGGTGTGAACAGACTGCAATTTGCGAACGGATCATTTGAATAGCCACCCCTTGTTTTTGAACGAACGACCGCAAATAGCGAACGGCTCTGAATCAGGCCCTTTATATCCTTCTGAAAGTGCTTAACCCGCTGGTAAGCCCAGAAGTGGTACATTTTGCCAACTTGCCTACAGTTTAGACTGTGACGGCCAAATCACTTCTCAGGGGTGAGGTACATCCTGTGGGCAAGTTTAATAAAACATTTCAATTTGGGTAATACATTTGGACAAAGCCCACCTCTAGAATCACACGAAGATCAGATTCCCATTTAAGATGCACCGAGAGTTTCTGAGGTAACTGTTAGGAGGGTATAGCGGCAAGATATACCTTGCTTGGAAGCAGATAGGGAGAGTGCCTGACAAAGGAGGGCCAGCAATCACAGGGGGAATAGAAACAAACCAATGCCAGATCTGGAGGAATTGTAAAAATTCTGAGGAAGCTATATTAAGATTGTATTTTAGATTACAACATACAGTAATGTCATTATCTAGATAAATAGCATTAAGCATGGTAATGTTAAGCCAATTGTCCAGGGACAAGTCATGGATTAAAAGGGCTAGGATTGACTAATAAATTAAGTAAGGGGGGAGAAGGGAGCCCAATAAGGTCTAGCAGTTTATCCAGAGCCGGATTAAGGCCCACATGGGCCTGGAGCTGAAAATGGTCAAAGGCCTATACCGAGAAGGGGAAGAGCTGTGATTGGTGCCGTGTGAGTGTGTTCAGAGTTACCTTGGTGTGTACTGTCAACCCCCACACTATGAAAACTAACTACAAAGATTTAGAAAAATTGCATTTTATTTTTTTTTTTAAAGAGGGGAGTGGTGGGGACTAGAAAAACTATTTAAACACTTAAAATGTATGGCCAGTTAGGCAGCTGGTAATCATGCTTTCATGCTGATGGGCCTATTTTTATGTGGAGGCCTGGAGCTGTAGCTCCATCCGCCCCATTGTTAATCTGGCCCTGAGTTTATCACAAGCTTTCAGAGTGTCCGAGATTACTGTAGGTGTGTGGGTATAGCTGTCTGCTCTGGGTAACTAGAAATAAAAGGTCTCTTGCAGGGAAAGTACCATGGATACAAATTTCCAGTTTTGTCCAGGATTTTAAAAACGGTTAGAGCCAAACCAGCCTGCGAGGTGGTTTAGGAGGCAAGCTATCTGATACATTTTAAGATTAGGGAAAGCCAGGCCTCCAAGGGGTATAGGCTATCAGTGTCTTTTTTTATATTCAAGGTTATGCCAGCCCCATATAACAGAGCAGCTAGGATGAGTCCCAGCACTGTTGAGAGAGTGGTTTGTAATCTTTGACGCCACTAGGTAGGATCTAGAGGTATTTACTAAAGTGTGGGTATTTAGCAATAGAGATGTTGCCCATAGCAACCAATCAGATTCTAGGACCTTCTAGAAGATAACAGCTAGAATCTGATTGGGAGAAGTCCGGGAAGAAGTAGCTGGGTGGCAATGGGGGGCGGGACATGACAGTCTGCGTCATTATGCCCTGCCCCCTCTCTGTAAATTGCCGCAATTTGTTTAGATTGAAATAGGTGACGGAGCCAAATGATGCAATGCTTGCAGAATTGCGTCATTAAGCCCCACCCCCTACACGGGGACCCGTGATCACTGTGGAAATTCTCCCCATTTTGCCCACTTCACTAGGAAGTGGGCAGGAATGCGGAGGAAATGCCTACTCTACCGGGGGGTTACCCGAAAAATCATGAGCCTCCCGCAGCTTCCGGGAGAGTAGGCATGTATGCTACATCTCCACTTCTAAAACCCACACTTTAGTAAATATACCCCTAGGAGTAAAGAAACCCTTGTTGAAATATATGGCAGCCAACTGCCATACTTGTGCCGGGCATCTCACTGTTTTCTATTTGCATGTGAGCACACCCTGATCCGCAACTTTCGGCAGAAGAGTCCACAAGTGCAAGACATATTTAACCTTTTAGCTCTAACCATAGGCCAAAAAATTTGTGCATGCACAGTACAGAAAAATACATTGCTACATTAGGTAAATGGATTTACATTCTAGTCTTAATAATGTATACAGTATGTACTATTTGTAGAGTACAGGTATATACAGTAACAGTATGAATAGTTGATAAAAGCTGAAATCCCCTTTTCAAACTAACGCATTTGCACGAAGGATCACCTCTTTAACATATTATTTAGATTGTTTGCTAAGATAAGCGTCTTTTTCGTAAGTAAATTAACAATTACTGTGCATGTCACACTTATAATACTAGATGTGATATGCAAACAAAAAGAGGACACTGGTTCCTAACTATAGGAACTACTACATAACCAGTGTACTAATTATTAGAGAAGATATGCACTACAAAGCTTTATTTTTATGCAAGGTTTTTCAGAAAAATTGCCAGGATGTACACATTTTATACTTGGCTCTCTTGAATTAATTGTTCCTGTGGGTTCCTATTCCAAGGTCTGGTGACCTTAATAAGACATAATGACTTCATGCTGCTGAATGCTACACTATTATGCTACACTAGCAATAAATGGAACTTGAAGGATATATGCGCCCATGTACACAGTGTTACATTGTGCCAAAATAAACTTCAGGAACATTTATGTAAACTGATTCACAGGGAAAAAAATCTAGGTGCTGAAACCCCTCTAATCAACCAGGTGTTTCCTTTTCTTTTCATAACTGGTGTTAGACTGAGAAATGATAGTGAGAACCAGGACCAGAGCTGGATTAAGATCTAATGGGGCTCTAGACACAATCATCCCACAGCTCCTCTCTATATAAATAAATATATATTTCCAAATGCCCGGCACTCAGAATTACCCCAACTAATTACTAAATTGCTCATACTCCAAAACAAAGGCAACACTCCAGGACTTTACATAGAGTTCATGTTTTCAACTAAAAAGTTTTGTGTTTCATTCCCCCCTCTCTCCCACCTCCCTGTCTACGCTCTCTCTCCAGTAAGTGTCTGTAATGGTCAGAGTGACCGTGCCAGGATCTAATTTGTGCTGGGATAAGAATGCTCTTTAGGCGGCTCTATACATAGTCAGCACTGCCTTCTTCCCTCTTTTGATCACACTGTGCCCGCAGTGTATCGGGAAGATGCGACAGTGAGAACAGAGAGGCTAGAATGTCCCCAGGAGTTGTAAATTGCTGGGAGCAGCGCTCTGTGAACATCACCAAGGGAGTAATGATATTTGTGTGTGAAGGATGTCTTGAAAAATGTCCACACTAAGGACCGTAACATCAACTCTATTTCCTAATGGAATAAAACTTCTATGAAAACTGGTGAGTGCCCACTGTTTCTTTGGAATGGAGTAGACCGAAGTGTGCACTTTGGTTTACTACTTAGAGCTGCACAACACCTATTGCATCCTGAAAGTGAGTGCACTATCCCTCCTTCTCGCTTTCTCTTTCTCTCTCTCTCTCTCTCTCTCTCTCTATATATATATATATATATATATATATATATATATATATATATATATATATATTACATCAAATTCTATGTTCTTGCTCCCTCAAATTCATTATTAATGTAAGATACATAAATACAACAATACATTGGGTGATCCAAGTCAGCAATGGCTCTAAATGGAAATAGTAAAAAGGAAGTAAACAAAGAAAGCACTCATAGGTGATTTAAAGATGGACACAGTAGCATGCAACATTGGAGCACTCTGCTTGAAAATCAGTCATCTCAGTAACCTTGGTTTTCTATTTGACCCCACTTCAATAGGTGTTATGTCCTTTAGGGCAACTGTAGGAGAACGTTTTTTGAGATCAAGTGCTATGACCATGGCTTCTGCCCAAAACTGCTTTTCTAGCTCTACATTCTTTATCATGCATCTTGCTTTTTCCACTAGTGTAAGGTTCACTCATTCACTTACACCATTTTCCTCATGAGTATAAGGAATGGTCAAATGATGCTCTATTCCAGGGGGGTAGCAATAAGCGTCCCCCAGCTGCTGTTGAACTATACATTGCAGCATGCCCTGCAACAGTTTTAGTATGGCCAAATAGCAAAACTGGGGCAGGGCATGCTGGGATGTGTAGTACTGCAACAGCTGGGGGGTTGCTTATTGCCCACCCCTGCTCTATTCTCTATTTTCTTAAGAATAATTTCACCTCTCTGTTTAGATATTCTCAACCATGATCAGATCACAGGGTCTTTTGTCTGTGATTGGTTTGATTATCCATAAGTCTCATACAGTCATCAATCTTCTTTACTACTTTAGATTTCTCTCTGATAAAGTATGTGTGTCATTCTTGTTAAATCATCTGTGAATGTTACAAAGTATCTATGTCCACTTACTCACTTTATTTCCATTGGACCACACACATGTAGGCACTATCTCAAGTGGTGTTGTAGTTCTGTTTTTTTACTTTAGAAATGACCAACAACTTTGTTTTCCTAGTCTATATCTCTCAAAAATGGATTTCTCTGCATCACTCACTGTCATTTCTGTGACTATCCGGTTCAGTATTTTTTGAACATTGTCGTATCCAAGGTGACCAAATCTTCGGTGCCAGAGTTCTAGTGACTGTGACTCAGTTGTCCTCATTGCATAACAGTACTGTGCATCAAGGACATACCAATGCTGACACATTGTGCTTGTAGCTGTGACAGTCTCTTTTCTGTTTCATACAATACACTTTGCTCTAGTGAAGTGATCTCTGTGACTTCTCTGTTCTAGGACACTCATGGCTATAAGATTTGTTCCCATTTCTGGTACATAAACATGTCTTGGATTTATGTGATCTTTGTTCTTGTTCCAATTCTCAAGAAGGCTTTAATTGTTCCAACCTTAGTAGCTGTAAGTACTTCATTTCCAATTTATTTGTGATAGGGTCACATTTGTGAACTATTCTTCATTGCAGCTGAAATGTCTTGTTGCACCTGAATCAATGTATCAATAATCTTTTCTGTGGTTATCTGTAACATTCTGGGCTGATTCATCTTTGTCATTGCATTTCTTGCTTTGAATAAGATTCAGACTCTTTTGCTTGCACTAAAATGCTTTGTGACCTAACTTGTGACAATTGTAGCACTTGAACTTGAATTTTCTACATTTTGAACT
This sequence comes from Taudactylus pleione, assembly GCA_031769625.1. Taxonomy (NCBI): domain Eukaryota; kingdom Metazoa; phylum Chordata; class Amphibia; order Anura; family Myobatrachidae; genus Taudactylus; species Taudactylus pleione. The sequence goes on along the minus strand of JAUIMM010000311.1, from coordinate 3,746,790 downwards.
ATCTATGTGTAATGCAGTGGTATCAGCACTTGACTCACATGACATACGTTCTTTGTTCTATGTCTATGGTTAACTTTTCCGTGTTTGCTTCCAACATCACAACCTGGAAGACAGACTTGGGAGTTAAGTTCTGTAGCATCACCGTAGTAATCTCTTCAACATCTACTTTCACTCTAACAGACAATAGTTGCTGAGAAACAGACACCATTCTGTCAATGCAATCACTCAACTGCTGCATTCACATAACTTGGTATTGTATTATACACATCTTAAAATAATTATTCTCATGAGACATCTGTCTTCGGATGCTGCCTGCAGTGCTATCCATGTGTCATTTGCTGACTCCTTTCCATGTATAATAGAGTACACATGTTGCTCTACACTTAAGCCTATGATACCCTATATCATCTAGGCTTGGATCTGCACATGGGTCTACTGTGGCCTTCCACAACCTTTCACACTTTAATTGCATTTACATAGCAAACTTCCAGGTTTGCTATGTAAATGCAATTTACATAGGAATTTACATGCACCTTTTAGCTTGATAAACCCCATTATGCGTGTAGCTTCTGTGTGAATGATCCTCATATACATATCTATAAAACTTCTAGGCACTAATCAGCTTCTGTGCTATCACACTGCTCTGGAAACACTCTGTGCTATCGTCACTGTGTTTTGTGCAACTTCTGTGCACTGACTATCTTCTGTGCTGACTAACTGCAATGGAAACACTCTGTGCTGTGCTCACTCTGTTTTGTAGCAGTTTGTGTCTTGCATGTGCCCAAGATGGAGTCTATGTGCTGCTATGGGCATTCTAGTAGCTTGGAGCCTGTATACTTTATACTTGTGTGCTTGGGCCCATAACCTGTTGGAAATATGTGTGTACAGGTTTGTAAGTGTTGCAAATTTCCAGTAAACACCACAGATGCCTTGAGACAATGAACTGCCGAAACCAGTGGAGTAGTTTTATTGGTGTTATATGAGATAGTCATACTCACTGTTATACACTGATGGAGCGGAATTTGAGCGGAGCAGGGTGATATACAACTCACTAACCAGTGAGTGTATCTGGTGACCAGGTAACAGTACAGGGATTCAGGAAGACGTTGGCAGGGGTGCCGAGGGGGGTGGGTACTAATTACACGGGGCTTGCTGGAGGGGGCCCGTCCCTTCTTACATCACAGCAGCCCAGCACACGATGCTGTGTGCCCCCCAATGACTATGCGCCAGGCTGAGGGGCTCAAAGCGCCCCGCTCCCCAGCGCTTCGCGGCGCTGGAAAAACAATATTTTTTTCTCCTAATGGGGCGTGGCCACGCCTCCCATTATTAGGTCACTCCCCCTTTACCTGGGCCCGGTGGGTGGCGGTAATGCTAGGGTCCCTCTGGAGCTAAGTGGAAGACAACTGTCATTCACTGTCACACTCAACACAGTGACAAGATGGTGCAGCAGTACTCTTATAGAAATAAAACCTCTGAAAACAATTTCTTATAAGTTTTGGAATATGTTGTACTAAGCATATAACAAATAGTTGCACCTGCAATAACGGTCATTTAATAAAGGCAACATTAAGCTGTACTTTGTGCTACATTATGCTAGAATGCGCAGTAAACATATACAAGGATCACATGGCTCACCTTCATGTCAGCTGCATAAGGCATACTCAAAATATGCATGAATACAGTAAGACCCTAATGAAAGCAATGAAACAGATCATCCTCTGCCAAGAACATGTATAACATCTTTCATTGTCACAGATTCTTATGCACTGTCGACGTGAAAATAGTGTCTAAATCATAGCCTTATGTACTGACACGGCTATCCTCTTCAGTAGAATAGACAGACCGCAACACAGTGGAATCTAGGGCTATAGAATGTGACAGAAATAACATAAACAATAGGCTCTGATTTAAATAAGAGTTTTGGTACATAAATTACTATCTAGCATTTGGTTGATTATAGAAAGATTAGGCAAAGTATCTTAGTCTATTAATATAAAAGTCTGCTGGCTGTATGTCGTCAACATTCCAAGCCTGATTTGACTTTTCTCAGCAATGTCACAGTGTTAAAATATTAGCACTAGGAGATGGAGATGCCTGAGAAATTTACATAGAAAAAGGATTCACCCCGCTGGCTCTAAAATTCTCTCCTTATCCATTTCTGTTCAAAACTCAGCCAATTCTCTTATTATGCTGGTCAAGTACCTTAATGATAGTCAAATGTCAACAAGTGATGTTAGATTTTTTTTTATATAAACACAGGCCTATGCAGAGATGAAGGCAAGTCGACCATAATTGCTCCTGCGTATATTCGCCGCTATACAGATTGTACGCATCTATAATGCATCGCCTTTATCCATATGCTTAATTTCCTAGCTGTCAATACTATTACTGCACCCTGGCACCAGTCCCCATTCTTGTTGTAAAGGAGGAACTTTTAGCTTTTGGAAAACAGAAGAGGACACCGGTTTATAGAAACCTGAGAGGATTCAATGTTATCAAAGGAGACAAATAAAGAGCTGTGTGGGTGGAGAAACGTCCATACTTCCCCAATCATTTCCTTCCTTGCATGTGTCTGTTGCCCCAATCAATTTCTGTTAGTAGAATGCAGGTGCATGTGTCTGTTGCCCCAATCAATGTCTGTTAGTAGAATGCAGGTGCATGTGTCTGTTGCCCCAATCAATGTCTGTTAGTAGAATGCAGGTGCATGTGTCTGTTGCCCCAATCAATGTCTGTCAGTAGAATGCAGGTGCATGTGTCTGTTGCCCCAATCAATGTCTGTTAGTAGAATGCAGGTGCATGTGTCTGTTGCCCCAATCAATGTCTGTAGAATGCAGGTGCATGTGTCTGTTGCCCCAATCAATGTCTGTTAATAGAATGCAGGTGCATGTGTCTGTTGCCCCAATCAATGTCTGTTAGTAGAATGCAGGTGCATGTGTCTGTTGCCCCAATCAATGTCTGTTAGTAGAATGCAGGTGCATGTGTCTGTTGCCCCAATCAATGTCTGTTAGTAGAATGCAGGTGCATGTGTCTGTTGCCCCAATCAATGTCAGTAGAATGCAGGTGCATGTGTCTGGTGCCCCAATCAATGTCTGTTAGTAGAATGCAGGTGCATGTGTCTGTTGCCCCAATCAATGTCTGTTAGTAGAATGCAGGTGCATGTGTCTGTTGCCCCAATCAATGTCTGTTAGTAGAATGCAGGTGCATGTGTCTGTTGCCCCAATCAATGTCTGTTAGTAGAATGCAGGTGCATGTGTCTGTTGCCCCAATCAATGTCAGTAGAATGCAGGTGCATGTGTCTGTTGCCCCAATCAATGTCTGTTAGTAGAATGCAGGTGGCAGTGAGAGTTGGCTGCTCTTTAAATCAACTCTATGCCCAATGTTTGAAATACATTTTTAGCTGTTTTTAGTGTCCAACAAATTTAAAACTGCTAAACATTTGTAAGCGCAATGTGAAATGAAATGGAAGTGCCACAGTAAGTTATTTAGAAGATCTACTAGAATATCATCTCAGTACAATAGCTAGACTCAATATAAGACTGATTGTAAGTTTCACACAAGTCTAAATGCAGCCACATTTCGTGATTTTTAGCAAACTGCGCATACACTATGGCCGACGTGCAACGAAAAGCAGCTACAAGCGAATATGAGTTGTAAGCATCTCAGTGGCTTCTCACAAATGTCTGAATGGGCTTTACTAGGTGGCATAGGGATCTAGCTAGAAATACAACAGATTCTGAATTGTACCTGTGGAGTGTGCATGCAATTATCAGTCTACTACATTAGAATAACCAAATAGAAAGGATCAACAAATGGTTGGAACAATATTTAAGAGCCTATATTGCATATCAACAAGCTGATTGGGTTGAATTAATCCCCATTGCAAAATTTGCATTCAACAGCATTCTACAATCAAAGAGAGCCTCTTCTTTGACATTTATGGGTATCACACTTTATCAACTCCCTCTGTAATTTTAGACCATGATGTACCCATGGGCGTGAATCTTCTCAACTGGGAATTTTTATCAATTAAACATTGTGACTCGCAATAAAGATATAAACGTAAAATAGATTGGTTTTGACAGCCTGCCCAGGTGTACTTAGTGGCGATAAGGTCTGGTTCTATACAAGGAATCTCAATATAGGCTGACAATCGCTTACATATATGGTACCTTTTGTTGTCAAAGCTAGACCTGTGTTTAATGTGTCATAAATCAAACCTGCAGTACCACCATTTTCACAAAACCCTAAAACCCAACATATTTCAGGAACACAGCAAATCCATCGTAGTCTTTATTAATAACTTTCCTGCAAGTACTTTTCGCAGACTTTCATCTCATTTTTGTACTCTATAAGGCTCAGAAAGGATGGTTCACAGAACTTCACACATGGTCTCAGTTCCTGGTGAGGTGGAGGTTGCTTATTACAGAGACACTAAAACTCTTTTTGTTTGGTCACTACAGATATATCGCCCATTCAATGGAACAGGCAATTTATATCTGTCAGTGTGTACCCACCATTACAATTTACTGTAGATATATACGGCATGCATCATTTGTTTACTGAAGAAAATAAATTAGTAAATTACCTGGAACCCTCACACAAGCAGAAACCACAAAATAATACAACCCAAAATTACATAATAACAGCACCCTGTCCCCTATAAATGCATTTCCTAATCACTGTTTGAAAAGCACCTCCAACTGTTTGAAAAGCACCTCCAAATTTATGCAGAATTAATATATCATTCTCATAGAGGATCCTCCTATACAACCAAAAATAGATACATTTATTCCCCTTTTATTAAGTCTCCTAAATCTTACAAAGTAAATTGTAGTGGTGCGCTCTGGGACAATAAATAAATGTAACTCAATGAAAGTGTCGATGTATTAGTGATTCGGGTTTGTGCAATGTCCTGTAAATAGATTCCAAAGTCCCAACTATACGGCTGAGAATCTGTCAAACTGTAGGCAGGGTGTTCTTTAAAAACGTTGTTATGATTAAGTCATTGGATAGTCTACGATGTATACCCCTATCCGGAGTAGATACTGTATAGGAAATAATGCTAAAAATTGTCCTTGGATAGTCCCATCAATAAAGTTGTAGTAATATCTGTAGGGTGAGTGTTCTTACAGTGTGCTTCAAGGTATCAGAACCGCCTTTACCTCCTCTCCACCTCAAATACAATACAGTGACACAGTATCAGGGATCTTAAAAAACGGTATCATGCAGGTAGGTAAGAAGGAATCGTACTTACCCCGTATGCTGTGTTGCTCCTGCTGGTTCTCCTCGTCCCAGTGCTTGTATGGATGTGTATGAGGGGCTACGGTGGGTAAGGACTGCTGATGCACACTAATAAAAGCTATAAACAACTACAGACTCCGGTCTGAAATGAACTGATTTATTGTAACTGATTAAGGATTCCAGTCAGTATTGACTTCTAAAAAAACTTCCTGACATAGGAAGCATAAGGCTAAGAACATGCCCAATAATGGGAATGTATAGGGAAAGTCTCTCATGGAAAGTTCTTGTCAAATAGGGGGCGTGTCCCAACGCGTTTCATCCGTTTTTCGCGGACTTTTTCACGGGTGCCCACCCTCCTGTTCAGTCTCCTTATATAGGCTCTGTGTTTGTGGCTGTGTCTGGCGCTTCTGTCTGTGCTGCGTGCACTTCCTGGTTGCGCACGCGCGTCCTAGTCCATCAGTGCTGCTGTGATGCCTGGCACTAGAGTGTGCATAGGTGTCCTCATATGTTTGCCGCGCATGTGCGGTCTCCGGCGGCCATTTTGTCATAGGTTTATGTCCAATATACCAGCGCTGATGTATTAGCAAGCGCTGGAGTGTGCATAGGAGTCCCCATATGTTAACTGCGTATGCGCGGTCTCCTATGGCTATCTCTAGAACTGCATCCTCTTGTTAGTAGATTGTCACTGACACTTTAGTGTCTGTCAGAATAGCGGCCATCTTGCCTATGTATTTTAACAATATCAACACAGCTACACAATCATGAGGTTGCTAAATAAACGAATGAATAATAAGTAGTGATAAAGTGGCTATTTCAACAAATTATTGCAACAAATTGCTGTCCCTATTTTACAATGCTACTCCTTTAGTGGCCATTTTGCACATCTGTTAATCATTAAAGGGCCATTGCTTATGTTTATATACGGGCTACTTTCTCCTAGTTTGTTGTACTACAATCAATTTTATGTTGATATGATCCTCCTCTTATGCTGACGATAATACCCCTATTCCAAACTAAATAAGTGAATAAATGACTACCTGTACTTTGCTCTAATAATAGATAAATACCTTGATTAACTTGGAATCATGTGTCACGGAGAGGCTATAATCGTTCATTATAGAACTTGTTATATAATTTTCCATAACTGATTGTATAATCCATAATTATATGATTATATATACCCGTCACCCAGGCATTAGAAGGATATTGTTAGTGTAGTGCAATGTGGAACCATAAACACTGAATAGTGCTGGTGTCCACCTCTTTGTTTGGTTAGGTCGGTAATTGGTGAATGTTGTAGAAACATAACGGTGAATTAAATATGGACATATGTATGTACATACAGTATTTATGGTTATGTTAAACATCCTCAATGTTAGCCACCGTGATTGGGTGCATCATGGATAATGAGTGCTGGTCATGGATCTATATTCAGTCCTTCTGGTACTAATGTGCACAGGTTGAATATCCACCTACTTTCTATCTTATCAATTCTAGCGCTATGGTCACCCCCCCTCCAATATGGTGCAACTTGATCTATCGCTAGAAATTTTAACCCCTTTGGGTTCATGTCATGTTTGTTCTTAAAGTGCTCCGACACGCTATGTTGTTCAAACCCTTTCTTGATATTGCGTATGTGCTCTCCAATTCTTATCTTTAAACTTCTAGTAGTGCGACCTACATACTGTAGCCAGCATGGGCACTCAAGAATGTAAATAATGTTTCTACTATTACAGCTTAAACTGTGTCGAATTTTGTGTTCTTGTTTGGTTGTATTGCTGTAGATACTGTTAGTTGGAATGGTGCTACGGTAACCTTGTGATTTGCATGGTAAACACTGTCCACAGTGGTAGAAACCACTATTGATGAAATTGCCATCCAATGTGGATTGTTTTCTACATTTGATGTTTTTTAGGTGATTTTTAACTAATTTTTGTTTTAAATCAGGGGCTTTTCTGTACACTACATTCGGTTGGTCGGACAGAATGGTTGACAATTTATTGTCCAATTTCAAAATCGGCCAGTGTCTTTTAAGTATGTTTTTGACTTTGGGAGCTGACGTACTGTAATTGGTGACGAAGTATATTTTGTTCTTATTCGTGTCATCTTCCTTCTTTTTGTCATTATATATTAATAATTCTTCCCTTGGTCTCATTTTTACATTTTCATAAGCTTCCTCCACTTGTGTTCTATCGTATTGTTTAGCTGAGAATTGTTCTTTCAATTTTTGTCCTTGTATTTCATATTCTTTTATATCTGTGCAGTTTCTGCGGATTCGTGTGAATTGAACCTGGGGGATGCTGCGAATCCAACTAGGATGGTGGTTGCTTGCAGCCAGAATGTAGCTGTTTACATCTACTTTCTTGTAGTGTGTTCTAGTTTTAATGCACAAATTCTCAATGTATATGTCCAAGTCGAGGAATTCCACTTTCTCTTTATTGTATTTGGTTGTGAAGACCAGATTTTGATTGTTTGAGTTAATGTGCTGTGTGAACATTTGCAGTGATTCCTCATCTCCCTGCCATATGAACAACACATCATCAATGTATCGTTTCCAGAGGACCAAGTTTGCACCGAGCTCATGAGCGCCCCATATGTTCCTAATCTCCCAAAGGCTACCGAGCTATGCAAACCTGTTCATCTGGTCTTCACAACCACCATCCTAGTTGGATTCGCAGCATCCCCCAGGGTCAATTCACACGAATCCGCAGAAACTGCACAGATATAAAAGAATATGAAATACAAGGACAAAAATTGAAAGAACAATTCTCAGCTAAACAATACGATAGAACACAAGTGGAGGAAGCTTATGAAAATGTAAAAATGAGACCAAGGGAAGAATTATTAATATATAATGACAAAAAGAAGGAAGATGACACGAATAAGAACAAAATATACTTCGTCACCAATTACAGTACGTCAGCTCCCAAAGTCAAAAACATACTTAAAAGACACTGGCCGATTTTGAAATTGGACAATAAATTGTCAACCATTCTGTCCGACCAACCGAATGTAGTGTACAGAAAAGCCCCTGATTTAAAACAAAAATTAGTTAAAAATCACCTAAAAAACATCAAATGTAGAAAACAATCCACATTGGATGGCAATTTCATCAATAGTGGTTTCTACCACTGTGGACAGTGTTTACCATGCAAATCACAAGGTTACCGTAGCACCATTCCAACTAACAGTATCTACAGCAATACAACCAAACAAGAACACAAAATTCGACACAGTTTAAGCTGTAATAGTAGAAACATTATTTACATTCTTGAGTGCCCATGCTGGCTACAGTATGTAGGTCGCACTACTAGAAGTTTAAAGATAAGAATTGGAGAGCACATACGCAATATCAAGAAAGGGTTTGAACAACATAGCGTGTCGGAGCACTTTAAGAACAAACATGACATGAACCCAAAGGGGTTAAAATTTCTAGCGATAGATCAAGTTGCACCACATTGGAGGGGGGGTGACCATAGCGTTAGAATTGATAAGATAGAAAGTAGGTGGATATTCAACCTGTGCACATTAGTACCAGAAGGACTGAATATAGATCCATGACCAGCACTCATTATCCATGATGCACCCAATCACGGTGGCTAACATTGAGGATGTTTAACATAACCATAAATACTGTATGTACATACATATGTCCATATTTAATTCACCGTTATGTTTCTACAACATTCACCAATTACCGACCTAACCAAACAAAGAGGTGGACACCAGCACTATTCAGTGTTTATGGTTCCACATTGCACTACACTAACAATATCCTTCTAATGCCTGGGTGACGGGTATATATAATCATATAATTATGGATTATACAATCAGTTATGGAAAATTATATAACAAGTTCTATAATGAACGATTATAGCCTCTCCGTGACACATGATTCCAAGTTAATCAAGGTATTTATCTATTATTAGAGCAAAGTACAGGTAGTCATTTATTCACTTATTTAATTTGGAATAGGGGTATTATCGTCAGCATAAGAGGAGGATCATATCAACATAAAATTGATTGTAGTACAACAAACTAGGAGAAAGTAGCCCGTATATAAACATAAGCAATGGCCCTTTAATGATTAACAGATGTGCAAAATGGCCACTAAAGGAGTAGCATTGTAAAATAGGGACAGCAATTTGTTGCAATAATTTGTTGAAATAGCCACTTTATCACTACTTATTATTCATTCGTTTATTTAGCAACCTCATGATTGTGTAGCTGTGTTGATATTGTTAAAATACATAGGCAAGATGGCCACTATTCTGACAGACACTAAAGTGTCAGTGACAATCTGCTAACAAGAGGATGCAGTTCTAGAGATAGCCATAGGAGACCGCGCATACGCAGTTAACATATGGGGACTCCTATGCACACTCCAGCGCTTGCTAATACATCAGCGCTGGTATATTGGACATAAACCTATGACAAAATGGCCGCCGGAGACCGCACATGCGCGGCAAACATATGAGGACACCTATGCACACTCTAGTGCCAGGCATCACAGCAGCACTGATGGACTAGGACGCGCGTGCGCAACCAGGAAGTGCACGCAGCACAGACAGAAGCGCCAGACACAGCCACAAACACAGAGCCTATATAAGGAGACTGAACAGGAGGGTGGGCACCCTTGAAAAAGTCCGCGAAAAACGGATGAAACGCGTTGGGACACGCCCCCTATTTGACAAGAACTTTCCATGAGAGACTTTCCCTATACATTCCCATTATTGGGCATGTTCTTAGCCTTATGCTTCCTATGTCAGGAAGTTTTTTTAGAAGTCAATACTGACTGGAATCCTTAATCAGTTACAATAAATCAGTTCATTTCAGACCGGAGTCTGTAGTTGTTTATAGCTTTTATTAGTGTGCATCAGCAGTCCTTACCCACCGTAGCCCCTCATACACATCCATACAAGCACTGGGACGAAGAGAACCAGCAGGAGCAACACAGCATACGGGGTAAGTACGATTCCTTCCTACCTACCTGCATGATAGCGTTTTTTAAGATCCCTGATACTGTGTCACTGTATTGTATTTGAGGTGGAGAGGAGGTAAAGGCGGTTCTGATACCTTGAAGCACACTGTAAGAACACCCACCCTACAGATATTACTACAACTTTATTGATGGGACTATCCAAGGACAATTTTTAGCATTATTTCCTATACAGTATCTACTCCGGATAGGGGTATACATCGTAGACTATCCAATGACTTAATCATAACAACGTTTTTAAAGAACACCCTGCCTACAGTTTGACAGATTCTCAGCCGTATAGTTGGGACTTTGGAATCTATTTACAGGACATTGCACAAACCCGAATCACTAATACATCGACACTTTCATTGAGTTACATTTATTTATTGTCCCAGAGCGCACCACTACAATTTACTTTATTACGATTCAGTGGGGGAGGGATACCTCTATTGGTGGCGCAGCTAAGGACAAATTATAAAAGAGACCCAGAGCGCTGTAAAACCCTACTTGTTTATAAATCTTACAAAATTTGCAGCCATGGTCGCTACTGCCTGTACCTCTGAATCAAGCCCTTCGTTTTTCATTGAAATAAACAATGTCTAGGTCAGGTGTTGTGTGATATGTTGACATAATGTCGGTATTCATGACGAAAAGGTCAAAATGTCGACGTTAGCCATGTCAACATTTATCATGTAGACAGTGAAGAAATGTCAACATGTTAGAATGCCGAAATATCGTTCCTTGTGGCCTAGCAGTGACTTTCTTTGCTCATGTCGGCTGCATCAAGTTCAATGCGACTTCTGGGTCCCAGCGGTCATGTGACTGTGACTTACGGGTCAGAACTGCGATCTTCCGGCATTCCGGGGAGTATTTCTCTCCAACCCTTATCCCTGCCCCCAACCCTCCCTCGAGTCCCTAACCCTAATCCCTCCTCCATCCTGACCTTTTTGATGCGTCACATTTGCAGTACACTTTTATTTATTAACTATATAAATTAAGCTGAATTTTGGAAAAAAAAAATTGTATGCTTTGTCTTTTGAGCTTTGAAAAAAGTCTGACATCTCAGGCAATCTCAGAGTACAATTTTCACTGCCTTAGCTTTGTGTTCAACAAGGGTCTAATTTACTGCACAATGGAAAGTGTTCTTTCATTCCCATGTACTAAATACCATGCTGATTCAAGGTGTTCTGGGGGATGCTACGGTCTACATAGCCTAATCTGTTAACACTTTCACTAACACAGCTCTGTCTAATGGGCTCTTGGCATGCAGTATGAGCACTGCATGTTTTATCACACATTATTGATTAAGATGAACATAAAATAGTCTAGTACAGTATGCGGGAAAAATATAAATGTGTGTGGTTAGTAAACATGTGTTTCATTGTGCCAAAGTAAATTAGGATGTATAAATGTGACACTGTAGTACTGTAATTATTTGTTTTTTTGTTATGTAATCTGTTTTCATTGGGAGCTAAGGGACAAAATGACAGCTCTAGTGGGAAGGTAAGCATAGAGAATCACATGAAAATGCAGACATTGTGAAGCACAAACACAAGAAGTGAAATCTATATGAAGATGTAGTACATTACAAATGGAAACGCAGGTTTCATAGATAGTGGTGTCCATTGTGACTTTTAAAATATTAGATATACAGTATAATGTTACACCAACTACCATGTAGTGACTGGTGGGGACAATCCTCAGCTGCACGATGCAGGTGGAGGCTGGGAGTAGAGGCGAGAGGAGAGAGAAGGGGAACGGTGTTGTGAGAAAGCAAATTTGGTCTTCAGGATGAGAGGTAGCAAATGATGATGGATAAAAAAGAGGGTTATGGGGAGGATGGATAGGTAAACAGGACCAGAAGCTGGTAAATTGGACAAGACACTAAACCATTTTTAAAGAACATGGGATTTAGGACTACTACCATGTGTTTTGAGATGCACGGGGATCCATGACAATGGCAACAAGTGCATCAAAGTGCCGGCTAATTGATTCCCAAAGCTAATTCAATTACCCCCTGAAGACTCGTGACTTATCGGGGGGTATGGCCTAATCGCGGAAACCGTGGCCACGCCCCCCCCCTTAGAAAAAGAAAAGCAAAAAATGGCCGTGGTGAGGAGAGAGGCTCTATGAGCCCCTCAGCCTGGGGCAGATCCAAGGGAGCTGTGATCAGTGGGATTGCACCCCCCAATGGAGAGGTGACTGCTGCTCAGCGCCAGCAGTTTCCCTCGTCCCACTGCAGCCCAGCACACAGCAGCATTGGCAGGAAGCTGGCAACAACAGGGATTTTTTTTCACCTGCCCGAAGGCAGGTGAAACATAATCCCCCAATAAGTGCAGTTTTTTCGCGGCCACAATCGCGAAAACACATGGATCTGGGAACTTAGGCCCTCATTCAGACCCGGACGCAAGTGGCCGTTCGTACGTTCGGCGTACGTAAAAAAATATTTAAATTCAAGCACTCGCTCTTATTTTCGATCGCAGCCAAACATCCTCCCCAAACTCAAGCGACCCCTCCTCTAACTAACGAGCGTGCCAAATAGCGAGCGTACAGCCCCGAAGTGGCTTGAAGGGAACGCACGCACAAGTACTACCCGGAAGTGGGACTGTCAGATTTCGATTAACTGCTCGTTTATTCTGCCTACCTCCATCAAACGTATCATGCCAATCAATATATCAATTATCTTAATTGTTTTTTTGTTTTTTTTAACACAATGCAATAAACTTTATTCTTGTCCGTGTTTGTGTTTACCTGCAGAATACGTACGGCTTAAACATTCGCTTTTATTTGTCAAAATACATGTTAGCCCCAATTAAACAATTGTTCTATTTGTTTTTCTACCCGCATATTTCCCGGAGTTCATTTCTTTATTTAAATTTGCTTACGCATGTCTCTGCATCAAGCCTATCATAACTCTCAAGAGATTTCTGGCCCTGTCGAACACATGACTCATACACTAACCAATAGAATTGGTCCTGTTAATTACCCAAATACATTAGCCAATCATAAAATTTTTGGGCACTTTATTAAAAATGTTTTTTAACAAATACACCATTGCCATCATGAGAGCCTCCGCATTCACCAGGCACGAGCTGCTGGTGCTAACGGAGGTGATGGATAGGCGGATCACCAGTCAGCCTCCACCCATCACCAACCGCGAAAAGCGTTCCGCATATGCGGAGGTACGGGCCCGCCTGCGCTCCTTCGGCTCACGCCGCCAGATCGGGCAGCTGGAGCGCAGGTGGTCGGACCTGCAACGGCGGACGCCCCGCTTGCTGGCATGCTTTCGCATGCAGATCGCAGAAAGTAAGTTTTAGGGACTGTGGTTTTCATGTTTGTCTTTGTGGCCCTAACTGCGTGTGCATGTTTTCCATGTATGTCATATTTATTTATTGTACTCATATCTGCATGGCCATGTTTTCCATGTATGTCATATTTATTCATTGTACTCATATCTGCATGGCCATGTTTTCCATGTATGTCATATTTATTCATTGTACTCATATCTGCATGGCCATGTTTTCCATGTATGTCATATTTATTCATTGTACTCATATCTGCATGGCCATGTTTTCCATGTATGTCATATTTATTCATTGTACTCATATCTGCATGGCCATGTTTTCCATGTAGGTCATATTTATTCATTGTACTCATATCTGCATGGCCATGTTTTCCATGTATGTCATATTTATTCATTGTACTCATATCTGCATGGCCATTTTTTTGTTTTTTGGGATCAGAAAATGGTGTTTTTCTCGGATTTGTGTGGAAACTAACCACAATTTGTTTCACATCTTTTAGGGGCACAGTGAAGACTACGCCGTCATCGTCAGGCCAGACGGCGCTCACAGCCACTCTCCCCAACCCCAGCCAACCCTCCACAACCCCAAATTCCCCTATTCCCCACTCCTCCCCAGCCTTCCAAGACCCTCTGGGGGAAATTTCGGGGCTCCTTCCCCTCCGTCCCAATTCTCCCTCTCCACCCACCCCTCTTCGAATTACCCCCTCCCCGGAATCGGAAATTACCCCGCCCAGATCGTTGGGGAATGGAGGCACCTCCGAGGAGGACGAGGGAGAGCCTTCTGGAGCTGCCGTTTTTTCTTCCGGTATGTTTTTGTTTTGGTTTCTTTTTCGCCACAAACTGTTTGTATGTAATCATGTGTCGTTCCCTTTTTTGGAGTTTTTTCCTAGACTTTTGGTGATTTTACAGATTGCCTTTACCTGTTACTGCTGATTTCAACATACACATATCACTCCTGTCGGAATTTGTTGATTGGCCTTGTATTTTTGTCCTACACCATTTTGGGGGGATGGCTTTTAATGGTGTAATTATGTTTAGTTTCTAGATATTTGTGTTTTTTTTTTTTTTGGTTTTGGCTTGTTTTTTAATGTGGTTTCATTATGGTTGTATTAATCCCCACACTTTTCTCACCCACAGAGGAACAGAGGCGTCGGGCTGAATTAGCCGCCTGTGTGGCCCGTATGCGGCACAATATAATTGGTCTGCTGGTGGTCCTTGACCATATGTCGGTCCTCCTTAGGGACTAGTTTTTTTGCCAAATGTAAATAAATTAATATTTTCAAAGTAACGTTCTGTCTCATTCGTTATTTCTAAATCAGAGATTGTTTACCCTGACCTAAGTAGACTCTTCCTGCAAGGATTTGCAATTTGTGTCACTAAGATTGTGTGTTGTATTTTTATGTTAAACCAGCACAAGAAACACCTAACAGTAACAATCTCATTTCCCTTTTTTGGTGTAGTCACAATTAGATATTACTACATTTTACAGGTTCCTAGTTGGGGTGCAAGCTGCTTAGGCCAATATTACGAAGCCAACTGATTGTACAGGATTCCTTTGGGTGTTGGTTTGGACCCTGAAAACATATTACATTTTAGCTCAACTGGCGTCATTACTGGATTACCCCTTAGGCAAATGTAACGTGTGTGAACCTGGTTACACTTGCTTGTAACGTTCAAAAAAAGGTACAAAATTTCACTCTCAAAACATTTATTCACAACATAACTAAAAAATCAAAGTGGTCACTCACAAACAAAACACACAGTGATAATCACAAATACAACACATACCAACAAAACCAAAAAAAAACACAACAAATCAAGAACTAGTTGACGAAGGACCATGCCAACATGATTCCACCAATATGGCGTTGCAATATGGGTTCCATAATATATCCCCAAAATGTCCACATACAGGTTTTTTAAGGGTAGCAGGAAGTAGTCATCGTTGGAGTGCCAAAGATTATGTGAAAAGACAGAAGATGGAGAAAAGAAAAAAAAATAATTAGTTGTTCTCAAACAAACCGTACCACATTAGGTATAAACACTGTTGTTTTGACAATAATTACCTAAAAAATCTGGCCACCACATCATCGCGTATGGCCCCCCCACATACTGACCTCCGACCAACCACGGGGGGGCCATCCTCAGGTAAGGCATCCTCTGGCTGCATTGGGACACCACTCCTTATGGCGATGTTGTGAAATATCCCACACAGGACCACAATTTTCTAAACCATATCCGGCAAATACATGAGCTCGCCACCAGAGCGGTGGAGGCATCTGAATCGGCCTTTTAAAAGGCCGATACAGTGCTCCACCACTTGCCTGGTGGCTGTAAGTGCGGAATTATACTCACTTTGTGGCCCTGGTGTGGGAGCCAAATAAGGAGTGAGCAGCCAGGGCGTGCAAGGGTAGCCACTGTCTCCTGTGAAAAAGAATAGACAACATCAGGATCACTCTGTATGAAGCTTAACATTGTTATGTACTAAAGGCCTCCACTTACCCAGAAGCCACGCATCACCAGCTTGTAGGTTGGTTAATTTGTGCCATATCCCTGACTGCCGGATGACGAAGGAGTCATGTGCACTTCTTGGTGATTTTGCATTCAGGGACAGGATCTGGAGGGAGGCATCACATACCACCATTACATTGAGGGAGTGATAGTGTTTACGGTTTCTAAATATTGCCTCCAGCCGTGCTGGAGGCTGAAATGGTATGTGAGTACCATCCACAACCCCTATGATGTGTGGGAAGCCAGCTATTTGGTAAAAATTGGCCTTGGCCACACTAAGGGCACCCATATCCAAAGGCATTTGAATAAAATGATGGAGGTGCTTGAAAAGTGCCTCCATCACTGCCCTCAGGATCCGGGAAAAGGAGGATTGTGAGATGCCCGCCACTATTCCCACCGTTGTTTGGAACGATCCTAAGGCACAGAAATGTAACACCGCCATAAATTGCGTAAGTGGTGGTATTGCTGTAGGACTGTCAATTTGCCGCTCAAGATCACTCTCTATTAATGAGAGAGTGTCTATGATGATTTTGGGAGGAAGATTGTAGCGTTTTAAAACCTCATAATCGGGCATTCCAAAAAGGGTGACACGTGTTCAAAATATCTGGGGCCTTGCACGCCTACGATGCCTACGCCTGGGACGAGATTGAGGTTGGTCGGCTTCCGGGAGCAAGGCCAGAACAATCCGACCCAGATCAACCTGAAATGGCAAGATTTGAATGTCAGGCTTTTTAACCCCCCCAAAAATAAAAATTTTAACTTAGCTTGAAGATACCATCCATTGATGCTTACGGGGTATTGTCATGATACGTGCAAACTGGAAATAATCACAACATAAATATACATCATTAATATGCTGGCCATTTCTGATTCCAAATTTTGAGCAAGACAAAACATAAAAGGGGAGAAACACACATTTGGGCAAAGAGCAAAACGACATTGCGCACACTACGTCAAATGGAGGCCAAATGTAAGCAACAAATGCTAAAGAGAAAACACAAACAATTTTACAGGATGAATAAGCATTTCAAAAAGCGCTAATTAGTTCGCAAATACAAGTCACAATAGAAAGTAATAAAAATGCGCTAATTAGTTCGCAAATACAAGTCACAATAGAAAGTAATAAAAATGCGCTAATTAGTTCGCAAATACAAGTCACAATAGAAAGTAATAAAAATGAGCTAATTAGTTCGCAAATACAAGTCAAAAAAACGCAGCTAAAAAAAAACAAAAAAAAAAACAGATTTCGGATTTAGAAAATCAAAGGTTACAAGTGTAAGGACAACCAAAGTTGCGTAAAGACAAACAAGAACATTTACAAAACAATTTAAAAAAATGAACTTACCAATAGATATAATATAAGATTCCGGATCAAAAGGTCTTTGGGGCAGAGCAAAAAAAAAACCTAAGAGAGATGAAATGACGCCAAAAAAACGTTAGAAAATTCAGAAACAGAAGGAGACACAAATTGAACCAAAGTTAGACTTCCCAAAACTTACCAAAACAGGAAACGCCAAAAAAAATTACACCCGAAAAAAAGCGAACGGAAATAAAAAAGCGAATATAACCTAAAAAAAATACTTCAACCAACGCAAACTCCTAAACCAGCCAACAATCAACTCCAACCAACGTAACCTCCAACATTAAAAAAACGCCACCTCGACTCGAGACGCCCCAAGCCATAAATAGTTTTTAGTTTCCCGCACAAATTAAGGAGGGATCATAGGAACGCACAATCAATGATGCGGCCGAAAAATAAGGACGCATGTATAAATACGTCACGAACCAAAACAAACATTCTGGTGTATTTCTTGTTTGGAGCTCAGACATGGCTACAGACCAGGGAAACAATGGACAACAGTCTGGCGGTAAGTATTTCAGGCATTTTGACTCAATGATTAATTAGAAACATAATATTGTGCAAGTTGTGAATTCTCCAAATTTACACAAATAGGTGAGGAGGATGACATGGAAGAGGCTGCTGGGCCCAGTATTCCGGGCAAAGCTGCCAAAAAGAAAAGGCAGCCACAGTTCACAAGAAAGGAGATGGAGGTTTTGATTCAGAAGTGTGTGGACATCCTGCCACAGGCAGACAGGAATATGAGTGCAAGCCAGAAGTGGAGAATGTGGGAAGAGGTAGCCGTTGATGTCAATAGGGTGGGTGATTATGTCCGTCTAGCCCGGGATGTCAAACGGCGGTAAGTAAACACTTGCCCCCCCTAAAACCAAAACCCATTTTAAACAAAAGGATAATGGTTCCAATTTCACCCACACATGGGCCGACTTCAAATATCGCCTGAAGCAAAAACTGGCGGACAGGGCTAGGCATGCAAGGGGGACAGGTGGGGGTCCCACCCCTGTGTCATTGGAATTGAATGATTTAGAAGAGCTGGCACAGGGGTGTGTGCAGCCTGTGGAGGTGTTTGGCGTGTCCAACATGGATACGGACATGCCAGACTTTGCGGCTCCTCATGTTGTCCCAGGTAAATATTGTGATGTCACCAACTCTGAAATGTTATTGTGCCAATATGTAGATTCTAATGTGAGTCTTTTCTCATTTTTCCAACAGAGACACAGGCGGATGAGTCTGCTCCAGAGGGGAGCCTTGGCCGCAGAATTTCTGCAGGCTCTGCAGGGGATGAACCAGTACATCCGGCTGAGGACCCTGCAGAAGCCAGTCCTGGGCAATCCCCCTCGCAGGCAGTGTCCCTCCTCACAGAACTCAATTTTAAATCGGATTTCCATATGGAGATTCTGCAGAGGATGGATGCCAGTCTGGTACGGGTGGCTGAGGCCCTGGAGCAAAATGCTGCGGCCAACGTGACCATTGGTCAGGTCCTGGCGGAAAATACCAGGGCCAACATCCACATCGCCAATGCCCTGGAACAGCTTGTTCGCCAGCACATGGTGGAGCCGACCTCCCTTCCTGCCGGAACATCAGGATCCTCCACCTCTGGCACAACATCAGCCAATCCTCCAAATGTGCCTAGCCCTGGGCCTAGTCCAGAGGCCACAACATCTGCCTCTGGACAGGCCAGCCCGATGACATCCCGGACCCGGTCTGGCGCCCTCCCTCCCCCAGCCAAACGGCCAAAAAAACGGTGACAGCATTGGCTACTTTTCCCACACTCCTTCTGTGCTTGCCTCATATTCCTTTCTGGCCAAAACTTCCCTCTCCTTTCTTGTGAATTGTTTTTAATTTTTGCATTTACGTTTACCAACAATTTATTGTTTGCACAATTAATAAATATTGTGGAATGAACACTGCCAAAAATGTTTGTGTTAAATATGTGCATTAATTGTTTTTGGGATACCAATAAATTTACATCAAATGTACGACTTTGTATTCTGACATTATTGTCAAAATGGGTTACATTTAATCCGGGCCCACAAGCCAACAACGTTCAAACAAAAAAATTTTACATTTGAAAAAAAGGGCTCTTTAAGGAACGTTTAAAACATTACCTAAGGATGCAAATTCACCTTGCAAAAACAAAATGAGGCACAAAACCTAAACATGATGACATTATTGTTACAATAGTCCAGAAAACAACACATTGCGGCCAAAATAAAGCCCCACAAATGTACGCTAATTGATTGTGTAATCCAGACATTAGCAGCTATGATTTCCACCTGCGTTCGGTTTTGTGCTATCCAAAAAAACTACTTTCCAAACACATACCAAGCCGGTTTTCAATCCAACACTAATTGATTTTCTGACAAGCTTTAATCGATGCTACATCGTGGAGTGCTGGGACGGAGGAGAAGGCCATCGCCAATGTGGTCGAGTTATCCAGACCCTAAGCTGTGCGAGCATTTTGAAGGGAAAGAGGATCATCCAGTGACGTATGAGTTGGTACGAACACATTTGACGTTCGCATTTGTTAATGTATGTACGCCCCAAAAACGCCTCGCCACGCCTGCGTTTTTCCATCTCCTCCCCCGTCAACACCCAAAAACGCCATGTTCTGTCAATCACATTTGACATGTCACTTCCTGTACGCTATTTGACGAACGAGACAAAAAAAGCTTGCAATCTGCCGTACGCACATGCGCAGTGTAACACTGACGCATGCGCGGTTAGTCAACATCGGAACGCAACGAGCGTACTGCTGTTAGCGTCCGGGTCTGAATCAGGGCCTTAATCCAGATCATCTGTGTTTTCACCCAAAATAGAGGAATTTTTCATGCGGTAAAAACGGAGGGTAATTGAATTGATGGGGGGTTTGGGTGATGTTTCCAACACCCACCTGCTAATGCTATAGTGGGGTGGGGGGGGTGTTTGTCTTAAAAAGTCTGTGTCAGTAAGAGTGTGTGTCAGTAAAGTTGTTTGCAGAGCTGTAACTAGACTTTTTGGTGCCCTGTGCCAGAAAGAGCATTGGCGCACCCCTCATTTTTCAAAGGGACATAATACACCCAAAAAAGGGCCATGACTTCATGGGGAAGGGCCAGGGAAGAGATAGGGGAGGCCAGGAGATGCTGGGGATGAAATAAGAGGAAGCTACAAGTGAGAATGATAATAAACAGAAATTTGACAGGCCCAAACAGCGCCCCCTGACCTGTGGTGCCCTTTGCGATGGCACCGGCCGCACTACCCTATCTACGGCCCTGGGGTATTGGTCAGTAAGTGGTGTCTGTGTCAGTAAGTGTTTGTGTCAGTAAGTTGTGTGTGTGTCCGTAATGGGTATCTGTGTCAGTAAGGGGTGTCTGTGAGTAAGTATGTATAATAATGTGTCAGTAAGGGGAATCTTTCAGTATGTGGTATCTGTGTCAATAAGTGTGTGTGTCAGTAAGTGGTATCTGTTAGGAAGGGTTGTCCATGTCCGTGTCTGTGTCATTAAGAGGTGTCTGTGTAGGTAAGTGTTTCTGTGTCATTAAGCGGTGTCTGTCAGTAAGTGTGTCTGTTAGAATGTGGTATCTGTGTCAATAAATGTGTGTGTCAGTAAGTGGTATGGGATGTCCATGTCAGTAAGGGGTGTTTGTGTCATTAAGAGGTGTCTGTCAGTAAGTGTATCTGTTAATAAGTGGTGTCTGTGGCAGTAAGTGTGTGTCAGTTGGTGGTCAGGGCTCTATATCATTACATAATTATCAGTTGTGATAATTATGTTTTAAACTCGCTGCGAGTTTATAAAATGTTCATCATGTTTCCCTAACAGTAGTATCACTTCCGAAAAGCTGCTCTTTTTGCTGAGTCAGCTTTTCGGAAAAGTGATGCTTTTCCCCCTTACACCTGCCATGTCCCTATGGATTTTCCAGCAGCCAGTGTCCCGCTACGGTGTGTAAACCCCCCAATCCTTTTTAAATCTGTATAAAAAGGGCTCTGATGCGAGCGGCCGCGGCTTTTCCTCACGCCAACTTCCGTTGTGTTTCATCTACGACTTTGTACATGTGGAAATTCAATTCCTGTTCCATTAAAGTTGCACCTTAGTATTTCTGGTACATTGTGAGCAGCAGTGGCGTAACCCCGTGCCAAAAAAGTTTCCGGTGACCCCCCCGCAAAGCATTTTGGTAAAACAAACAGGGCTGTTTCTAGGCAATTTGGCTCTCAGTGCGAACAGTTAAAAATGCACCCCCACCCCACATAGACACTTTAAAAATAAAGAATTTGCCTATAAGGGTGTGTGGCCTCTATGCTAGTGTATGGCCTCACTGCAAGGGGCCATACATTTTTTAGGAAAAGACTACCTTATACCCCAGTTTTGCGACCTGCACGCCCAGACATTGGCCACCACAGGGAAAAAATTATTCCTGAGTCACATTATTTCTGATTTACATTATTTGTCAGTTTTCCTTTTAATAATAATGCCCCTTACACATTATGCCACACATCATATTGCCCATTACACATTATGCCACACATCATAATGCCCATTACACATTATGCCACACACCGTAATGCCCATTAGGCAATATGCCACACAATGTAATACCCATTACACAATATGCCACACAACGTAATACCCATTACACAATATGCCACACACCGTAATGCCCATTACACAATATGCCACACACCATAATGCCCATTACACATTATGCCACACACCGTAATGCCCATTAGGCAATATGCCACACAATGTAATACCCATTACACAATATGCCACACAACGTAATACCCATTACACAATGCCACACAACGTAATACCCATTACACAATATGCCACACACCATAATGCCCATTAGGCAATATGCCACACAATGTAATACCCATTACACAATATGCCACACAACGTAATACCCATTACACAATATGCCACACACCGTAATGCCCATTACACAATATGCCACACACCATAATGCCCAATACACATTATACCACACACCGTAATGCCTATTACACAATATGCCATACACCATAATGCCCATTACACAATATGCCACACACCGCAATGCCCATTACACAATATTCCACACACCGTAATGCCCATTACACATTATGCCACACATAGTTATGCCCCTGACACCATTTTATGCCCCACAGTAAGACTTCTAATTACTTTTAAATGACCTGCTCGTTGTCAGGGGTTTCATGCACTGGGTTCCATCATGCTAGTTGCCAGGGGTTTCATGCTCATTGTTAGGAGTTTCATGGCATCTTCTGCCGGTGGTGCCAGCGGTCCAGGCACTTCCGGGAATGCTCTGCTTCCCTGACAAACACTAGAGGTCAAATAGAAACTCTAGCATCTTTCTCCTCCTAGGCGGCGGGGGTGGCCATTTGTGCAGGGACATTTTCAGCAGATTCCATGCGGATGCCACCTCGGGGTCTGCAGGGGCTAATGTTACGCCACTAGTGAGCAGCTTTCTGCTGCATCTGCAATGTGACTAAGCTGCAAAATTTTATGAAAAAAAGGTACTCTACACCTCTCAGAGTGTCTCAGTTGCGCCAGGTGTCTCATGCCATATGATATGGCGCACAGGCAACTAGTAAGTGAGGATACATCAGTAGATGTCACAGCTTAATTGCTCATGCTTCTTTATTAATACATTCATTAAAAAAAACCAGATTTTTCTTTATTGTCTGCAATTATTCTTTCTACTTATAATATTAGACAGCTATAGTACTGTATGTATTGTAAGTTTTCATTTTCTAGCTGAAAAAATATTTCAGATCAAACTTGAAATCTTTTGCAATCCATTTTTCAGCTTCAGTCTAAATTATTTTTTTTAACATTTGCATCATTAAATACATTTTCATGATTCATTTTTAGTCACTTCTATTTAAACAACTTCAAACTTCCTTCTATTTCCCTTATTACCTAAAATACTTTTTAATTAACTACATTGATTGCATTAATTTCTAAAAATGTTGTCGCCATTTTAAAAACAACATCTGCTGATTTTATTTGAGTAAAAGCAGTCTTAAGGTGCATACACGTAAAGATTTTCTGTCCAACCAATCAAGTAGTTGGACAGAAAATCTTTACGTGTGTATGCAGCTTAAAAGTATCGGTGCTTAATGGAAATGATTACATTTTGCCCTTATAAGATTCACAGATATTTTGTTTTGCTCCCTTTCACAATTCATTATTGAATCCTTTACCAGGTTGTAATCAATATTCCCTAAATGCCCCTCTCCTGTGCATTAGAAACAATACTGCTACTAAAACTACATCCCTAATAACAGGGCCGCCATCAGGGGGGGACCGCTGGGCCTTGAGCTCCAGGCTCAAAGAGAGCGGAGAGAGTGGGGCGCCCGGGTGGCAGCGGTGCTGCATCGGCAGCCAGAGAGAATTGATACAACGCTGACAGCATTTCAAATATGGAGCCAGCCGCGAACCAAACACAGCTTGCGGAGCGGCAACCAATCAAGAGCGGCCGCTCCTGATTGGCTGCCGATCTGCAAGCTCTTGTAGGCTTGCGGCCGGCGCCATATTTGAAATGCCGCCGGTGTTGTATCAGTTCTCTCTGGCTGCCGATGCAGCACCGCTGCCACCCGGGCGCCCCACTCTCTCCGCTCTCTTTGGAGATTAGCAGCAGATTCTGTGGCTCCGTGGAGCATTGGATTTACACTAAAGAGTGAGACTGCCGCGGCTTATGATTAATTCAATTTTTGTGTAATTTTATTGATAAGGAGCCCCCACTAGTTAGTTCCTCCACAAATCTTAATCCAGCCATGTATATTACTACTGAATATTAAGTATATTACTGCTGAATATTACATTTAGAGTAGTGTTTCAGTACCAATAGACAACTAGAGTAATATTTTAAAATAGATTTTAAAAAAAGTTAAAAATAAGAGTGTAGAAATAAATTTTTTCAGAGACCATCGGGGCTTACGACGAGACCCTAGGGTAGGGTCTCACTTGTCGTAAGCCCCGGAGAGCTTCTGGCTCTGCCAGGGCCGGAAGCTCTCCACTGACATCACTAGTGATGTCAGTGGGGCCTCCCCCAAACGGTAGGCGTTCCCATGGGAACGTCTCCGTTTGGGCTGCCACCCCCTGGCCCGCCTTCCAAACGGGGCGAGTTGTCAATCAACATTGACAGCTCGCCCCCTTTGGAAAGAGACCCGCTACGTCGTAGCGGGTCTCACGCATGCGCACAAAGGAGCCGGCTCCCTCATGCGCATGCGCACTTGACAAACATTGAGGCGGCCGTGCGGTCATAGACCGTACGGCCGCCTCTGAATGAAGGCCAGAGTGTAGTTTATACGCATGTGCAGTGTGGCTTATATGCATGCGCAGTTGTGAACAATCGACCGATGTGCATACGTAATAGCAATTGCGTACGCTGCTGAATCAGGCCCTTAGACAATGAAAAGGTCAACACCAAAATGTCGACATGGACATAAGGTCGACATTGTCAAAAGTTTGACAGTGAAAACAGAATGTCAAAATACATATGTCGACAGGGTCAAAATGTTGACATCGACGGTCAAAATGTTAACAGTCATAATGTCGACGGGGTGAAAAATGTTGTCAGTCAAAATATAGACAGTTAAAATATAAAAAACTCTTAAGGTTGACCACCATCATAATATCAACATAGCTAAAATAAGAACTAATGGTTACCAGTAAACAGTGATCCTATCATGTCAGACTGATTGCAATTAGCAACTCAGATGATACTACCCTCCATTGTAATGCTAACTGCAATGAAACTGTTCGAACAGGGCATGCTGGCATGCGTGGTTCCACAGCAGCATACACTAATTGCCATGGCCGCTAAACCCCATCACGGTAATGCTGCTGTTAGGGCCTACTCAAACTGTGACAGGGTAGCTGGCTTGTGTATTTCCACAGCAGCATAATAAATGACAAGAACAGTAGCACTAATCTCCTGCTTAGTTGCACCAAATAAAGCATGTACACCTGCCTAATTTTGACTGCAGGGACCTACATTGTCAATGTCGTCTATAGGGCATATCCAATTGGGTGCGAGGTTTAGCGAGGTAAAAAACTTTGCACCCAATTTTGGATTACTGCAGGTATGCGTACTCCCGATACCCATGGTATCCAATAAAAAAAAAAAAAAAAGTGGTTCCGCGGCTCACGGTGGACTCCCCTCCATCTTGTCACTGGAGACGGGGCTGCTGGGAGGCTCTGGGGGTGTTCTCCCAGCGCCCGTTCCGGGAAGGGGGGGGCTGGGGTTATAAACTCACACAGGGGAGGGTCACACACGCATGGGTGTACCAGGTGAGGAGGAACCATCTTGGGTGCACTAAGAGGGTTATAGTGTGTGAGATACCATACAAGAGACAAATTTGGGTCACTGAAACATGTGTGGTGTGATATGCATTGCATGAATAGATCCACAAGTTGCTCATCCTGCCCATGTCAGCACCATCAGAGGCACCCCCGGGGGAATTTAGGGTTAGGCCCCCCCCAGGAGAGTTAGGGTTAGGCTGTGGTGTGGTTAGGGCTAGGTACCACTAGAGGGCGGGTAAGGGTTAGCCCTCTCCCCGGAGACTTAGATTTAAGGTGCGAGGAAGGGGGGTAAGGTTAGGCACCACAGGGGGGAGGTTAGGCACCCCCCTGGGGAGGTTAAGGTTAGTCAGGGTTAGAGTTAGGCGGGGGACAGGGGAGGGATAGTGTACTTACCTCCCCTCGTCTGGATTTTCACTTGTCCGGCTTCCGTGGTCAGGATTTGAGCCGCCGGTATTTCATACCCATTCCACCTTGCTGCGTCTTTCAGTATGGCCCAGTTTGAGAGAGTCAGTAGCTCACATGGAGGGGGGTAGCACTCTGTTGCAGCCACCTTAGCGTGTTTCTGTAGCTGCATCTGTTATGTGTGCACAAGGACTGAGGACTGAGACGCCCATCAATTGACACTGTAATACTGCTTGTTGCCTCTTAAGACGCCACCATAGAAACTTGCATAGAAACTTGTATGGCCTGCAATGTGAGCAATTTGGCATCTATGTAATCAACCAGTTCAGCGACATGCCTGCAACACTCCCATACCAGGGAAGTCCAGGACCAGAGCATTGTGTCCCTCCTGGAGAGGGTCATGTTGGGAGGTATGCAATCAGATTCTAGATATTATCTTCCAGAAGGTGCTAGATAAATGTTAAGTAGAATCTGATTGGTTGCTATGTGCAACATCTCCACTTCTAAAAACTTTCACTTTAGTAAATTGTAGCAGAAATTATACAGCAGGACAAGCAGAATGTGAGTAGGTACTGAGGATTCTTGGCACTGGAAATAATTATGTAACTTTTGCTACATACAGTAATCACCATGCCAAAATTATATCTCAAATACTCCCTCCCTCCCCACACACACTATACTATTGTTTCTATTCATGTGTACAAAATGGTACTCAGTACTTGTAGCAGTGCAGCAAATACAAGTGTGTGTATTAGAAGCTAGTCATATTGGCCCATTACATTCACTTAGAGCTGCAAAATGATAAAAGTCTTGCTGATTTGATAGATTTAGGATACCTTTTGAGGCCAACAATTTGAAACGCAGGCTGGAATTATTGCATATTTTTATATATTACCGGCATGATTGGCATAGTAGTTAGTATTATTGCATTACAGCCCCGAGGTCATACAAACATAGGGGTCTATTTACTAAGCTTTGTTAGGAGATAAAGTGAACGGTGATAAGGTACCAGCCAATCAGCTCCTAACTGCCATTTTTCAAACACAGCCTGTGACATGGCAGTTAGGAGCTGAGTTTGTCGGCAGAAAATTATAATTGGGCCCATCTAGTCTGCCCCCTTTTTATTATTACTTTTTGTTAACCTCAATCCTATTTGATCCTTAGTTCTTTGTAATAAGTTAAATCCATGCCTTGGGCACTCTCTGTGTGGAGTTTGTATGTTCTTCCCGTGTTTACGTGGATTTTCTCCAGGTACTCTTGTTTCCTCCTTATAGTCGTCGGTTAATTGACTTTTAACAAAAAATATACAGTAGATTGTAAGCTCCACTGGGGCAGGAACTGATAAGAATAACTGAAATGTTATCTGCTGTGTAAAGTGCTGTGTAATATGCTTAATACATAATTCCTAAGGATTTCATAAATGTTTTTAGTATAAAATCTTGCAGCCAGGACTGTGCAGAGCATTCAACGGAAGTTGTCATTGTTGAACAGCATTTACAAGTCTTGAACTGATTCATTTGTCTTTTGTAAAATAAGATATTTTGGTTGGGAGGTTTAAAACATAGAAAATCTTCAAATAAAAAAAGATCTAGTTTTCATTGCCATAATTTCCTTAGTGCTTAAAATGTTTTCCTAAATATGCTTTACTGATTTCAATTAAAAACTTGAATATCAGTTGCTTGTCCTGTTTTACTACTGAGTGTTGCCAAGCTGGTGATCTGGATGGATGGGGAGAAGGTGCTTTTGATAAGTGACTATGGCCCTGATTCAGACCCACTCGCGAGCGGCTGTCCGCTCGCAAGTGGGTCGATGGTCTGCACTGCGCATGCGCACGACGGAGGGAGCTCCGTCGTGCGCATGCGCGAGACGCGACGAGCGAAGGACTTTCCTTCGCTCGTAGTGTCTGATCAAAGGGGGCGTGCTGTTGATGTTGATTGACAGCACGCCCCCTTTGGTGGGTGTGCCGGGGGCGTGCCTGCCAGACGGAGGCGTTCTCAAGGGAACGCCTACCGTCAGAAGCCGGCCCCACTGACATCACTAGTGATGTCAGTGGGAGTGATTTTGGCTCTGATAGAGCCAAAATCACTCCTGGCCTTGCGGTTGAGAAACTTAACCGCAGGCTTCTGCTCGCAGTGGCGATGGTCAAGACCATTGCGACCATCATCCTGCATGCTCGTATATGCTGTGGGTGGTGACCCACAGCTATACGAGCGTCCTGGAGGACGCTCCATATTTATGGAGGTGGGCCCTGATTCAGAGCGAGCGCTCTGGTCAGTGCGTCCGGCTCTGAATCAGGGCCTATGCCCATTTGTAGAATATAATACTCACATTCTAGATGCATTAACCACAAACTGCTTATTAAAATAATTCTTAAACCTGTTTTTTCTTACCAATGAGAGCCCCCTGTGTGCTTGGGAGCCAGAGTAAAGGGACCCATAAACTACCGACGGATCACCGCGATTTCTACTTCAGGGTCCATAGGGGGTCCACAGGGTTGACCTTGGGGTATAGGTTGGGAACCAAATCCGGGCACCACGCAGTTAAAGCTTTTAGCTCCCAGGATGCACTTGGGTCTACTCTCCCTATAATCCCACCCCCAAGCCAGAGGCACCTCAGTTTAAGTTGGTGCCCGGCCGGAGTCGGGTCACCGTTTAGTGCAGTGGGGAGCTGATTAGCAGCCCCTACGCTTTATTTTTTCTAAAGGCCAAAGTTTTTTTTTTATTTGTACTTTGGATTCTTCAGAGCGGCAGCGTCAGACTGTCCATGGGACGTCTAAGCTGCCGCTCCGTCACCCCGCTGGCGCTGAGACGCCAGTACAGATCTGGGGATCTCAGCGGGACCCCAGAGTCTGTACTAGCCGGACTCTGCGGGCGCCCAGGACTGCTGCCGGATCCACGGGGAGCAGGTAAGGCGCGGTGATCCGCGCATTTGAAATGCAGTCCTGTGCCTCCGGTCTCTGGGGACAGACCAGAGGTGCCGGCAGTGGCGACGGGCTCCCTATACCCCGTGTGTCCACTAGACCACCAGGGACTTAGTGTTCGGTGCAGGGAGCCGGCGTCCCGGGGGGTTAATAGCCGGCCAGGGGAGGCAGCCTTCCCTGTTACAGCGGCTCCTCCCCTCAGCTCAGCGCGCCTTTCAGTATCTATAGTCTGGCGTCGCTGAGCTGCTTCCTCCGCGGGCCACGCTTCTTCTGAGGTCTCCAGCGGCCATTTTCTTGTGGTGCAGCAGAAATCTCTGGAGATGGCAGTGAGTCCAGTCCCCCTGCGTACTCACCATCAGGTCAGTGTACACAGCGCTGTAGCCTTCCCAGACACTGAATCTGGGTAAGTTGCATGCAGTGTAATAGTGCAGTATATTATATGACATGTTTATGTATATATGTGTATATCTGCATTGTATGTGACTTATGCTAGTGCTGACTGTCTGTACTTTATTCTCTCACCTGTCAGTGTATATCTATCCCTTTTCCTTATCTGCCGTAATACAGCTGTACTTGGGGTGGTTCTGAGACCTCACATTTATATACTTGTTAATATTTGTGAGGTTTGTCACATACGGTTGCGTGCTGCACGTTGCCATATTTTGAGTGGAACTGTGTGTTGCATACGCTGAAAATGGGTTCCTGCAGCTAATTTTTAGTATCAGTCAGGACCAGTATAGCGCTGCTTGATCGCAAGGCTTGGTCAGATATGTCTGACCAGGAGATAGAGCGTTATACTGCACCCATTTTTACTATCCTGCAAGCCATGTGCTGCAGGTGTTAGTGTGGAGGATTTAACTCTTAAAGGGTTCTGTATGTGGCGTCATCGGGTGCCGGCCCCTTTCACGACCCCCTTGGGCGGTTTGTTTTCTCGGGATCCTCTTAATTGCGGATCGCCGGACGGGCCCCATTGTTGTACCTCACTTGGGGTTACTTCACCATACTGCCCTTTTTCATCTCAGGGTATCTCGCAGTTTCTTGCACTCTTCCCCTGTGACACAGACTATCGCTCCCTGCAGGGGTTTTTCGAGTATATGAATTCTCCCTGGTGTCACAATAGTCTGTCATGCCCCTTGCAGGGATTACCACAACAGCCACCCTGGGTGGATGTCGTTTTTCTACGAAACGCAAATTGGCGTGGTTGACGCCCTGTGGTTACTTCCCAGTTGGCTCTGCCGTGAACTGGATACTGTTTTGGGCTCTTTCCCTCTTACACGGGGGGAAGCCTATTTCAAGTATTATTATCCCTGCTTTAGGGCTGGTGGCAGGTCCATTCTGGTTAGAGTGAATGTTGACCTGCACCTGTATCATACACCCTCAGTATTACGTGCCTTCTGGTTCCCTGTTGCTGACTAGTGGGGGGATCGCATGGCGGGACTCTGGCTGTTGCCAGTTATGAGGTATTACAACAGTGTTTGGCCTCCTGTCCCAAATTCCCTGAGGGTCATCACGAGCCCCTCATGGGGTGGATGGGCGTGTTACTCGTCGGATTACAGACGTTACTACGCCTCCCATTCCTGCGTGGTCGGATTCTTCTGATCCGTAGGTGGTAACTCTGCCTGAAATCAGTATACTCGCTTTCAGGGGTTGTTACCCATCCTACCATGGCTATAGCATGGTTGGTTAATACTATTGCATACTGAGCTGATGCATTTGTAATGTTTTTTCCCCACCAACACGTCTGGGGTTCAAATGTATTTGGTCGCTCACGTAATATATGCAGTTGTCATAGGTGGACATGCCTATATTGGATACCAGTCTCCTAACTTTCAGAGTTCCGGCTGCGACGGTATCCTCCGTAATACCCTATGGCTGCGCTCTGGGAATGCAGAGGTGCAGATACCATCTATAGGGTAGATCTTGTTGGGTCCTGACCTTGACAGTGGCAGTACAAATTTCCCGCCTTCAGCTATGCCCACTACAGGGCCTCAGACTAAGTCTATTAAGTCTTTTTGTCCTCTGGGTCAGCCTAAAGGTCTGTTTCTTCAACTGAGCAGGCCTGGACTGCCAGCCGATCCTGCTTCTGAACCTACGGATATATCGTCAGCATGACGAGACAGCCCTACCACTGGGAGATGGCGATTTTCTCAGTTCGCCCGGTACTAGTGTCTAGTTGCCGCGGCTACGTGGGTAGGAGTGTACGCCCTCTCTTTGCTCAGGCGGCCTATTTCCATGTGATGGTACGCAGGCCCTTATTCGGACCCGAACAGGGCCTTACGAATCCAGAAAGCTATACAGTTGTTGCGGTAAGCGGAGCTAATTGGGCCATCCCCACTTTCTCAGCGAGGGACTGGTTGTTCTGCTTTCTTTCTGGTGCGGTGGCTGAATGGTCCTCTTTGGCCTATTCTCTGTCTCAATTCCCTGAACCAGTTCCTAAAGCTACCTGGGCTCAGGAGGCAATCCCTATGCTCCATCATACTATGTTTGGAACCTGGGGACTTTATGGTATCACTGGATATACAGGATGCGTGCCTACGGGTACTTACAGAGACCTTGCCTCAGCATGGACTGAGGTTTGCTGTATCACAGCACTTACGGTTTTTCGGGCTCTGCCTGTTGGGACTGTTCTCAGCCCCACGGGGGATTTTCTGACAGTTCTTCTGTTCAGTATATCCCAATGCTCCTGTACCTGGATGGCCTCCTGCTCTTAGCAGGATCACCGGGGTACTTTACAGCCGGGTCAGGTTGACTGTGGCTTCTTCAGGGTGCAGACGTTTAATCAATAGGGAAAAAGTCCTCCCTGCATCCCTCTCTGGGTATTCTTCACCTAGGAGCCCTGCTGTATTCTCAGAATCTGAGAATTCTTCTGGCGTAAGACGGCATCTCCACTCTTCCATTAGGAGTACATGGATGTCTGCGCAGTCTACATATGTCTTTACACTCTGGGATGCATGGTCCACTATTCAGTGTCTGCCTTTGGAAGGGTGGAATGGACTTAGTTCCATTCCAGGCCTTTCCATAATTGGCTTATCTCCAGATGGAACAAGTTTCTTCTGTCTGATCACTGTTCAAACGATGATGCTCTCCCCGGAGGCAAGTCGGTCCCTTTTCGGGTGACTATGACCATCTCGTCCAGGGTATTCTTTGCTAAGGACAGTGTCTGGTTCGCATCCATTTCAGTGCAGTTGGATGTCTGTCGATTCCACCCTGTCAATTAACTTGTTGGAACTTTAGCCTGTCTTGGGCCTTCACTCTGGCATAGCCCTTGTTTCCCGGTGAACCTGAAAAAGTTCAGTCCGACAGGGTCAGAACAGTGGCTTCCTTTTTAGCAATACTGTTCGTTGGGTGGCAATGTCAGGTATGTCATACATTCGGACATTGTCTGAGGGTCTCCTCCTGACCATCTCAACAGTGTTCATTTCAGGTGCTCTCCATTGGGAAGCGGGAGTCCTCAGCCGTCACGACGTGCATCCCGGGGACTAGTCTCTTCCCCAAGAGAGGTTTCATCTCCTGGTGAGCAGGGGGGCCCTCCTGAGGTGACACTCATGGCCTTCTGACTCTATCACACTATGGTGTTACAGTCCAACTCTGGGGATTCTGAAGCAACCTTCAGTGACTCTTTGTCGGTGAAGTGGTTCTTCCAATTTGCGTACCTGTGTTCTCCAGTCTCCATTCTTCCTCGAGGGAAGTGTTTCAATCGAGACAGAGATGCTTTCCTGCTGGTGGCTCCTGATTGCCCCAGATGTCAGGGGTACTTGGTTTTTCGGAGTCTCTCCATCGATACTCCATTCCTGATGCTTCACTGCCCAGACCTGTTGTCTCAGGGTCCGGGGGTTTGCCTTGGACCTGGGTCGTTTGTCTTTGACTGCGTCCCTACAGTGGTCTTACGGCTTCCCTGGCTTTGTCATCGTTGGAATGATTAGAGCACATGGATCAGCTTTTGCTGGGACCTACCACAAACTGTGGCAGCCATAATTCTTATGGTATTATACCTGTCGATACGATCCTCTGGTGTCCAGGATTTCCAGATATTCTGGCATTCCTTCCGGCTGGTTTTGGTTTCACCCTCGGCCTGGCCTTCCTGACAGTGCAGATCTCTACACTGTCAGTATGATTAAGATATGGAATTGCTCCACTCTGGTATCCAGTTCATCAGGAGTGTTTTTCTGGATTATGCTTCCATTTATCCTCCCTAGGGGCTACTTGGGAGTTAGTAGTGGTTCTTCGTTAACTCCGGGGAAAGTTAATGGAACCGCTGGTTGTAATAGCCATTACATGGTCTATTGCTTTGGCTTTCTCTCTTTCTCTCAGGGAGTTTAATTCAACCAGGTGAGTGTCGGAATTGGGAGCGTTCTCATGTGGCTCCCTTTTCTGGAGGGCATCTTGTCAGGGTGTGAGTTGCTCTCACCCTGTGTTTCTTCTTAGTGATTTTTAGGTTCCATATTATTCTGGAACTTATGGTGCGGCCATTCAGTCCCCAGTCCTCTCGGCTGGTGTGGCCTCATTGACTGTGGTCCGGCCTCTGTGGATTTATGTGATCCATTCAAGTTCCTGATGGAAATCGGACTCCTTATTGGTGGTCTGAGATTTCGGGTTTTAACAGGAAAGGATGGCCGGCCTATGGCCATATGTTGGCTGGACGGCCTCGTATGTCTTCTTCAGGGGCCTACCCATGGGTAGGCCTTGCTGTTGTTGCTGCTTGTTTTTTCTCGGGCCATGTAACCCTCGTGGGTGGCTCACTGTGGCGCTTTGGCTGTTTTGCCTTGCTAGGTGGCCACGTGGTCTTCTGTCCACACCTGTTTAAGGTTCTAGGCATTGTTTTCCTTTGCCTCTCAGGATGCTTCCTTTTGGGCGGCAGATTCTCCTCTCAGCACAGGAGCGTCCCCTCCCTTGGTTGAACTGCTTTGGGACATCCCCAAGGTCAACCCTGTGGACCCCCTATGGACCCTGAAGTAGAAAACAAGAGATATGGTAAGAACTTAACTTTGTTATCTCTGTTTCTACGAAGTCCATAGGGTCCACAGGGCGCCCGCCCTGACGCACCTGGCTTCAAATGGGCTGTGTGACTGGTCACCGGTTTTCCGTCTCCCATTTCTGTGAGTATGGTTATCGAGTGTTCCAGTTTTCTCTCTCTTTTTCTCTCCTCCTCCGGCCTTTGGCTACTTACAAACTGAGGTGCCTCTGGCTTGGGGGTGGGGTTTTAGGGAGAGTAGACCCAAGTGCATCCTGGGAGCTAAAAGCTTTAACTGCGTGGTGCCCGGATTTGGTTCCCAACCTATACCCCAAGGTCAACCCTGTGGACCCTATGGACTTCGTAGAAACAGAGATAACAAAGGTAAGTTCTTACCATATCTCTTGTTTTTGCAATCCTGCAACGCGGGATTGACACACCGGTGAAAATTAACATGGATTTCACCGATGCGCCGACGAATCGCGTATAATCAATGGCCGCCGGTCGGCATTACCGACCAGCAAGCAGATTGGCGTTTCCGATCCGATCGCAGGATCCCGCGATTAGTCGGTAGATGTATAGGGACCATTAGACAGTCATCTGTCATTCCATAGTAATTCAGTTGCTGCCCTCAGGTGGGACTCACCAATAACTGTATATTTTAGCTTTATCGACGCTTCAGGTACATAATTTTGCCCATCAAAATTAAAATGAGACCAGAAGATTGCTGGAAAAATTCTAACGTGCACCCTAAGTGCAATTACTATCACCCTCCCCGTCCTGCACACACATAATATGCCTGCCAGCATATTCACATTAAGTTTGGCCATCCCGCTGTACAGTATACAGAAGCGGAAAGTGAATTCCACAGTCTATATCATCAAGGCCTGGAGCACCTGTCTACATTTATTTTGTGTTCTATACTTGGCTAACTGTAAACGCTCACCTTCCATGATGTGTCCGCTGCTAGAACTAAAGACTCTGGGGCTGGTTATAAGCAAGATACTTCTTTCCTCAGGTGAATAAGGGATCAGTAAACAAATATCTGAGTATCAGTTTTCCAGAGCTGAAATTAGAGGGCTTGGAAAGGAGGCATAAAGTTAATGGATATGGCCATTAGCAGTGTATGTCTGTACACCTTGGTATTCCTCAATGTCATCTTGATGTTTTGCCTTGCTCTTGCATTTTCATAATTTGTAAAACAGGCTGAGTCTCCCATATCCAAATATTTCGAAATACGGAATATTCCGAAATACAGAATTTTTTGAGTACGACTGGGGTAGTGACACCTTTGCTTTGTGATGGTTCAAAGAACACAAACTTTGTTTAAGGCACAAAATTATTAAAAATATTGTATAAAAGTACCTTCAGACTGTGTCTATAAGGTATATATGAAACATAAATGAATTCCGTGTTTAGACTTGGGTCTCAGTCCCTAGGAATGTCATTATGGTATGCAAATATTTAAAAATACGGAAAAATCTGATATCCACAATACCACTGGTCCCAAGCATTTTGGATATGGGAGACTCAACCTGCATCAGTGTTTGTTTATTTGAGTTATTCATCCCTGTTTTCTGGGGCATGCTAAAGCCAGTGTCTGCGTCCTTGTATGATATCATATATGATACGCATGTATGATTTCTGGGTTTGCCGAAGAGGGAGAGTGCAAATTCACCTGTCCGACAAATTGCACTCCCTCTATCGCTATAAAGCTGAGCATGCGCTGGTCAAAAATTCCCAGCAGCACTCACAACGTTATTGAAAAAAAAAAAACTTAATTTTTTTGCAAGCATGGTCCTTGGCTGCATATTCCGGCAGCGAGGGACAGTGCTGTAGTATGGCATCGACAGCTGCAGTTGTCAGAATGGACAATGCTACTGACCATACATTGCCTCACCACTATGGCGCCCTATCTAGGGATCACTCCCTTGGTCTACATGACACTGCGCCTGGCTGTCCTCCTACCTCTCTGTCTGTTCCTTTTCTGTCTCCTCTCAAGACTCCACTTCCCCTCCACTTTCACTAATGGTAGTTGTCACCCAAGGTTCTGTTCCTGGACCTCTCCTATTCTCCATCTATATGTTCTCTATAGGTGAAGTCATCAGCTCTTTTGGCCTCCAATATCATCTCTATACTGATGATACTCAGATGCACCTTTTCTCCCCTGACCTCTCCCCCTTTCTTCTCACTTGTATCTCCAACTGTCTGTCTGCTACCCATCCCTGTATGTCCCAGTGTTTACTTAAACTAAACATGTATAAGACTGAGCTGATCATCTTCCCACCTCCCTGCATAATCTCAATTCCCACAATTTAATTATCTACTGATGGCACAACCATCTCCTCTAGCCTCCAAAAGCGCTGTCTTGGATATAATTAAGACAGCATTAAACTCCTAACAACATCCCCCAGTGTCATAAAAAAATCTTGCCCCACCCCCCTTACTCTTAGCATTACCTACCATAAACTATACTCTCCCCTTCAAATACCCTTACATGCTGGAGATCTCTTCTGCCGAATCTGTTCCTCTCCTGTTGCAGCCACACAGCAGTGCTCATGCACCCCCTCACCCCCCCTTCCCCCTCTTAGCTGCGTCCCTGCCCCAATGTATGACAGTCTGATTGGCTTATAAAAAAACATTTAGTACACATTCCTTCAATATCCTTGCTGGGTCTTTGAGACAGTTCCCCAGAATCAGGACTGTCCCGTGTATCTGGAGTTTGCTTGGGGTAACCCTTCTTTTCTTACGGTTACCAGTAGGGCAGTTTTCATAAATGTCCCCTAATATGTAGCTAGAGCTACCTTCTGGAATTAAAAGATCCACATTTAAGGATTAGCTTTTTTTTTTAGTAAATAAGTAAAATATTTTACCTCTAGGCGAAATTTCAAATTATTCCCAATACTAAAAGCAATTTAAATAGATACGAAAAAAATTAAGCTGTAATGATCAAATAATTAAATCCTGCTTGTAAATGTCTGTTTTATCTCCTCTGCGCAGTAATACTTTCACAGCATGCATCAAGGAAAAACATAATTCAACAGTTATATATTTTGTACTTCCCATTTCCCACTCTCATCCCAGTGTGTATGATTCAGATCCGCACACAATGCCAATACTTACACAGTTTGAGCGATTTTCAGCCACTGCACATCATACTTGCCTACCCTCCAGCTTTCCGCGGAAGCCTCCCGCTTTAAGGTGGGAGCTCCCACTACCCCACAATATAAAGGGTTTTTCCTGTTTTCCCCACTGTCCCATCAAAAATCCTAACTCTGGATGTGACAGGGGCAGGGTTTGAGACGGCATAACGCGCTTGTCTGGACGTCATGCTTATTGGCTGGCCACCGCGGGGTTGTGAGTGAGCAGCGGTGGCCGGCCGCCTAAACCCAGCCCGATCCCAGTGTGGCTGTATGCGTGGGTGGTCGGCCGTGTCGTGCTGCGGCAGCGCTGCATTTACGGCCACAGTTCCCTTACCACCTCTCCACAATGCAGCGGGATCCGCTTTCTTCTCCGCAGCAGCCACGAGCACTGAGCAGCAGCAGCAGAGTCATGTGAACCAGGTAAGTAACTGTGGAAACTGCAAACTGGACAGGGAGGGTGATTAGAGTGATATATGAGGCTAGGGGACACAGATCCTAGTACACACTGATATGTGGTATTATTATATAGGGGAGAAAGGACTGTACAGTGATATATGAGGGGAGGGGACACAGCTCCCAGTACATGCTGATATGTGGTATTATTATTTTGTAGGGGAGAAGGGACTGTACAGTGGTATATGAGGGGAGGGGACACAGCTCCCAGTACACACTATGTGGTATTATTATTATATAGGGAAGAAGGGACTGTACAGCAGGGTTGCCTACCCTCCCGATTTTAGCGGGAGTCTCCAGGTCTTTAATACACCCTCCTGCTCCCCCGCAAACATTACTTGAACTCCCGGTTTATTCTACCCTTTGGATTGCGCATGCACAAAACCTGCCTGACGGGGGGGGGGCGGAGTCTGCAAGTGGAAACAGCATGACGTCACAACGCGTGACGCTATGATACTTAATGGCTC
The DNA here is from genome assembly GCA_031769625.1 of Taudactylus pleione. Lineage (NCBI taxonomy): Eukaryota > Metazoa > Chordata > Amphibia > Anura > Myobatrachidae > Taudactylus > Taudactylus pleione. The sequence continues at coordinate 3,708,773 of JAUIMM010000311.1, read as the reverse complement.
GCCACCGCGGGGTTGTGGGTAGCTGTGGCCGTCTAGTCAGCAGTCAGTGCGCACACGGGGTGTGCTTGAGCTCGGCGGCGGCGGTTGGCAGATTGGAGCGGAGCCAGCAGCGCTGCACTGTACAGGGACATCAGCGCAGGATAGGTGTGGTGGCCTTTTCTCCCCCCATAGTGGCCTCAATGTAATTATAAGCTGCCTATGAGACCTGTCACCTGCGTCATATCCACTGATGGGGGCATTATTAACTGCACTTTGAAAGGGCACTCACTGACAGCCAATAAATGGATGGCTGTCAGTGAGTGCCCTTTCAGAGTGCAGTTAATGCTTGTGACTGGTCACTGGATATATATCACAATAAGGGAGCTCTGACTAAAAATACAGCTGCCCCATAATCATTGGTAACTATTGTCTGAGGACATTTTATGGTTAACAATAGTCAATATTTGATTTATATATTTTTTTAAACAGGCAGCTGTACTTTCAGGAGCCTCCTGCTAAAATTGGGTAGGCAAGCCTGATATTAACCATAAAATGTCCTCAAACAATAGTATGGTAGTATGATACCCATAGAAAAACTAGCTCTGGTGGCATGCTGCTCTTAGTATTATAGTTTTCACCTGTCACTGCAGGACACGCCCCTAAATGACAATAGACATACCCATAGGTGGAGCTAGACACGCCCCCTGGGTGGAACATGACACGCCCCCTTCAGCGGTGTGCTACGCTACGCCCGGCACATTCTGCTGCCACCTACAATCTCCCTGAAACTAGTTTTCAAAAGTAGACAAGTATGCTGCACATGCGTGAAAGCTGAACTGCACACGCACAGTGATTGTTTTGCAATCATGCACACACAGAGGATTCACTGGCAAAGTGAGTGACAGACAGTCAGCGTTTGGGGGAGGTAAGGGGGGTGATTAGAAAAACGCAGGCGTATCGGACCGTTTAAAAACGGTTTTCTGGGTATGCATAGATTAGCCACTGAATCCTTGCTCGCAGCAGGAGAGCCCTCTGCGTGTCTGGAGAAATTAGCAAACCAGGGGATTCATTTAGAGTGGCGAGCAAATAGACTCATCTGTCGCCTCATTGTTTGCTTCCACTTTGTTGCAGATTTCTACCTGTATGCAGAGTCGGCCACATCTATGTGGCAGCACCTCCCCTGCACACATACCACTAGTAAGAGCTGAAAAAGTAGGACATACTGTAGCATGATAGAGCAGGAATGTACACTAAACATGTGTGTCTCTACGTGTGTAACCCCCTTGGATAGGCAGAGCAGAGTTAATAAAAGCTGCAAATTGAATGAAACAACTGGAGCCAGTATTTCGAAGCAGGAACCAATCCAGCATTGCTGTAAGAGGATATTCCTTGCTACTAAGAAAAATAAGGAAACCCCTTATGCTAATAAACAGCAGGCAAGTTAAGGTGATCACACTAATTGCGGGATGCCTATAAATTGTAATTATTATTATCCTTTGTAGCGCGCTGACAAATTATGCAGTGCTGTACATATATATGATAAAAATAAATAACATACAAAGACATGAACCAAACGATAAAAAGGATCCTGACAAAATGTCAAAGCCATTAGAATTTTTTAAAAAACAACAAATTTCTATCTATCTACCAAGTACTCATGAAATAAATTAATTCTGCATGGCAGAAAGCACATGTGAAATTAAATTTGTATAAACAAGCACATTCACATCTTCTAAGACACTTGGGGCTCTATTTACTACAATCCGCATTTGTAAGGCAGATTGAAGTGTGATATAATCGACTGAATTCGCATTGCGAATTCAGGCAATATCACAGGGATTTACTACAAATTCCTTGCAGGGACAGAGGGCCTGATTCAGAGCCGTTCGCGATGGTCAAGACCATCGCGACCATCGGGCTTGCGACGAGACCCTTGTGGTAGGGTCTCGTTCATCGCAAGCCCCAGAGAACTTTCAGCTCTAACAGAGGCGGAAGCTCTCCACTGACATCACTTGTGATGTCAGTGGGGCCGCCCCCAAACGGCAGGCGTTCTCATGGGAACGCCTCCGTTTGGGCAGCCACCCCCCTGGCCCGCCCACCAAAGGGGGCGAGCTGTCACTCAACATCAACAGCTCGCCCCCTTTGGTGCGAGACCCGGAGCGACAGATTGCCCGTCGCTAGCCAGGTCTCGCGCATGCGCACGACGGAGCTGGCTCCATCGTGCGCAAGCGCTGTGGGCCACCATCGACCCGGTTGCGAGCACTCAGCGCTTGCGACCGGGACTGAATCAGGCCCAGAGCTTGCGAGAAAGCTTTGTCCCTGTGAATTCCCTCCACACTCTAGTCAAGATATTTTTGCAAAAAAATACCATGACTAGTGCCCTGCACCACCGGTCCCTGGAGTCAGGTAAGTGAATTTTTTTTTTTTTTTTTTTTTGCACTGATCAGCTTGAGGTCTGTTTAGACCACACAGCTGATCACTAGTACCGGCTCCGGGCTCTGCTCTGCCTTTTAGAGCAGAGTAGGAGTTCGGTACCCGGCGAAGACCCTGGATAACGCCACCTCCAGATGGCGTTATTATCACAGGGCTTTCCCCGGTATTTCTTTACAATTTATTTTTAGCAACTTTGGTCGGATCACATTTCCCATTACAATTATGGGAAATGCAATCTGCTTACTAAAAATAAGTGATACTTAGGGGTTGGAGTAGTACTCCAATTGCCCTGTAATAACTATAGGTGATACTAAAATAATGTGAAAAGGGTGTGAAAAAACCCTTTTTCACTTTATTTTAGTAAAAATAATGTTAATAAATAGAGCCCTTGACATTTTTGGAACCAGATTGGGGTGTAGCATATTCGCATATTCTGTGAGTACAGAGATCATCTGCACCAGGGAAGACTCCCCTTGACACACAAACCACTGTGCTCTGCATGATGGGGATGGTGGAGAGGTATCTTGTGCCACTAAGGGTGGTGAATGATATCCACAAAATTTTTTATTGACCCTGCAAATATTGGGGGCGAAGGGGTGGTACTTACACAGTGGGGCATATGGACACTGGTGGGGGCTGGTTAGTGAGGCAGTGGATCTTTCACCATTAGGGTGGTGGGAGATAATGTTACTGACACTGGAGGGTGGGCACTAATTTTACAATGGGGGCCTATGGGCACAGAGAGAGGGGTGCAAGGCCTATGGGCATGGAGAGGTGCGAGACATATCTCTTTTTTAATAAAACATTTCAATATAATTATAAAAATATCTTCTAAAATAAATCTTTTAAAAACTGTCAATTTCTAAATGGTTTTTGAAAACAAAAAATAGCATGTTAAGTGGTTAAGAGACAGTGAGGCATACAGTTACCTAATTCTGCAAATGCTAAAGTAAGAGATTGTGAAACCTATTGCCTGAGATTATTCAGTGGGGCACAGTTACCTCGTTCTACATGCACTAAGGAAAGATTATAAGACATATTACCTGAAACGTATGTAGGGGACTTTGCACTGGATAAATAATTAGTGGCCTAGAACATCTATCTGAACCAACATAGGCAATAATATTGGAGTAATGACCCTTCTAGTGTAGTGGTTGGTGGTGCTCAGCAGGTGTAATATATCATAGATTCAAAACAGGTAACTATCTTGTAAAGGAGTGCCATAAGTGCCCGATGGCCAGTCCGGCCCTGCTCTCAGGTACTGTATGTGATAATAACTACCATCCTGCAATCTCCATTCTCTCTGAACTGTATGCAACCAATCTGATCTAAATGTATGTAATATCAAGAATTGCTGCAATTGTCATTACCTGTTTCTGTGATGTTTCCAATGAAGCATAGTTTATGATAGCATAGTGGGCTGTTGTTTGCATAGTCAAACAGTCCAATTTAACACCTTAGATCAGCTGGACATTTTTCTCAGATGTAGCCTGTATAGCCACAGTATATCTAGTCACTTTAAGGAGAGCTGTGTTTTCAACTACACCAGTGGTTCCCAAACTGTGTGCTGTGGCACCATGGGGTGCCTCGTGACACTTGAAGGGGTGCCTCAGCTTGGTGGACCAACATCAAATCAAATTATTTATGGTCAATGTAATGTAAAAATGTGTATAAACAGAAGCACAAACTTGTCCACAACCACATAACTGACCCTAAGGATGACAGGTAAGCACAATTTACTTATTATTATTATCATTATTATTATATATTTTTTTAATTTTTCATTAACAAACTTTTGGCCTAGGGGTGCCTTGAAAAGAATGCTGATACTCTAGGGTGCCATTATTCAAAAAAGTTTGGGAACCACTGAACTACACAAAGATTTAAATTTACAAAGTATCCAAACTGAACAGTTAAAAAAGTTGAACAAACATTGAACAACATCAACAAACAGCTAATTTCAATAAAATGTTTTTACATATTTTAAATGACCAGTCTAACCATGTCTAAGAATAAGAGAGGCACCTTAAAGCTATGTGTGCAAATGCTAGGAGCTTAGGAGATAAAATTGCAGAACTAATTGCCATAGTGACAAGGGATGATCTCGATATTGGGTCTGCTACAGAGTCATGGTGCAATGAAAATCATGACTGGGACATACCGGGATACACTTCATTAAGAAAGGTCAGAATTGGAAAAATTAAGGGGGGGGGGGGCGGTAGCGGTGTTGGTGAAAAATTTATAAATGCTACCTCAATACACAATATTAAACAAAAAACTGAGGGCCTTTGGGTAACCCTAGAAACAGAGGAGAAGGAGATTATTCTCACTGGGGTGTTCTATATGTCCCAAACCGGGGGAGGAATTGGACGGGAACCTACTGTAGGACATCACCAAAATGGCTTTAAAAGGAGAGGTAATAATCATGGATGACTTTAATCTACCTGATGTACACTGGGAGGGGTCTTATGCAAGTTCCATTAGAAGTTGGAACTTTCTAAATTAATGCAGGGAGCATCCCGCAAGCAATTGGTGAGGGAGCAAAGTTGCAAAGATACAATATAAGACATAACACTCACAAATGGCGACAGGATAACAGATGTAAATGTTGGGGAGAACGTAGGATCCAGTGACCATCAAACATTATGGTTTAGTTTAAAGACAGGGACCAACTCATGCCACACAAAAATGAAGGTGCTTGGTTTTAGGAAGGCTGCCAGAAGGAAGGATGCCAAGGAGATCGGACGTGCAAAGGCACAAGCTAAGGAGAAAATGGCCAGGTCAGTAGGTAAAGGGGACAACACTTTTTTTAAGTATATAAGTGAAAGGAGAAAATCAAATGGGGGAATAATAAGACTTAACACAGAGAGCCGGGTGGGGGAAGACAAGGCAATAGTAGATCATCTACACAAATATGTTTGCTCAGTATTCATTACAGAAGGAGATGGAAAAGGGCCACAGTTGAGTTGCAAGGACATTCATACTAATGAGATAGATGAAAGTACATTTACAGAATCGAAGGTCCTAACAGAATTCTCATAACTGAAAGTGGAGAAATCATGGGGGCCAGATGGGATTCATCCAAGGACACTAAAAGAGCTTAAAGGAGTGCTACACCAGTAACAGAATTATTCAACCAGTCGCTAGCTACAGGAGTAATTTCAGAGGACTGGAAAAGAGCAAATGTAGTCCCACTGCACTAATGTACAAACAAGGAAGAGGCAAGTAACTACCGACTAGTGAGCCTTACATCAGTTGCAGGGAAAATAATGGAAACACTGTTAAAGGAAAGAGTTGTGGAATATCTTAATCCAGCAATCGACAGGATCCCAATCAGCATGGATTTACTGGGGGGAGACCATGCAAAACAAATATTATTGACTTTTTTGACTGGGTGACTAAATTAATAGATAAAAGGGGGGGCCGTAGATGTAGCTTATCTAGACTTTAGTAAGGATATTTACACAGGCCAACGTTACAGACTGCTAAATAAACTCGAAAGTGTGGGATTGATTTCAGAAATGGTTGAATGGATAAGAATTTGATTGCAGTGTAGGAAACAGAGAGTTGTAGTATATGAAGTGTATTCACAGGAGTAAAATGTTACCAGCGGAGTACCCCAGGGGTCTGTACTTTGACCAGAGCTTTTTAAATCTCTTTATTTATAAAGGTAAATGACAGATAAGCAAATACTGTATACGCGCAGCAAAAATAATGTTTTAACATCAAACAGTACAGTCATATATAGACAAAAGTACATAACAGTAAGTAGTACAATAAAGTTACGATATGTGATACTATATAATACCAAAAAATGACTCAGAAGAAAACAATACATAAAAAAAATAATAAGAAAAAAAATCAAACTACCATATTTTAAATTTTTTGTTGAATCAAAATATGTAAACATTCAACCTTTAATAAATACAAAAATGGATGGAATAAAAAAAAAAAAAGAGATGGATTGTGTGGGTGGGAATGAGGGGGAGCACCAGGCAGCAGAGTCATAAGGGTATAAGGAATAAAACCAAACTTAGTAGAATATAAAGAAGTGGTGAGCAATTCTAATACATTTTCAGATCAGGCCTATGAAAATGAAAAAAACAAGGGGTCCAAACTTCATGGAATTTTGTCATGGAGGAGAGCAGCAATATATTCCATGAAGGTGGTGTGCTAAAGTCTGTTAAATAGCGCTGTAATAGAAGGTGTATTAGACTGTTTCTAATTAGTGGCTATCAAAAGTTTAGCTGCATTAAACACATGATTATGTGTATTATATGGTTTAGAGTCGGGAAATGGTTTACATAATAAAACATATAAAGTATTCTTACTAGGTACAGTGCTAAAGATTCCACCTATCAATGATAAAACCTCACGCCAATATGCAGAAATCAGTGGACAATCCCACCAGATATGAAAGTAGGTGCCCTTTTGTCCACACAGATGCCAGCAAAGATCCAATGTTAGTGGGTATATAGAATGAAGTCGTTTAGAGACCATATACCATCAGGTATCAATTTTAAAAGAATTTTCCTTAAGGTTGGTGTTAATGGATGACTTAGAAATTAGATGTTGAATATCTGACCACTCTGCATCGTCCAGAGTCCTTCCCAGATCAGTCTCCCAAGTCAGCTCAAATGGCTGTTTTAGCTCAGAGGGGAACCCTGCCAATAGGGAGTACAGGATAGAAAACAAGATTTTGGTACTTACCGGTAAATCCATTTCTCCGATTCCACAGGGGACACTGGAGCTCAAGACATTGGTGTATATACTGTGGTAGAGTAGAGCCTGGCACATGAAATAATTTAGAAGTGTTAATGGCTTCTCCCCCTCTATGCCCCAACAGTCCCAGTTAAGAAACTGAGCCCTAGAGGAGATGATGGACAACAGGGAGACGAGAAGGAGAAGTCCATAGAACAGGACAAGAATGACTGAAGGAGAACAGAGTGCCCACTGCAGGGAACACATGCAGTCACACAAGCACATAATGTACACAATCGCAACAGAACTAAAATAGAAATGATCCAAACAAGATGGCAGGTAAGTAGCGCTGGGTGGGCGTCCAGTGTCCCCTGTGGAATCGGAGATATGGATTTACCTGTAAGTACCAAAATCCTGTTTTCTCCTTCATCCTCTAGGGGACACTGGAGCTCGAGACACTGGGAACATCCCAAAGCAGACCTCTCGGATGGGAAGCGCTGATAAACTTGCCGACCCCGCAGTCAAACCGAATATGGACTGCCAAGAACCATAGGTCCAAGTGAAAAGCAAGAGCTGAGGACCAAATGTCGTAGAGCACAGGAGACATCTGAATTTGTGGCTGGACAACCACAGACAATTCCAAAACATACAGTGGAAGTCGAATGGAACAGGAGAACAGCGACCCTAGTGGACAACAGCAGATGAAAATCCTCAGAACACCGTAAGGTCAGCTGAAACAGGCCAACCTGACTGTTGGTAGCAGAGAGTACCAACAAGAATCCATAGGAGAAGGGAAGCAACAAGAGAACAAAACTCAAGAAAACCATACCAGATTGTAAAACAGGAAGATGCAACAGCCATTGAGAGAGAATCCCAGCACTGACGGGTATCAAAACTTATATAGATATATGTATAATTATACATACTGAAATACATATACACAGCAGATTCACAGACTTCTCTAGCAAAGAGTATACATGAAAGCCAGATCCAAGTACAGAGCAGTCGTCCAGGACCATTGGTCCATATAAATAGGGAGTTTTCAACCATCGGAAAGGTTAGACTGTGGAAGAACCAAATGAATGGAGATCCCACAAGTCATGAGGCAGAGGCGGCATCATCAGCGTCCACCTTGTCTGGAAAAAACAACCAACAGCGGAAAGGAAAACCACAGCATAAACGCCAAATGACAGACGACCCTCAAACGTGAAGGAAGAGTGTAGTTGGTACCAGGTTTTTGGACCTAACAGTATGAAAAAACACCGAAAACCTTAGCATTTAAAAAACCCTGGATGCAACAGTCACCCCGGGAGAGCGAGAACCCTAAGAAACTCTGCAGAAGAAGAGCTAGCCAATAAATAACAGACACAAGCCATCTGCGAAAACTACCAATATAGGGAAGAACTCTATACAGTGAGGCAAGAACACTAGGAGGACAATCATGTAAACACCTTAGGTGGAGAGTCCGTGTCTATAAGCCATGGATGGACTGTGATACACCCGTTAAAATTCCTGGATATAAGTCCCTGTCCTAAGAAGAACCAAGGGGAGACAAAGGAAAACAAGGGTATAATATCCTGAGCAGCATATCAGTATAATGAATGTAACAACAGATACCGAACAAACCAGCAAGGCCTTCAGTGTGGAAACATTGCTGTATAGGAACCGAACCTGGAACTCACAAACTTGCCCAATGAGGCACCTAGTCCCGAATGTAGCATAACTCCAACAGAAAGCTAGAATAAAAGCATTACTAATCTCCAGTCCACCCTAAGAGATGAATCAGACGAGGCCTCCAAAGCAAGCGACAGCTCCCATGAAGCCACACTGCGAGCGAACCTCTAAAGAGAGAACTACCGTTCTTCCACCTAGTAAAAGGTTAATTATATAATGATTCCTGGCAGAGAATGACGGTCCCCTCCAATTGAGGATTAATACACCTAGAAAAAGCGTGACAAGAGGGATATGCCTTATCAGAAGACTGGAACTGGAAAAATTTACTATGTGAGTCGAATCCTCAAACAGCAAAGCTCACTCCCATCCGAGACATCATCTCTGGTAAGATGGTAGGGAGATACAAACGACGCCCATGAAAACCGACAACTTGTCTCTCCAGGAAGGAGGATTAGAGCTGTGTTGGGACTATGAATCCACACGCCAGGAAAGCTCTAAGGTGGATAGCCAACTGACGTGAACAGGTACCATCCATGGGTGAGTAACTGCTAACACATATATCCCAAAAAACAGTCTGTCTGAACACTCTATGGACCTCATTCAGAGTCCGTCGAAGCGGCCGATCGGTCGTATGGGAAAAGGGGCCGTATATGCAAATGATTCCCTCGCAAGTTGCGTCCCTAAGCTCGGATCGGTAGCTGGCCGACCAAGGGGAGGAAGCGGTCGGAAGACAAAAAAATACGCCCCCTTCTCGTACGCATTACATGTCATCTCCGGGCATATAAGGATTAATCAAGACCATCGGGTACCATCGGAACTGGTCGTAGAGCTTAAGGTTGGCCATACCCTCTCTTAAGCTCTACGATCATGTCAGTGTAAAAACCTCCCATGTCACATGTGCCATGACGCTACTTTGTCAATTATGCACTCCCATAAACCGTATGCACTCCCACAAAATGCCGTTCGCATAATTAGGCACGCCTGCGTTCGGATCTCCACTCCCCCGTTTTCAAGCACCTTCCCCTGTTACCACCCACAAACGCCTCAATCTGTCACTCAAACTACCGACCTGGCTGTGTTCAAGGAGAGAGAAATTTCTGATCGTAGCGGCTAGTTTGCGCACGCGCATTGCTAACTTTACACATGCGCAGTATAGCGACCATCGGTGGCGTACGACCGTGCGGCCGCTTCGACTGACTCTGCATGAGGTCCCATGTGCTTAAGGATCATAGAGAGGCAAATCCTTACAGTACCTCCCAAACTGTCTTTAACCACTAGAACATGGTGTAAGAAACATTACATTAACACCTAGAATGGTGAATTGCACAATACTAAGAGGCAGAATCATCCAATAAAAATATCACATATCTAACACTGGATCCCAAGCCAGTGACCCTTGACAACAAAACGGTGGTTACCCACGAGAGGGATATTGGAAACAAACAATATAATTGCGCCAATATAATTTCAACCAGACCTGATCCTGCATCGAAAGATTCAATGGTGAAAGCACTGCCATCATATGAAAGAGGTGACAGTGGAGATGTGTGCGAAGCTAAATCTAACCGTTTATTTACTTGGTCCCAAATGCACAAAGTGGCCTGAACACAGGGAACCAAATTTACCGAGGCTGGTCTCATATGTGAAGGGAGCCACTGAAGAAAACCCACCCTTTGATCCCCAATTAAGTTGCTTTCAATATCAACCCATTTCTTGTGACCAGGGTCTAAATGCCAGGACATAATGGCTAAGCTGTGTAGCAAAGTAATAGTGTTCAAAAATAGGTAGGCCTAGACATTCGGTAATAGAAGATTTAGAAAAACAACTCCTTTGGGTACGAGGTTTTTAACCCTGCCAGTACCACATACTGTATCGATTTCACAGTGCAGAGAAACGTCATTGGGACAATTACATGGTACCATTAAATGTCGGTGATGGAAGCCCATTAGTCGACACAGTCGCAGTCGGGTTATGATACATCACTTGGACAGTCTGTAAGAAACCCCCACAAAAACTATATGTCTGTAAAGTGTGAAGCATAAAGGGCCAGGGCAGATCGAAGGCTTTTTCCTTGTCTAATGACAATAGTACTGCAGGTGTTCTAAGTCTATTAATATGGCAGACCAAATTAACCGTACGCCGTGTATTATCCAGGTCTTGTCTAGATGGCACAAAGCCTACCTGATAGGTATCAATGAGCTGCTGGAGATACAGATTTAATCTATTGGCCAGTATCTTGGAAACTAATTTAAGATCCGCATTTATCAGTGAAATTGGACCGTAATTAGCACAACAAGTGGGGTCCTTTTGTGTGTTGGGGATTAAGACCAGTGCTTTTTAATATCTTTGTGTGTGAAATTGCAAATGGTATTAAACGGAAAGTATGCCTTTTTGCAGATGACACAAAGTTAGGCAACAGGGTAAACACACCAGGATGGGAAAACAAATGATTGAGGACCTAGGTAGACTAGAGGAATGGTCACAAACATGTCACTTACAGTTTAGTGCTAGAAAATGTAAAATCATGTACTTGGGTCTCAAAAACCCAAAGACTGAATATAGTACCAAGGGTACTATAATGGAAACTACAGAGGAGGAAAGGGATCTAGGAGTCACTATTTCAGTTGACCTGAAAACATGGAAGCAATGTCACAAAGCAATAAGAAATGCAAGTCAGATGCTTGGTTGCATAGGGTGAGGAATCAGTAGCAGGAAGAAAGAAGTAATGATGCCCCTGTATAGGTCCCTGGTAAGGCCTCATCTTGAATACTGTGCTCAGTTCTGGAGGCCATATCTCCAGAAGGATATAAATCCATTAGAGATGGTACAAAGAAAGGCAACTAAAGTGGTGAATGGCTTACAACACCAAACTTACCAGGAAAGACTAAAATATATTAATATGTATAGTTTGGAGCAGAGAAGGGAAAGAGGGGACATGATAAAAACTTTCAAATGTATTAAGGGTTTTAACATAGTGCAAGACGGAGACATTCTTCAAAAGAAGAGAAGTACTAGAACACTAGGACATGCACTGAAACTGGAGGGAGGTAGGTTCATTTGAGGAAAAATTACTTCACGGAAAGTGGATAAATAGAATAGACTCCCATCAGAAGTGGTAGAGGCCAAGACGCTAGAACAATTTAAACATGCTTGGAATAGGCACAAGAATATCCTTACAAGGACTAAGGATCAAAAAAGGTTGACTAGATGGGCCAAGTGGTTCTTATCTACCGTCAAATTCTATATGAATTTAAGCATAACCAGGAGGCTTTCTTTAGATAACTAGAATTACATTGTAATAGGAGAGCCACTGTATTCATGAAGCTATCAGCAGAGCCCCTTCTTATTAACTGATGCGAGTCCAATTAATTGTTCTACATGTGCACCAACATATCTATGGCAATAATGCATTGACATTATCGTACTATAAAAAGTATTCCATCTTGCATCACTGTCATATTTAGATTTTTTTTGTGTGCAAGAGTAGGTTGAGTGTGAGCAATAAAGGTAGGTATAGTGGGTAAAGCTCATAATTTCTGTTTTACACATCATAAATATGGGGTTATGGGGGTTAGGCCTTCAGCCTAGAGTTTTACTTTTGAAGAAGTTTAATCATTAGGGAAGTTATATGTTATTATATTTACTTGGTTTAAAAGAGTATAACTAAGTATATATCTTCTAAAGTGCATTATAATCAAAGAATATTGCAGAGTACAAAGAGAACCAGTTTTGAAAGAAAGGTTTACTTATCGAGAGAAACTATATCTATTCAAATGCTCAAGTGGTGAATGAGTACTGCATTATTTTTTATGTAGTCTTTTACAAAAGCAAAAACACTTTTGCTGTCCTTTAATGAAATACAACTACCCTTTTGGGTAATTCCTTTTCCTTCAGTGTATGTGTGTTGGTTTATTGAGAAGGGAAGAAATACTGTGTACCACACCTCTACACTAGGTACAGTAATAGGGGACTGCCCAAGGCGACCACTGGTGAAGCCCCTCTACTACCAAGAAAAGAAGATGCAGGTAGAGGCACACCTAAAAGAGCTATTCTGAGAAGCAAGTAGTCAGTATCATGTGACCCTATAACTTACTGTATACCAAATACAAGTGAGCAGGTGTAACATCGACAAATGTTGGAGGCAGTTAAGCACCTACACCATCAACAGAGCTGGCATCTGTGGACACTGTGTTACTGTAGCTACTAATTATGTGCTGCAGGTTTAAGAGAACTTGGGATTGTAAAGATTCCATTTATTACAACAGTATACTGTATTAATTCACTTTTGATAAGTTACTGTCCTTTATTCATTTTAACCCCCAGACCAGTGGTTCCCAAACTTTTTTGAATCACGGAGCCCTAGAGTATCAGCATTGTTTTCACGGTACCCCTAAGCCAAAAGTTTGTCATTGATAAATTCAGAAAAAATGTAGTGAAGTAGTAAAGTTAAGTAAATTCTGCTTACCTGTCATCCTTAGGTTCATTTATGTGGTGGTGGACAGGTTTGCACTTATGTTTGTCCACATTTTTACATTACATTGACCATAAAAAATTTGATTTGGTGCTGGATCACCAACCTGAGGCACCCCTGCAAGTGTACCAAGGCACCCCAGGGTGCCACGGTGCACAGTTTTTGAACCACTGCCCCAGACATATGAAAAGACTGAGGTAGCCTGATGGAGTGCTGTAAGGAAGGTTGGAGTGATGACAACTTCATTACACTTGTGAAAAATGGCAACACTGTTTATACAACTAATGCTGAGTACACACTGGCCTATATATCGGCCATTCAATTGAACAGCTGATATAGCATTGGCGGGCATGTACCAGCGATATGTTTGTAAATTACGTTGTTCATAGACATAAAGTATTGGCTGTGCGTGCTGTGTGTACGAGTGGTGGCCGCTCAGTTGTGACGTCAGGCACAACACATCGGCTGACGATTGATAAGTGTGTACGCACTTACCAATTGTCAGATAAGATGGCGGATCGGACAGAAGTTGTACCCAGCTTTACAGTAGTTACGCCCTCATTGACTTTTTGGACATATTATAAAAAATTCATAGTACTCCATTCTAAAGTGCAGTGAGTGACGCAAACCATTATTTCAATGTTCCACTCTCCACAACCTTCTCTTTGAGAACATTAAAAAACGTATTTCAGATCATTCCAGTAATAGTCATTGACTAACTGCTAACTGACAGCAAACCACAACTACTGTACAAAAAGTGAAGCTGCCTGCTAAAAGATGTTCAGCCAATCAGCACATAGGTCTCCATGGTAGCTGTATTCCCAGACCTTTCTATAAAATAAAGCACAAATATATTTTTCTAGTGTGATTCAGAAAAAGCAGAGAAGATTTATCGAATGCACAAACTGCATGACAATATTTTGATTACAGGCTAAAAATAAAATAATAACACTGAAATAAATATTACAAACATACCTATCCAAATCATGGGCAGGTCATATTTTATGAGGACATGGTTTCAGTGTAAGTGACCTTCACTTCTATAATTGCACATCGAACTCTGAACCTAAACGTAATTCAAGTCTGTTTTTATATTTGTGAGAATTGGACAACATGGAAACTGAAATGTAAATGTCAGGTCCAACTGCCTTAGGGGGAGATGTATCAAACCTTCAAAACAGGATATGTGAAGAAGTTTCCCATAGTAACCAATCAGCTTCTAGACATCATTTATCAAGTACATACTAAAAAAGATAGCTACAAGTAGAGATGAGCGGGTCCAGTTCCCTGAGAACCGGACCCACCCGAACTTCGGGGATCCGAGGGAGATACGAGTCAGCTCAGGTTTTCCCGCCTGACTTGGATCTGAAAACGAGGAAAAACGTCATCATCCTGCTGTCGGATTCTCGCAGGTTTTGGATTCTATAAATGTCCCGCGATTCGCCGCCATTTTTCATTCCGGCTGTGGAGAGTGAAGAGAGAGGGAGCTGGGAGCTGTGCTTTGCTGTTGTTATTGTCAATACTTAATACTTGTTACTGGCTGGCTGTTATCTATAGAGGGGCTGGCTGGCTATTGTCGTGTCCATAGGGGCTGTCTGGCTGTCGTTGTCCTGTCCATAGGGGCTGTCTGGCTGTCATTGTCCTCTCAATAGGGGCTGGCTGTTGTACTTGTCCTGTCCATAGGGGCTGGCTGGCTGTAGTGCTGTGTTGTCCAGGGAGGTGCTCTGTCCTTCAGAGGAGCTCTTCACCCACCCCCAGTGTGAAAAAAATAAAAAAAATTGTGTCTGCCACACTTGTCATCAGTGCAGAAGTGCTGTGCTGCTGTCTGTTAAGGGGCTGCTGCCTCTATGCATGGCTTCACCCCAGTGTTAAAAAAAAAACAAAAAACATTTTTTTTTGTGTGGCGTGTTAGCCACACCTGTCATCTGCGTAGGGGTGCTGTGCTGCTGTCTGTCGAGGGGCTGCTGGCCAAAAAATAAAAAATATAAATTTTTGTGTGCAAGTCAGCCACACCTGGTTGTCACTGTCATCGGCGTAGCTACGCAGGGGTGCTGTGCTCCTGTCTATCAAGAAGCTGCTGTCCAAAAAATAAATAATCATTTTTTTTGTGTGCATGTCAGCCACACCTGGCTGTCACTGTCATCGGTGTAGCTGCGCAGGGGTGCTGTGCTCCTGTCTGTCGAGGGGCTGCTAGCCAAAATAATTTTAAAAATTGTGTGCGTGTTAGCCACATCTGTCACCGGCGTAGGTGCGCAGGGGTGCTGTGCTCCTGTCTATCGAGGGGCTGTTGCCCAAAATAATAAAAATAAAACCAACAATTATTTTTGTGTGTGGTTGTGTGCATAGTGAGTATGGAGGACAGTCACATGACCGTAGAGCAGGATCCACATACCAGTCTTGTATCTGCTGGCAGCAGTCATGATGACGATGCAAGGCCGTCAACGTCATCTATGAAGGCCGATGTACCAGGACTTAAATCAGGCCAAAGAGTCAGGCAAAAAAATTCTACTTTTTACCCTGTTAAAGCAAAAAAAATGTAAAGCTAAGTCTGCTTTAGAGAAACAAAAATTTGGCAATATGCCATTCACTACACGAAGCGGCAAGGAAAGGATAAGGCATTGGCCTGTATTTATGATTGGTTCTAATGATAATTTAAGCCCCTCTGCTTGTAGGAGAGGTACAGAAAAATATTTAATTATTAAGACGAGTAAGGCACCAGAACCAACTGTGTGCTTGGAAAAATCAGAAATCCCAGAGAATCCAAGTGTGTCCGCGGTTGCCATGTGTGAGCCTGATCTTTCTAATACTGTACTTGAAGAGAATCCCCCTTTCACCATTTGTGTGCCTTCTGACATAGAAATCGAGGATGCTTCTGTGGATTTGCACGAGGAGGATGAGGAGGATATTTATGTAGTTGGTGATAACAACAAGGATGATGAGGATGTTGATGAGGATGTTGATGGCGAGGATTTGTGTAAAAACTGTAATTCAGGCAACAGTGGTGGGAAAAATCCCATTGTTGCCATGTCTAGGCAAAGGACCAAAAAAATCCACTTCTCATGTGTGGAATTATTCCCACCCAAATCTGGACAACCATTGCCAAGCCATTTGTAACCATTGCCAAGTAACAGTGAGTAGAAGTAAGGACCTTAACCATCTTGGAACCTCCTCCCTGTTACGTCACTTGCAGCACATTCATCAAATTGGAAAGGGTATTTCAAATTCTGAAACTTTGGGGCCAAAAAACTGAACAACAATCAGTCCAGTGTCACCTAGCTGCTCCCTTCTATCTGGATCCAAGCGCCTACAATCTCTGCCACCAACACAAGCATCATCATCAACATCCTTATTCGTGATTGGAAGTAGTCCTGCATCCAATTTCATAAGCATGACTGACTCCTCTCCTATCCGTGATTCCTCCGAAGGATCCTTGAGCGCTACGCCTGTTGCTGCTGCTGGGGGTGGATCTTCATCCCAGAAAGGGACCAAGAAGACTACTACTAGTTGTAATTTTAAAAAACAATTGACTATTAAACAGTCCTTTGATAGAGGAGGTAAGTATAACAGCTGTCACCCAGTTTCACAGTGGATCACTGACGCCATGACGGCTGTGCTAGTATTAGATGGTGAAATAATAAAAAATGAGAATGATAGTGTAGAGAAATTGCAAAAGGAGGATGAGGGGGAAATTTGTGTCTTATCTGACGCTAATGTGGATGTTGATAATGAGGATGTGGTTTGCGTAAATCAGCCACCAGTGGCAGCAGTTCTTGCTAATGATAAAAAGAAAGCCAGAAAAGCCACGTTTTGGGTGTGGAATTATTTTAATCGAAATTCTGACAACAGTTGTGAAGGCATCTGTTCCATTTGTAAAGCCAAAGTTAGCAGAGGAATGGACGTTAACCATCTAGGAACCTCCTCCCTGTTACATCATTTGCAGCAAGTTCATGCAGTTTGTTTAACAAAGTTATAATTTGTAAATTAATAACAAGCAGTCCAGTATCAGCTACCAGCAGTTTGGACCAGCACATGCAATCTCCATCACTAACAACCTCATCAACCTCCTCCTTAATAATTGAAGGTAGTCCTTCCAAAAAATGTTTTGTGGGGGCTCAAACAAACCAAGGCGTTCAGCCACGAAAGCGTCATTCCTAGTGGCTAAAGTGCTTGGTGTGTTAAACTGTGCATGTCCTTTTTAATATCCGACATAAGAGTGGGTGGGAGGGACAATTCCATCTTGCACCTCTTTCCTTTACATTTGGCACAATTTGGGGCATTGCCGACTGACATTATAATAGTTTATTAAACTGCCATCCTGTCTGCCACTGCTGTGTGGCAAGGTTTCATAGATGTCATATATTTTTTTTAAACTGGCGTGCGTTTGTACCGCTGCTCTGTTGCTTACTTTAGCCAGCCAGCTCGCTGCAGCCTTTGGCCTATATTGGTGAAAAATAGTGAAATCAATATTGTGAGCTGTGAGGTGGTTAAAATTAAAAATGCCTAGAAATGCCTGAAAATGATTGTTACTAAGGTTAACATTACTGTAGGAACAAAAAGGCCCAAATTATGTGCTTTTAGCTGTTTATATAATGGAAAAAAATCCAAAACCAGATTCATATCCAAAACCAGGGGAGATCCAGATTCAAAACCAAAACCACATCTCTAGCTACAAGATGATTGGTTACTAAGGGTAACTTTTCCACATGTTCTCTTTAGAATTTTTTATACATCCCCCCTTTAGTATCCTTTAGTGCACCGGTAGCAGTGCAGAAAAGCTATTGTAACCAATTACAACCAGTCAATTTGCTTATTTATTTTAAACTGTCCTAATAAAAATGACAGCATCTCTTTGCTACTTTGCTTGTTTTGTAGTCATCTATGCACCAGCTTTCATTGTACCTAATTCTTACTTATTGTGGTAAGAACAGATAAATTAAGAAATGCATTCTATAACATACTTATCTACTTGATCTGGAAGTTGCGGGAGACTCACGATTTTTAGAGTAATCCCTCGCACCACCGGAAGAGTGGGTGGATCTTCCACATCTCACCCACTTTCTAGAGAAGTGGGCAGGAGGAGGAGATAATACCGGAAATCATAGTCCATCTGGAGGGGGCGGTGCTAAAATTATTTGAGTCACATCATTTTAACCCCATCCCCTCCACAAGGTGCGTAACGGTAGCATAACGGAGCCCCCGATATAGCCAGCTGCATCTCTTTTCAAGAGGTATATATTTATTGTATATTTACTATGGTTCAATTTTGATTTCTGTTCTATTTTGCATTCGATTTTGGTTTGTTATTTTTAAGAAGGGATTTACTGAAGGCCAAATCGAATGTCAAATCGAACCGAAAAAGAAATGTGAAATGAAATCGAATTTCTGAAAAACATCAATGTTTCCACATAAAGGACAATAGGATCCCTTCATTTACTAACATTCGATTTGTAAATCGAAAGAAAAACGACCTCAAACTTGAACTGCAAATCCCCAAATGAACAGAAGAACTTCATGCATTCGTTTTCAGCATGATCAGTTCGATTTCACACAGATGCATGCATGTATCTTACTGTAAAAAGCCTGTAAAGAGTAAAACATTTTTTTAAATTACATGGGGTCCCCCCCAAAGTACAGAACCAGCCCCGGACTTTTCAGAGACAGTCCTGGTTGTTTAAGTACAGGGAAAAAATTGCGTAGGGTTCCCCTGTAATTTCCACAACCAGCACCAGGCTCAGATCCGGTCCTAGTTCTGGAATTACAGGGGAAAAAATGCGTAGGGTTCCCCTGTAATTTCCACAACCGGACCCTTTCTAGCGGGGGGTAATGTCACAGCCAGGGAAATCCTATCACTGGGTTCCCCAGCCGAAATATTACCCCTGACTGCTAGTCAGCCAAGGCCGGGGGATCCCTGGGGAGTTGGGGACCCCCCAATAAAGGAGTCCTCCACTCCAGGGCACCCCAGGTCTAGGTGCTGGGTGGCGGGTTGATAGTGTAAAAAAAGATAAGTGTACACATTGTCTTGAGTAGAACTGCAGGTCCCAGCAAGCCTCCCCTGCATGCTGGTACTTGGAGAACCACAAGTACCAGCATGCGGGGCTTTAAGGGCCCGCTGGTACCTGTACTTCACCTGTAAAGAAATGTTTAAATAAAGACAATACACACACCATGACAGTCTAGGTTAAATACATACATACATACACACTCACTCATACTCACCTACATTATCTGGACTTGTCCACTCTTCCTGTAACCACGATGGTTGTTACCTCCCGAATGAAGAGCTCAGATGCGGATTTTCACTTTGTAGGGCCGTGTCTGAGTGTTCATCGCCTCTCTCAGCCAATGAACGGCTCCCACCATTGAAGTCAATGGTGAGAGACGCGGGATTACTAAAGGTGATTCTGCGATTCCCACCATTGACTTCAATGGTGGGAGCCGTTCATTGGCTGAGACAGGAGGAGGCTGACCTCTCTCAGCAATGAACGCTCAGACACGGCCCTACAAAGGGAAAAGCCACGTATTAGCTCTTCATTCAGGAGGTAACAACCATCATGGTTGTTACCTGTTGCGTGGCTTGAGTTTTCACGTTTTTTTTATTTTACGAAGACCTAGGATGCCTAGAGGGAGAAGTAGACCAGTCCAGGTAATGTAGGTGAGTATGTGTGAGTGTGTATGTATTAAAACTATACTGTTACGGTGTGTGTTTATTGTGTTTATTTAAACATTTAATTACAGGTGAACTACAGGTACCAGTGGGCCCTTAATGCCCAGCATGCTGGTACTTGCGGTTCTCCAAGTACCAGCATATGGGGGAGGCTTGCTGGGACCTGCAGTTCTACTTGTAAAGACAATGTTTACACCTATCTTTTTTTACACTATCAACCCGCGGTTGTGTATTTAGGGGGGGACCCCACATCATTTTTTTTTAAACATTAACTCTTTACAATTTTTTTACAGTAAGATACATGCATGCATCTCACTGATGTATGCATGGATCTGTGTCAAAACGAACTGCTCATGGTGGAAATGAAAGCATGAAGCAGTTCAATTCATTTTGGGCTTTGAAGTTCGTTTTGGAGTGGAATTTGCTGTTCGATTTGGACATGACCATTCAAAATCGAACAGCAAATTCCTTCTTAAACTGAAACAAGATTGAATTTGAGTTGAAAATCGAAAGCAAAATCCATTCATGGTAAATTTGAGATTTGCTAAGGAATTTTGTTGTTCAAGTTCAATCGATCTCAGGAGATTTCAGTGATTCATAAAAATGAATCTCTAATCAAACTTTAGTAAATTTACCCCCAGGCTTCTCCCGGAGAGGAGATAAAAAAAAGTAGGCAAGTATGATCTTAGTGAGTAATATCGCAATAAATTAATCATGGCCTTTCCTGGAATATTGGGGAGCTCTCCTGGACTCCCGAGAGAGTGGGCCAGTCTCCTAGATCTCCCCATTTCTTTGTCCCCTGTATAGCAGGGGACAAGGACACTATCAGGCATGTCATGGCACCACGCCCTTCTGCCCTCCTGCATTTCTGACACAGGCCTCCCTGCACTGGCATCTCTCAGTATGGGGGATCCTTGGGTAAAAGGTTGACAATTGTGATCTTAATACATGGATTGCATAAATACAAGGAATACTGTCCACCACATACTATGAAGTCATGACAAATTTTACCCATGTGTGCACCAATGATGTGAGCATATAAGCAATCTATTTACTTTTTAACATTTTGGCATGAATATCAAAAATAAGGCGAATTAAATGAATTTTTTACTTATTTGAACTTATTTCCTTATATATTTAACAGGAAAAAGTATGAACACTGAACCATCTTACTCCGATACTAAGCATTTCTGCCTTAAGGATTGTGCAGAGTGCCATGTTGCAGCTACAGTTTGTAGTATAGGAAGTTATTTCATTAATAACTACATTTCCTGCTTGTTAGTCCTGTACTAAGGAAAGGTGATGGAAGTCACCCATCTTACCATTTTGCTCACATCATGTAATGGTAGAGCTATATAATATGCACCCAGTTATATTAGTTACAGTAATCCTTGCTCTAATAAGCCCAGTGAATGCTGCAGACAGAGCTTGAGTGAAAATAAGCCCGAATCTATGGCACAAAGCACTACCCGAAAAGCTCTCCATTTATAATTTGCTAATTACATGACACATTTTTGAACTGATCAGCAGGGATCTGCCTATAGATGCAGCAGATTGTTCTGGCTTACCAAAGTTATTGTCATCTAAACCTATATATGTGTGGTATTAAGTCATAGATCAATATAATAAGACAAAGTATTGTCAATTTGGATTAAATAATGCTTGATTAACACCTATTTGCCACTAATCAGTCACGGAGCACAAGGCATTTACATCTCATTTTATGCACATATAACATTGGATGGCAATAGTACTGTATATTCAATTTAACAATCTCAATGATAAATGATCAGTTCAGTGCACAAAAACTGAGTATTCTTAGCTGAATTTAGCAGTACAGTACTTGCCTCCTGAATAAATCATCCTCATTGATTCAGACTAAACTTATGGGAACAGTCTTATGTTCATAAGGTTTGCACATAAATCCCAGGCAGAGAGAAAGATATTGTGAGATCATACAGTTAGTACTTCAAGGAATGTATGTTTTTTGGCTTCATTTCCCATCCTTAGTACAGTATTTATTGTTACAGTTGGAAAAGCTCTGTCTGAAAACCTTATTATTTCAAATGTGTCACTTATATAGATAACAAAACTTAAATATTTTTGCAGCCTCATACAGTAATTGATAATAAAAATAAAGTCATAGATCTTCGTCTTTATGTTGAAATATCAAGGAAATATAGTTCTTGTAAGAAAAACCTCTCAGATATTTAGCAAAATATGTGGAAGAGTGAGTGGAGAAAGGAGAATAGGATGGAAAGGGTGAGAAATGAAAGGGGACCAGGACAACTGACTGAAGATAATAGGAGTCAATAGGAGGTATGGATATACTGGACATATGAAACATTTGGTGGAGGTGTGGTTGCTTATAGCAAAATTGATGGCTGGATTTGTGTTGTACATAGGACATGGTTACTTCTCTGGGTACCCCTTTATAAACATGCAGTTTCCATGGATACCAGATCAGTCTCCACAGCAACAGAGAGAAGCAGAAACATAAAGGATGAACACATGGGGGAGGGTGGGGGGCTAATAAAATGTGGCACACTTAATTACACACACACACATTGTGACACAGGGATAGTGATACATTTAGACACATATATTGTTAGAGAAACTGAGACATAATTGCATTAATCAATACAGAGAACGAGGCGAGGTACACTGACTTACAGCGGCAACAGTGTGTGACACAATACACAATGAAATGTATATATGGCACACTTCGGGGATGGCTTATGAATCACAGGAAAATCAGCGTGACTGTGATCAGCCACATAAAAGAAACGCAGAAATACACTGAGATTACACCATGAAGAGGGGTCGATGGCAAATGGAATATATTGACAAATCATTATGAGGATGTACTTGATAGTACAGTATATACATACAAAATATTGAGTTTAAAGTGTACACATATTTGTTACTGAGCAAACTGACTATGGAACAATCGTATCCACAATAATTCACATATATTGTTGATTAAACAGTTTGATTTGCAGGTAATATATGATATTCAGGAAAATGAAAATAGCAGAGCGGTACTTCATACATACCCATCCCTTTGTAAATGTACACACACACACACAGTGTGTCACTTATTAGTGCTTTACACTGTTTGCAGCCATGTTGTTTCGAATATTGTTGCACATTATCTGTCAAACTACATGATTATTACGTAAACAATGGATAACACTAATAATAATCATATTGCGCTAACAAGACATTTACAGGTATATTCATAGTTCCATAGACATTATTTCACAGTACTCCATCAATATTATTAGATACACAATTGGGAAGGTTATACAGTGAGTCACTCATAGTGTTAATGACTTAGTAGAGCACAAGAACAGCTGTGTCTTGGGCAGTGGAGTATACAGAGGTACACCTGAGACCAGCACACATTACAGACATATCTATAAACACAAAGATAACTAGGTATATACAGAGCAAGTGTACTGCTTCACAGAACACTAACTGTATCGGCAGATAGATTGTCAGAACACTGTTACCACCCCATATTCCCTTCTCACTCTCTTTTGCCAAAGGCCATCTTATCTGTTTCCTTTTTGCCCATGGTCAAGCTACTACCTTCTAATCCCCTTCAATCTATCCTAGCCCCTGGCTGTCCAACATATTGTTCGGCACTATTCACTAGCTGTATCTTATTACGATTAGTAAAAATAATTGATTATTCCCTATGCCCTTATTTGTGCTGGTTGGTATGGTTTCAACATACTACCGCTGAGATACTAATTCCCCTCTCACTGTACACCCCCTGCCACCCCTGCAGTTGTGAAACTCACGTGCCAGATGATGAAAAAGATGAGAGAAGCACAGAGGACGAGTGTCAGCATGTAACAGAACGCAGCAAAGGTGAACGCCATCTCTGGTTGAGAGACTGCTGAAAGCGAGGTCGTTCTGAGAGACTACTCTTCAAGTAGGCGGAAAGAGACTGCCAAGAGAGGCCACTTTTTCGAGTGTTTCAGCAGAGAGTGCTCGGAGAGGCTTCCTTGAAATAGTCCAAATGCTGTGGATATAAGTCCATCTGATCCGCAAGAGCTAATAGAGTAACCTTATAGTGTTAGGGCTTCCAGAGTGTGTTCTATAAAGAATTCACAAAGGCCAATCAATGAGTTGATCCCTAAGAGACTGCTAAGGAACCACCTTGTGACAGTCACCAAATATTGTTAGAGTACTGGTAAATAAATGAGGTAGCTGAGGGCGCTGCAGGTTAGAAAGTACTAGCAGGAAAGAGAATGATATAGCAGCTAGTGAGGCAGACTGTAGGTACAGTAATGATGTATCTGCAAGACAATACCTCTATGTTAGTAAAACAGTTATTTGGTCTATGAGATTGCACCTTAAAGGAGACAATTGCTAAAAAAGAAAGAACTCAATCCTATAAGGAACAGCTTCTTGTCTCCTCCATGCGTCTCTCATTGTGTGGGTGTTTCTGGCACTTTACATGCAAGTGCAATCAGTGAGTCTTCATGTGTGTGTGTTTGTCTTTGTGTGTACATATCATTAGTTTCTTTTCAGTGTCCTTTCTCCTCTTCGTCGGTCTATTTTGCACCTGTATTCTTTGTCTGTCACACTCAATGTCTCTCACCTCTTTGTTTTGTTTTCCTTCTTTTCAAATGTCTCTTCTCTTATATGAGCTGTTTTCATCCGCTCTCTGTGTGCGCCCCTATCTGTGCTGTAAGGGGAGACCTATGTAAAGTCACAGATCACACAGCACATCTTGGTCACACTCTGATCCGTGCTCTGTACTCTCAGTCTCCCTGTCTGCTAATTCTCTTCAATACCTTGCTCTCCTCTTCCCTGCTTCGTTCTCCATCCCTCCCAAGTTCAATCTCTCCCTCCCTCTCTCTGTCATACCCCCTCCCTTGTTCTCTAATCCCTTAAATTTTCTATTCTAAACTATCTATCTATCTGTTTTCTTATTCAATGTTAATTTTACATTACTTTTCTCTGTTGTTTGACTATTTAATTTTGTGAAAAAACAATATGATACAGCCTCTAGGATACAGCTTCAATGATCTATATCGTTAAAGCTCATTCTGGTGTGAAGTGACATTTGTCACCAGTCCTCATTTATAGATGCGCACCACAAAACACGTGATTCTGCGCTGATGCACCTATATGATTGGCCAAGCATATATGAAGGTGCAGGCTAACTCTCAGGTACAACCTCCTGCCTATTTAGAACCAGCCAATATACCATTTTCTATTTTTCTCCTGATACACTGCCGTTTAACCTCATAGGGCCACCGAGACTTCTGGTGGGCCTGGGTGCCAAGGGGCATGGCCACAGAAGGGGGCATAAAATACGCCTGCTCGCTTAGTACATTTCTATGCTTCACACTGCCAAAATGCGCTCACAGGGGGGGTCGTGGTTTTTCTACCATGAGGGGCATTACGCCTCCCCTGCACTCCTAGATCCCTATAGAACCCGTCCCTGGGTAATCCATATCCCCCTTTCTGTGTCCCGGGCTCATATGGCTTATACAAAGTCAGACTGTGCCCAGAAATGTGATTCTCTGCCAAAGTGCAGCTGAAGAGAAACATGTTACTTCTTATTACAAATATAGGAAGACGCCCGACCTCTGCTAGCTCACACCTGGTGTAAGTGACAAGTCTTTTAGCGTAATGGAAGTTGTAGTGCACCCCGCCACACAGTAAGGATATGCTTTTACCTTTTATATCATCTCAATAGTATCACCCCAGAAAATGAAATGCACTACTCTGAAAATTAGGAGTACAGTACCAGGGCATTCTCTGGACTCATTCCACCCATCTCCTCCCATTGACCAGTGTCATTTCTGTTCATCTGCAAATGCCATAATCTTTTTTTACACACCCAGGGCAGTTTCTAGGGTTTGAGGCTCCCAGTGCGAGCAGTCAAAATGCGCGCCCCCCCCCCCCCCTCTCGAAGCAGTAATATTGTGGAGTGGGCGTGGCCTCATCGTGAGGGGGTGTGGTATCACAGTAAGGGAGTGTGATCTCGAAAGACCACAGAATGACAGCCACTGTGACTACTGAACCCAGGGGTGGCAAACCTGTCAGAGGCAAAGCGCTGAAAAATATATGTAGCTACACAAAAGACAGACAGCATGCGCACGCCGGAGGCGCGCGCTCAAAAAATGGGGTGTGGCCTAGCTGTCACAAGCCCACGCGGCATTTCTGTGTGCATGCCTGTGGTGTGACATTTGCAGAAGTATGACCTTGCATCACACTCGTTTTTAGTCGTGTTGGGAGCGAACCCAGCCAGATCCACATAAAATACACTGCAACAAACCACTTCCACATAAAATATATTGGAAAAGCCAGAGGCACATAAACTACGTTTTAAAACCACATCCACCTCAAATACATTATTACATCCAGAACCACATAAAACACATTGAAAAAACAAGATTTACATACAGTAATACACACTTCATTCCAGCCCCCTCCCTTGCCATTCCATCCCGACAGGTCTTAGGCTTCCCCCCCACTGGCTCTCAGGCAAAAGTGCCCATCATGTAATGCCCCCTGTAGTTGTCCCCATATGCAGTGTCCCCTGTATTTATGCCCCTTATGCAGTGCCCACAGTGGTAGTGCAACTTATGCAGAGCCCACAGTAGTGGTGCCCTTTATGCAGTGCACCCAGTAGTAGTGCCCCCAGGAGTGGTACCCCCTATGCCATGCCACCATTAGTAGTGCCCCTTGTAGTCATGCCCCCAATAGTAATGGTCCCTGTTGTAGTGCTCCAGTAGTAGTGTCCCCAGTTGTATTGCCCGAAATAGTAATGCCCCCTGTAATAGCGTCCCCAGTATTAATGCCCCTGTATTAGTGCCCCCAATAGTAATGCTCCCTTTGTAGTAGTGCCCAAAGTAGTAAAGCCCCAAGTAGTAGTGCTCCTGGGCCCTGAGTAATGCCCCCAGTAGTAGTACCTCCTAGCAATGCCCCCAGTAGAAGTGCCCCCCGAGTAATGTCCCCAGTAGTAGTGTCTCCCCCAGCAGAAGTGCCCCCAGAGTAATGTCCCCAGGCTGCCTGCACATAAAAAGAAAAAACAGTAACACTTACCTTCAGCCCCGCTCCGGTGTCCGCTCCGCTCGGCTGCTCCTCTGCACCATGGGAAAGACGTCATGACGTCCTCCCATAGTGCACACTGGGGGAGCCGGGAGCCGGAGCCTCCGTCTCTCCGGCTGCTCTGCTCTGCCGGGCGCCCGCTGGTAACAGGCTGTTTCTGCTGCAGAGGTCGGAGGCGGCGTGCCCCGTGCGATTGCACGGGTCGCCTGCCCCTAGAAACGGCCCTGTACTCACCCACACATTTTTGGCTTCTGTTATATTGAGGTTCGAACCAGCTCCTCCAGAGAGGATTTTAGGATTTTCTGCTGCCCTTTTCTGTTTTGCTATTGTAAATGAGGTTTAATTCCTTCTTTGAATCTATCCAAATATCGTTTATCACAGCATCCAGGTAACTATTAGTACTGTAAGTAAAAGGCCAATAGAATGATAGTGACATCTAGTGGATACAATTGGACATTGCACTCGACAGTTATACCTCTTTCACATCGCAATTGCTGGGTCGCACCCGGTATTTGTACACGCGTCCATCCCTGGTGCGACCCGGCTGAGACCCCTTTCAGACTGGCGGTCCGTCACCACCATCACTGCTGAGCCGGCGCTTGGAGATGAGATCATCTCCAAGCGCCGGCTCTTCCTATGCAGTAAACGGGACCCTGGTCGCCACCGACCCAGGTTACCCGTTCACACTGCACCGCGAGCCAGGTTGAACTTGTGTTCAACCCTGCTCGTTACCCGAATTGAAATGTCGGGTTGCTCGACCAGGGTTATTTCAAATGGGCCCTGTCACACTGCACAGTAACCCGGGTTGCTGCGCATTCATGTGCAATAACCCGGGTTATTTGCTGGCAGTGTGAAAGGGGTATTAGTAGTTGGGAACTTGACTTCATACCCATATGGCAGTGCTATCTGCTCCTGAAACCTCATACACTGATACAAGCTAATGGATGGTTCCATGACAGATTTAACTGTAATGCTTTTCTATATTAGCATTACAATTGCAGATGTTTAAACAATGTACATGTTATTAATTGCAAAAGGATTTTACTAACCACACGTCGCCAGGTGCCTTCCTGTGTTACGGTGTCATCTAGTACCTGTAGGGTTAAACAGAATTAACCTCAACTTAGTATAGTCTGCTGCAAATAAAGCTTTATGCTGCATGACCTATCCCTGGACTACGTGTAGTGCATTACACTAACCAAACTACCAAAATTCCTGCACTGACACTAAGCGACTCAATTTATTAATATAATAAACACAATAAAGACTGCAATAATACTACATGCCAGAATACCATACAACACAGGTTACCAATTTACCCACTACATTATAGCACCCTTAGGGCCTCTTGACTGAGGCTTTGGGGCCTGAGGTCTGGGGCTATGGGGCTTGAGACCTGGTGCAATGGGGGCTGAGGCCTGGGGCTACAGGGCCTAGGGGTTGTGGTCAGGTGCTACAGGGCCTGGAGCAAAGGGGCCTGGGGGTTGATGCATGTTTGAGGATAAACTGACACAGATTTCTCACCTCGCTTCCTTGAGGTGACCTCCTGACGGTCGCTCCAGTAACCAACCTTGGATCCCTTTTCGCTATGGTATACAGGGCTCTCCTCTTCCAGACGTCTGCTCGTCTCCAGAGGCTGGCTCTGAGTCTCTCTTCTCTCCTCCTCGCTCGCAGTCTGTGCAGGGGCACTCTGGTCTGGACTCTCCTTCATCGATGTACATGGGCTTCTCTTATTCATAGTCGCTACAGGCCTGAAGCGTATTGTGTGCTAGTAGGGAGGTATTTTGGCGCCATTAATATCTTCAGATCCTGGCCCTTATACTTACAGTAGGTCTGTTTGCTTTTCTACTTCAGGGTCCATAGGGTATCCACAGGATACCTTGGGGTATAGGTGTGACGTCAGTCGCAGGGCACCAAAGAGTTAAGCTTTCAGCCTCCCAGGATGCACTGGGTCCCCCTCCTATACCCCGCCCCCGAGCCAAGGCACCTCAGTTTAGTTTGGTGCCCAGCCGGAGTCGGGTGCACCTGTTGGAGTGGGGGCTAGAAGAGCCCCTGAAGCTTTTTCTTCATGCAGCTGTGGCTGCACATCTGGATGAACAGCATGGACAGTCAGTCCTGACGTCCATGCTGTCTTCCCTACACCCCGCCGGTACCAGAACGCCGGTACTGATCCGGGGATGCTGGTGGGCATCTGGGGTCACAGCTAGCGGTGACCCCAGATGTTCCGGACCATGGCCGGATTCAAGGGGGACAGAGGTAAGCAGCGGGGTCCCGCGGTGGGTCCCCGCTGATCACATGGTCCTAAGTCCCCAGGCAGGGGGCTCCCTGGGGACTGGCTGCAGCGTGGAGCCAGGCGACCAACCTGCGCTTCCACTACCCCCTGGGACAGCGGACCGCAGCAGAGCGGTAGCGCTGCGGCGTCCCAGGGGTTAAATGCATGCCAGGGGAGCGCGCCTTCCCTGTCTCGCAGCCGGCGCCTCCCACGCTGCACACAGCCCTCTCTGCACTGTGCTGACTGGCCCTGTGTCAGCGCTCCTCCCCCAGGCCAGCCTCCTCTCTGCTCCTCGGCGGCCATCTTCTCCAACGCATGGTGAACGCTGCTGGAAGCACTGGACGGAAGCATCGTGGTCTGGGTCCCCCCGCATACCTCTCCTCCGCTGTGGTCAGGTCTGTGTATGCAGCGTTGTGTCCTACCAGGCCCTGTGTCTGTGTAGTTGAGTGATCAGCACTGTTAGTGCAGGAATTGATTTTCTTTGCATTGTATGTGACTGTGCTAGCGCTGCCTGTAACTTTTCTTCTCTAAACTGTCAGCTTTATTACTGTCCCTGTTCTTTCTGCTAAGCCCTTGCGGTGCGGTGCTGCAGGGTGGTCTCTCGCCTATTTAATATATAATTGGTGAGAGGGGTCACATACGTGGTGCCATCATGTCTGAAAGTGATTTTCCCCTCCGGCTACAGTGTACCACGTGTAAAGTACCGTTAGCGGAGGGGGAGGGTAGCGCGGAGGGCCTTTGCCGGCAGTGTTTGTCCATGGCGCGGCCTCTTACGGTTACAGCACCGGTACAGGAGCCGCCCTGGGCTTGTTTCGCTCAGGCGCTAACAGCTTTAGTGGGCCAGTTAGCTCCGCAGCCCGCGTTTACTCCGATGGGTTTGTCCCAGCAGTCTGTGGTGTCGTCACCCATGCAGGGTTTCCCACGACAATTGGTGGTACCCCACAGTCTCCCTATTTCCCCGCTCCCGGTTTCTCAGGAGCCAGCGTGGGTTAACTCCCTGACGAGTTCTGTACAGCACTTGTCGGATGTATTGCAAGGGGAGTCTGTGATGCGGCCTCATAAACGGCCGGTGGCGTCTCTGTTCACTCCTTATGAGGATGACGAAGGGACGTCTGATGATGGGGAGATTCTGGATCCTTACGATCAGGAACCTCTCCATACTAAGGACGCTGATGCTAAGTCCAAAGTATATATTCCTGGACTTATTCGGGCGGTCCGCACAGCCTTGGTGATTGAGGACGAAGTTCCCCCAGCGGCTAAGTCTAAATATGCCTTTTTCAAAGATGTGAAGGGCGATGCCACAGTCTTTCCTCTTTCGGGTCAGTTGGTGGACCATTTAGAGGAGGCGTGAAAACAGCCTGGCAAAAGATACCAGCCGCAGAGACGCCTGGCGGTGGCTTATCCGTTCGCGGATAATTATTTTGCTAAGTGGGAATCCCCTCCACAGGTGGATTCTCACGTGACCCGTCTTGTCTGTAGTGCCACATTGCCGATGCCATCCATGTCCTCCCTTAAGGATGCTATGGACCGCAAGGTGGAAATCTGCCTGAAGCCCGCTTATTCCCTTGCGGGGGGGGCAGCACGGCCGGCTATGGCCATTTGCTGGGTTGCCAGAGCGATGGAGCGCTGGGCGGATTCATTAGAGGCTTCTTTTTATTCCGACTGTCCGGCCGAACAGGCGGAGTTGATTGGCAATCTCCGTGATTCGGCCACTTACATCAACGAGGCGGCTCTAGACATTAGTACTCTAGTGTCTAGAATTTCTTCAGCAGCGGTAGCTGCTCGTCCCACCTTGTGGCTGCGATCCTGGAAGGCGGACGCAGATTCCAAGAAGGGTCTGGAAGCCTTGCCGTTTACCGGAGAAGTTCTCTTCGGTCCGGATCTGGATAAGATTGTGGCCACGCTGGCGGCAGCCAAATCGGCTTGTCTCCCGTCGGCCGCTGCTCCTTCTGGTTCTGGACCATCGTCCTTTCGGGCTAGGGCCCAGGGCAGGCCCAAACCACAGTCGTTTCCTCGTCAGGCTGGCCCTAGGAAATCGGTCAAGCCCCGGAAGCAGGCATGGAGTACCAGACGTCCGGCCCCCAAGCCAGATGACAAGCCTGCGGCCTGACGGTCCGGGCCTCCCTTTGGGGGATCCCAGGGTGGGAGGCCGCCTGCTGCAGTTCGCCCAGTGTTGATCGGTCACTACGACAGACATTTGGGTTCTGGAGGTGGTCTCCCACGGGTACGCCCTCTCCTTCCAGCACAGACCCCCGGCTCGATTCTTCACCACGGGTCTACCATCAGACCGGAACAAGGCTACGGAGCTGCGGAAGGTATTGCACACTATGCTCCAGGCTGGAGTTATAGTGCCTGTTCCATTCTCCCAGAGGGGCCAGGGTTTCTATTCAAATCTTTTTTTGGTACAGAAACCCAATGGGTCGTATCGTCCGATTCTCAACCTCAAAGCACTCAACAAGTCTGTGCGGGTACCGAAGTTTCGGATGGAGACCCTACGGTCCATCTTCTGGCGCTGGAACCGGGGGACTACATGATGTCATTGGACATACAGGACGCTTACCTGCATGTCCCTATTCTTTTGCGCCATCAACAGTTCCTCAGGTTTGCAATCCGCAGCGACCACTTCCAGTTTCGGGCGTTACCTTTTGGCCTGGCGACAGCACCACGTGTCTTCACCAAGGTGATGGTGGTCATGGCGGCTTCTCTGTGGCTGCAGGGAGTCCGCATGTTGCCGTACTTGGACGACCTGTTATTGGTGGCGGGATCTCCAGAGCTCCTGTTACGCCACTTAGACCTGACCATTGCCCTGCTGCAACGGCACGGCTGGCTAATCAACTGGCAGAAGTCCACTCTAATCCCGTCTCGGAGGATTCTGCATCTTGGAGCCTTATTGGACTCGGGACAGCAAAAGATCTTCGTGACGGAGGAAAAGATCTCTGCTTTGCAGTCAAGGGTGCGCAGTTGTCTGCACAGCCGCCAGGTGTCTCTACACTCGGCGATGAGGTTACTGGGCTCCATGGTGTCGGTGTTCGACATGGTGGAATATGCCCAGTTTCACTGCAGACCTCTGCAGCCCCTGATCCTGTCAAAGTGGAATGGGCTGCCTCAGTCTCTGAAGTCCCAGATGATTGTGTTCACCCCGGAGGTTCGCCTGTCCCTTGCTTGGTGGTTACAGACGACCCACCTCAGCGAGGGACGTCCGTTCTGGATTCCAAATTGGGTCCTGTTGACTACGGACGCCAGTCTTCGGGGCTGGGGAGCAGTTTCGGGTCCACATCTGTTCCAGGGCAGGTGGACTCCGACAGAAGCGGAGCTTCCAATCAATATCTTGGAACTCCGTGCGGTCTTCAATGCTCTCCAGCAGGCACATCGGTTTCTCCAGGGTCACCCGGAACAGGTCCAGTCGGACAACGCTACCACCGTGGCCTACATAAACAGGCAAGGAGGAACCCGAAGCCGGGCGGCTCTCGTAGAGGTGTCTCGGATCCTGGTTTGGGTGGAGCGCAATCTTCCGGCCATATCAGCGGTCTTCATCCCGGGAGTGCTCAATTGGGAGGCGGACTTTCTAAGTCGCCAGGACGTTCATCCGGGGGAATGGTGCCTGCACCCGGACGTTTTTCAACTAC
This sequence comes from Taudactylus pleione, assembly GCA_031769625.1. Taxonomy (NCBI): domain Eukaryota; kingdom Metazoa; phylum Chordata; class Amphibia; order Anura; family Myobatrachidae; genus Taudactylus; species Taudactylus pleione. Next base: position 3,675,873 of record JAUIMM010000311.1, on the reverse strand, counting down.
TGGTGGACAGATGGGGTCTTCCAGAGATCGACCTCATGGCGTCCCGGCACAACAACAAGTTGCCGGTGTACGGGTCTCGCACAAGAGACGAAGGGGCGTCTCTGGTGGATGCTCTGTCCGTCCGGTGGACGTTCCGGTTCGCATATCTGTTCCCTCCGGTCTCCCTTCTTCCACGGGTAATCCGGAAATTCAAACAGGAAGGAGGGACGCTCCTGTTGATAGCTCCCGCGTGGCCCAGACGGCACTGGTTCTCAGACCTTCAGGGTCTGTCCGTGGACAGTCCTCTGCGGTTGCCGCTATGACCGGACCTCTTGTCTCAGGGTCCTTGTCGTCACCCGGACCTGACTCGGCTGTCTTTGATGGCGTGGCTGTTGAGACGGCCATGCTGAGGTCCCGGGGGTTTTCCAGCTCTGTGGTGCGTACCATGTTGCGAGTTCGGAAACCGTCTTCCGCGAGGATATACCATCGCGTGTGGCATACGTTCTTCCAGTGGTGTCGACCGAGAGGTTATGCACCGCGGGAGTTTCGTCTGTCTCGGATTCTCGCCTTCCTGCAAGCGGGACTAGATCATGGGCTTCGCCTTGCTTCTTTGAAGGTACAGGTTTCGGCCCTGTCTGTCTGGTTTCACCGTAGGATTGCTACAATCCCGGATGTGCGCACCTTTATGCAAGGTGTTGTTCGCATTCAGCCGCCCTTTGTTCCACCTGTGGCGCCTTGGGATTTGGCTGTGGTCCTGAGGGCTCTCCAAGGACCGCCGTTTGAACCACTGGGCTCAGTGGATCTTAAATGGCTAACAGCTAAGACTGTTTTCCTTCTGGCTATTGCTTCGGCCAGACGTGTTTCTGAGTTAGGGGCTCTTTCTTGTAGACCCCCTTTCTTGGTTTTTCATGGGAACAGGGCAGTGCTCCGCACTCGGCCCGAGTTTCTTCCCAAAGTTGTTTCCCAGTTTCATGTTATCGAGGAAATCATTGTTCCGGCCTTTAACTCACCGGGTCTTTCCGTGGGTGAGGCCTCTTTGGATGTTGTGCGGGCCTTAAGGACTTATGTTGACCGCACTTCTTCGTTTAGGAAGTCGGACGCTTTGTTTGTCCTCTATGGCTTCCGTAAAAAGGGTTGGCCTGCTTCAAAGCAAACTTTGGCAGCCTGGATCCGTATGGCTATTTCTGAAGCTTATCTTCATGAAGGCCTGCCGGTTCCTCCTTCTGTGAAGGCTCATTCCAGCTCGACGTGGTGCCTCTGCAGTCCAGATCTGCAAGGCTGCTACGTGGTCCTCTGTCCATACCTTCGTGAGGTATTACAGGTTTGACACCTTCGCCTCTCAGGATGCTTCCTTCGGGCGGCGGATTCTCCTTTCAGCACAGGGGCGTCCCCACCCTTAAAGGATACTGCTTTGGGACATCCCCAAGGTGTCCTGTGGATACCCTATGGACCCTGAAGTAGAAAATATGAGATATGGTAAGAACTTACCCTTGTTATCTCTATTTCTACGAAGTCCATAGGGTTCCACAGGACTCCCGCCCTGTCGCACCTGTGCTGCAGATGGGCTTTGCTCTGGTCACCGGTTTTCCGTCTCCCTCTGGTGAGAATGTGATTCTTGTATGTGTCCAGATTTTTGTTCTCTCTCTTCCTTCTCCTCCTCTGGCCTATGGCTTGGTAACTAACTGAGGTGCCTTGGCTCGGGGGCGGGGTATAGGAGGGGGACCCAGTGCATCCTGGGAGGCTGAAAGCTTAACTCTTTGGTGCCCTGCGACCGACGTCACACCTATACCCCAAGGTATCCTGTGGAACCCTATGGACTTCGTAGAAATAGAGATAACAAGGGTAAGTTCTTACCATATCTCATATTTTTTTCAACATCAACATTTTTTGGGGGAGTGGGGGTGCAACAGCACATATTTTGCCATAAAAATGTGATCATGTTGGTGGTATTATTAGTTTTGAGTAAACTGTGTGCAACACTTACCCTTTGTTATCTCCAACATAATATCCTGAAATCCAGTCAAGACAACAGCAGCAAGGTTCTCTTGAAAGACAGATAAGAGGAAGACCTTATTAGTCATAATGTATTTCCATTAAGCTCACCTGCATCTGAACAACAAAAAGACCAAACCCATGCTGCAGCTCCATTCCCTTCAAGAGATCCTACACTGGTCATGATAGAGGCCATTTCTGAATTTGAGTGCCCTAAACTGCATTTTCTGGCCACACAAGCCCACCAAAACAACATGATTAGGAACATGAGGAGGAGACAAAATTTGCAGTCCAACACAAAAGAAACCATTAACAGGTTGGACAGAGCTATAGTCACTCAAACATCTGTATATATCAGATTGCAATATTCTCATGCAAACGCAATTAGGGAGTTAAACAATGCTTTTGTTTTTTCGTCTACTTTAGGTCTCCTCCACAACATCTTCCAGCAGCATACAACTATCAAGTTCTGCCCTACCTGATCCACACATCAGGTGGCCATACAGGAAGTCACACTGAAGACTCCTCCCAAGCCTCACATCTAAAAGACAAAAATGTGTGTTAAATATTAAAACATTCATTATAACATGTGCACATTTATATTTGAGCACGTGCTAATTTTTCATAAATTACTACACTATTAGGCGCATGTTCTTTCCAACCCTACTTCCAGATATAATAGCATAGATTGGCTGAAAACACATAGGATCCATGATAAGTTCATGGAACTATGGGTCTCATTCAGACCTGCTCGCAAGCGCCTATGTGCTCGCACGCAGGTTGATGTTGAGGCCCTGCGCACGCACAATGGCCACTCTGCGCGTGCGCAAGCCCCGGAGCAAGAGAGAAATTCTCTTGCTCCAGGACTCACTACAAAGGGCCGGCTGTCGATGGTGATCGACAGCTCGCCCCGTTTTGTGGGCGAGCGGGGTGGCTACACAAACGGAGGCGTTCCCGACAGCTATGCGAGCGTCCAAGAGGCCGCTCCATTTTCATGTAGGAGGGCCCTGATTCAGAGCGAGCGCTCTGGTCAGAGCGTCCGGCTCTGAATCAGGCCCTAAATCTTTTCTTGTTTTGCTAATATTTGATTGTGTACACGATTTATGGTCCCGTAGAACAAATTAAATAATATTATTGTTTGATCGTTGTTGGTTATTTGTACAATGTAATGCATATTTATACTTCTGAAGGTTACACCTGTGTTAGCATGCTGCACATTCAGACAATACAACAAAACCTTTTAAGTGTCAGAGAACATGGGTAAAACATAAAGGGCAAGTATACTTACATGTGAAGTAGGTGATAATCAGAGAATGCCTCACCTGCCTCCCCCCAGCAGTGCTCTGATAGTCACCTGATGGTAACAAGACCCCCTACCTGCTCACTATCTATTGCATAATCTAGGGGGAAAAGTTGGTATAATGCCAGATTATGCAATAGACAGCAGCAGAGCACAATATCTGAGACCTTAGATGACTATATAATAATATACCACCAGACATTTCAACACACCTTAACTGAGTTTTTAAAAGTCCAAAAGTGAGTCCTATCACAGATCTAGTGGTTTTTTGGGTCTCATTATACTTATGCTCAGCAGGAGACCGCAGTATAAACAAGTCAGTAGTCAGGAGTAACTGCCAGAATAACTTGCGGGGTTGAAAAAAAATGGTGAAGTCGCTACAGAATGCACTGTATATCTGTGTTCATGGTTTTCCTTCACCTGTGGTATATCAGCTTATTCCTTGTTGTTGACTCTTGCCTATACCCCAAGCATGTCTGCCCCCCCGATTCGGCCGGGAGTCTCCGGAAAATCGAGTGCCGCTCCTGGCAAGTCATCGTGTCCCCGCCCCCTGCTTTACAATCCCATTAATGTCGGCATTGTGAAGAGGGAGCGGGGTCATTATGACGCGATCGCGCCATTTGCCGGCCACACCCCCTTTTTTACCGCGACCGACTCCCTGCTGAGAATGGCCAACAGCTCCCTCCTGGAAGGAGGGAGCGAGATGTTGGCAAGTAAGCTATACTCATGACTATTCCAGCATACCTTGGAAGACATCCCTGTGCTTTATTGCATATTCCTACTCAGAGATGCTTGTGTTTCATATCCCTGCACTTCATTGAAGATTTCAGTGTAATGTACTATTTATGTACTGTATGTCTTTTAACTGATCAGCATTCTGCATTTCTTCGCATGTTCCTGCAATTCTCTGGCTTGTCTGCATACCTTTTGTAATCATTGGCAACATGTGCTATCTTTACATGCCTGTTACATGCCTGTTCTTCATTGCTGTGTGTTAATAAATGTGGTCTGAGTTTTACAAATTTAAGACATTGTGAAAAAAACACAATTTGATTTATGACAACCACACACATGGTGATCTTTCTACTATCTTCAACAATGGCCACAGAGCAACAACTTGCATATAATTCTGAACATATATTCACCAGGCCAGCAAATGAATAAACATCATATATATAAAATTAATTGGTCTGTTAATTTGCTTGTTTGTCCAGTACTGCATAAGGACACCCCTGCACCGACTGGGATGAAACCAATGCGAGATATTGTAGTTGGTTCCTGGCCAGGTTTTGGGGGGTTAGTTATTAACCATCAATGTTTTTGTGCAGTTGGTAGTGATTTTACCTTTTTGACGGTGGCGGGAAGATATTTGCCACCATGAAATGAAAATCGTTCAATGGTGTTCCAAAGGTTTTATTTTTTTTATACCTGATAGATATGTCTTCCCTGGCTCCTTCCTGTCTACTGTGTCTGCATCAGGGCATCTTCATGGGTTCATTTGAGGCTGTCTCTTACTCTTTGTCTGCCTCAGATGTGACCCTGCTCAGTCCCTGACTCTGGACCTCAGAGCCGCTCGCAAAATGCCAGCCGCTCGCTCTGAATGACGGCCTCTTCCTTTTTAAAATCCGGCCTCCTTGCCGCTCGCTAAGGTGCGGGTGACCACCCACAGCTTTAGCGAGCGAGCAGGTTAATGGTCGCGATGATCTTGCGACGAGACCCTTGTGGTAGGATCTCGTCTGCCACAAGCCCCAGTGAGCTTTCGGCTCTAATAGAGCTGGAAGCTGACCACTGACATCACGAGTGATGTCAGTGGGGCCGCCCCCAAACGGCAGGCGTTCCTTCAGGAATGCCTCCGTTTGGCCAGCCACCCCCCCACCCCGCCTACAAAACGGTGCGAGCTGTAGATCACCATCAACAGCGGCTCCTTTTGTAGTGAGCCCCGGAGCGGGAGTTTTTCTCTCTCGCTCCGGGGCTTGCGCACGCGCAGTGCGGCCGCTGCGCGTGCGCAGTTCCTCCACATCGACCCACTTGTGAGCCCTCAGCGCTTGCGAGCGGGTCTGAATTAGGCCCTCTCTCCTCTCTATCCTGCTGCTAAGCAATAGGTCACATTGCTATCTCTGATTGGCTCTCACTGTGTTTTGCGGTTTCAGCATGCTGGCCAGCTCCTATACAGAAGCTTGGTGCAAGCCACTGCTCGGCCCCCTTTTGTCACAGATGAATAATTCATACACCTAAATCTTTCTTGACCAATGTTGTATAGAATAGTGAAAACCCCATAAAAATCTGTTCAGCGGTTCAAGAGATTAAATAGTTATAATAATTATTATACAAAAGAGCGCTTATATATAAAATGACACAATTTAATAACAATGTATATAAATCAATAGCAATGTTCATACACTCTACATATAAGCAATATTAAAGTCACAGAAATAATGCAAAAACAAACACATAAGTGAATATTTTTTTTTTTTTTTTTAAAAAGCTGATGTAGCATGCCTCTTTCAATTAAAAAAAACCATACTCTTGGCATATATTAGGCAGTTCTTATAGATGTATATAATCATCCATGTATTGGGAATTCAACTGGGGACTATGGCCCTCATTCAGACCCACTCACGAGCGGCTGTCCGCTCGCAAGTGGGTCGATGGTCCACACTGCGCATGCGCGAGACGCGCCGAGCGAAGGACTTTCCTTCGCTCGGAGTGTCTCATCAAAGGGGGCGTGCTGTCGATGTTGACTGACAGCACGCCCCCTTTGATGGGCGTGCCGGGGGCGTGCCTGCCAGACGGAGGCGTTCCCAAGGGAACGCCTACCGTCTGAAGCCGGCCCCACTGACATCACTAGTGATGTCAGTGGGAGTGATTTTGGCTCTGATAGAGCCAAAATCACTCCTGGCCTTGCGGTTGAAAAACTCAACCGCAGGCTGTTGTTCGCAGTTTCGATGGTCGCGATGGTCAAGACCATCGCGACCATCATCCTGCACGCTCGTATATGCTGTGGGTGGTGACCCACAGCTATACGAGCGTCCAGGAGGACGCTCCATATTAATGGAGGTGGGCCCTGATTCAGAGCGAGCGCTCTGGTCAGAGCGTCCGGCTCTGAATCAGGGCCAATGGCCCTCATTCAGAGGCGGTCAGAGGATGCAAGCGGTCGCTCAGAAACTGGGCGGCCGCTTGCATCCTAACCGGTCGCCTCTGTTTCGTTCGTTAGGCTGTGGGTTTACACCCACAGCTCTAACGACCGCTAGGGTGATGGGCACGATGGTCATAGACCATCGCGACCATCGGGGCTTACGACGAGACCCTAGGGTAGGGTCTCACTTGTCGTAAGCCCCGGAGAGCTTCTGGCTCTGTCAGAGCCGGAAGCTCTCCACTGACATCACTAGTGATGACATCACTAGTGATGTCAGTGGGGCCTCCCCCAAACGGCAGGCATTTCCATGGGAACGCCTCCGTTTGGGCTGCCACCCCCCCGGCCCGCCTTCCAAACGGGGCGAGCTGTCAATCAACATCGACAGCTCGCCCCCTTTGGAAAGAGACCTGCTACGACCGGCGCTGTCGGTCGTAGCGGGTCTCACGCATGCGCACGAAGGACCCGGCTCCCTCGTGCGCATGCTCACTGGGCAAACATGGAGGCGGCCGTGCGGTCATAGACCGTACGGCCGCCTCTGAATGAAGCCCAATGTCTTATATATATAAAATTCATTGGTCTGTTTGTTTGTCTGGTTATGCATTGGATCCCAGAAGATATATAAGGGGGTTCTGTTCCCGGTGGATACTCCCGTTGGTGTACATTGGGCACAACTTTGAACCGGGGATGCTGGGCAGAACTTTGACCCGGGGAGTCTGTTCTGGGCCTTCCATTGGATGGATTTGGATGAAAACTTCTCAGAGGGGTGGCAATTGGAGTGGTTGGGTTCTCGGTCGGACCTCACAGCGAAATGCGCCGGAAAAAAACCTTCACCCAGGGAGCCTGTTTTGGGCCTTCCACTGGATGGATTTGGATGACATCACATAATAAAACGTAATAACTTGAAGATTTAAACCCGGGCAACACCGGTTACTTCAGCTAGTTTAGAATAATTGAAGCTCATATTCACGGCCTTTATTGGTCTTGAGGTGCCCACATGAATGTGCTGGATGCTGTGTGTGACAGCAATTTTCTTAACAAAGACATTAAGAATGGAGCAACCAGGCGATCATGTTCTGGAATATCATGTTAGAAATCCTTAGAAAGCCTTCTATACCCCACTTTTTAAGGACATATCCCAGGCTCAACTGAAAATTTTCTTTTTCATTTTCTGCATTTTATTTTTCACTAATCCATTGCCTTAGACCTATATTGGTTGTTATTGACCCTCTTTTTTCATTGTTTATACATTTTTTTTATTTTTGATCTCCTTATGTTTGTCAGTGTGACAACATACCTTAGTTGGGGTAGTGCATGCTGGGTGGGGGTGTTATTTGTAGATTGTTTATGTGTACATTTGCTACCATATTGCATATTTCAGATGCATATTTTGAAAGTTTTTCTATTTAAGTTCATGTTTGAAAATTTAAATTCTGGCAAGAGGCGGGGGTGTGAAATATGATATGAGATATTTGTGTACAGCAGATTAAGGGGGGAATTCAATTAAACCCGTTAATTTAACGGGAGTGAAAAAGGGTGATAGCCTCTGGCTTTAATGCCCGGGGCTATTTAATTAGAGACCTGTTTTCACTCAAGGCTCTTTAATGCCTGTTAAATTAACATGTTAACGGGTGTTAACACAAGTTAACAGGCGTTAACACACAGAATCTGTAAAAGGTTCACTGACCTATGCGTTAATGGGGTCTTTTCACCCATTAACATGCTACTTATCAAAGATTTGTTTTTGGGTCTGATCAGGCTAAAAAAAAAATCCTTGTTAAGTGCAGCCAGCAGGCTGCCATTGGGGCTAATTGAATAGCCCTGGGGGATCAATTAGCTCACAGTAAATTAACGCGGCTGATTGACTTCCCCCTAAGTAGGGCTTGTGGGGTGGGGGTGGATTTGTTTGTAACCTGTTATATTTATATCTGTCTTATACCATATAAAATATTACAGATGTGTATATAAAAACATTTTGATAATCTGATTTTTTTTTACTGGTTCTGCTTGATTTAGATATTTACATGTGATGGATGCTCACGGGAGACAGGGTTGGGGGAAACAAAGTGGTTGCAGCTGTCGATTTCAATGCAAAAAGTTAATACTACCCAGAAAGACCTCTTCCTATTCTCATGGAGTTTGGGGTTCAAATAATAAATGGTCATTTATAATGAAATATATTAAAATGTATGCCCCTATGTGGTTTGCTTGATGGAGACACACCTAGAGGGGGACAGGTCTGTTATTGATAAAGCTATAATAAACTCATTGTCACGTCTGAGACTGGAATGTGGGACGCGGTGGGCCTTGGTTGTGGGAGGAAGCGGAGACGAGGGGCCTGGAAATATGTTCTCCTCATCCACAGGTCTTGAGTGTTGGCGAGACCTGGGCAAAGGTGCGGAGTCTAACCCACGGGATGGTGTTCGCCAGTGACCCCTCCAGGCGGGATTTGGGCTTCGCTGCACCCCGTGAGCAGGTCGCGGTCCTTTGGCCAGGTACTCAAGCCCCATGGGAATAGAGACACAATACCCGTGGCCCAGAGAGAATATGCCTGGGTAGGCACTAAACAATATACTAACAGTGCGGTGTAATAACCCCTTGACACGTAGATCACTAGTAATGTAGATATTCAAGTGGAGATGGACTCACGGTTACACGAGGAATCACCAGAGACGGGAGGCACACAGGTGGAGGTGGTATCACACTGTTGCATGGAGAATCACCAGAGACGGGTGGCACACAGGTAGAGATGGGAATACACTGCTGCACGAATAATCACCAGAGACGGAAGGCACACAGGTGGAGGTGGTAACACACTGCTGCACGAATAATCACCAGAGACGGGAGGCACACAGGTAGAGATGGTAATACACTGTTGCTGTAGCGATAGTATAGGAACCTGGACCGGGAACTCAACTATAGCGCACTAGGAGACAACCGTTGTTCAGGCAACTTCCTGTAACCTGTGGGGCAGCTATATACACAGTGGAACCCTTTGATAGATGTATAGCGTCAGCTGACCACTCACCTATCCTGGGATGAAGATACTGTCACATGGGCCGACTGTCATGGAGGCGCCCATGTCCGGAGTTGCGATCCCAGACACCGGGCCACCCGGAAGCCACTGCATGCGGGGAGAATGCTCAGCTTCTCCCCTGCCGCCGCGCCAGCTGCCCGACCTCCCAGGATGTCAGAGGAAGCCGGCGGGACGGTAAGAGAGAGCCGTTCCCCGGCTGAGCCATGACACTCATCTCCAATAATAATAATAATGGTCATATATGTTCTTCCCCATATAATGCTGATGTACTCGGTAGGAGTAGTGAATTTCTATTCCTCTTTCTCAACACTCCTGAATGCTGATATTGACAGATGGAATAGAACAGGGAAATATTGACCATGTATGAAGGGTTATTGAATGAGAATTCATGGATTTTATGTTAAGATGGAAAAGTGCACTTTTGGAACAAGTAGTATTGAATTTCTGGTCATATTATTTCAGCCAAGGGTATTTAGGCTCTAACCTGGGTTAGTGGATGTTTGGTGCTTGCGACATCCCGATGCAATTCAATTTTCATGTTTCTCAGGCTCATGACATACACTCTCCAGGATGGATTTAGCACTATTTTCTCATAAATTAGTCAGCAGAACACTATGTGGAGTATAAATCTAGAAAGATTTCCAATATTTCACATCTCCTGCCTACAACTGACTTTAATGTCACTAGGTCTGGAAATGTAATGCTTTCTGGCAAACATTGTTGGGTAAGGGGCCGAGGTGGACACAAGTAGTGATGGTGCTGCGTCTTTGGTAGCAGCAGATCTGATAAGTTATGTTAATGTGGCTTTCTCAGATCTGCTGCATGTGTCTGACACAACATTGGATCACCACCTGCAACATTGGGTGGGCCATCTGAGCAACCCTAAGGTTGCTCAGATGCCCCGTCTCAGCTAAGCAGCTGCCGAGGTCAGTGTTTCTGCTTGCCAATATGCAGCCATTAGCCTCGGCACACCTCAAAAATGGAGCCAACACTCCCCGTTTTGTTCAACGTTCCCCTTTCCCGCCCCCAAATAGCAGCAGACTGTCAATCAAGCAACGTCTGCTTCCGCATTGTGTCCGATAACGCAGGACCAGAACTGCACATGCGCAGTGCAGATCCTGTACAGGAGCAGATGTTAAACCATTGATCAAGTGTGACCGAGTTGCCACATCGTCTGGGCCTGAGTAATGCCCTTAGTGGATTTATGAGATTTGTATTTTAAATCGCAAATGATTACTTGGCACCCCATATTTTAATAAATTTTTAAGGCATATATCAGGAATACTCTAATTAACAAGGTAGCAGCTTTAATAAAACCTTTTTATTAAGCATGAGTGTTAGTTGGAGCAAAACAGTTGTGAGTTAGAATACATTGCTAACCCTTCTGAGACACCTAGGTGGTCTTGGTATGCTGAACAAATCATAGACTGTTCACTTACACTACTATATAAATCTAGCCATAAATTACTTATTTGTAAACATGCCCTATATGAGTAGGCAGATCAGAATAGTAGACTATTGGCCTATATGAGTGGAGAGTCCAGTAAATATTTGTCCTGGTGCCTGAATTCCATTTGGCTAAATTTTCTCTTACAAACCTTAATAGAACATATTGAAGATAACCTGGCCAGTGGTTTTATTTGGCCACTTGTATTGTATGCTGGGGCTCCAATCATTTTTGTAGGCATGAGGCATGTATAGATTACAGAGCACTCAATGCAGAAACTACAAGGGACAGGAATCTTTTATCACTTATTTCTGAGCTATTTGAACATTTGAGAAGAGCCAAAATATTCACAAAAAATGATGAGAGAAGCATATAATCTGATTTGTATCCAGGCTGGAGGTGAAGGGAAAACAGCTTTTACATATGCTTTTTTGGATTAGTTAATGAACCTTCAAAATGTTGTCAACTTTCTGAACCAGTATGTTGGAACAACCTTATTTACTCTCAAGAGTCAAAGGCACACCAAAAACATCTACGCAGGGCTATTGAATGATAATTCATGGATTGTATGTCAAGCTGGAAAAGTGCACTTTTGAGACAAGAGTGTGGAAAATATGTTCTAAAAAATTTCAGTCAAGGGTATTTAGGCAAAAATGAATGTAATTCAAGGTTGGCCAAAGCCAAAAGATGTTAAAGCAATTCAGTGATTTCTTGGTCTATCAAATTATTAGATGATTAATTGAGGGCTTCTCCAAGTTAGCCCAACCACTGACAATGCCACCATAGAGCTTTCAGTCAGAATAAGTAAACTTTCTTGTTTGCCACCCTAATCAATTACCCTTTGTTTTTGAAGTTGATACTTTAGAAACAGCAGTGAGTGCAAATCTAAGCAGGGTCTGTAGAAAATACTGCACCCAATTGGAGTCAAATAATTACTGCATAAATTCTGTCCTTGAAGGAATGGAGACATTTACTTGAGGGTACAATTCATCCAGCAAATATCCTGACACAGATCATCATAATATGGAGTATATCAAGTCGGTCAAAAGATTGCTTTATCAGCAAGCTAGGGGGCCCTTGTTGTTTACTCAGGATACTTACCAGGCTATAAAAACACAAAGGCAGATGCCTCATCCAGACAATGTTATGAAAATTGGAGTCATTCTCAAGGTTTACTAACCAGTCTTTCAGAAAATAAAGTCATAGCTGCTATTACGCCACAAGATAGAAAATATACTTATACAACTACTCATCATCTGAGAAGGTCTGTCACAAAAAAGGTTTATTTTGAAAGGGGGCTCAAGGTTGGATGAGTTATTTGACTGTCAAATCTTTACTGTATGCTCTATCTCTTCATTTGCAAAGATCAGTGATACAACATTTTCATGACTCTCTCGCAGGGCATTCTAGGAGTAATAAGATTTATAGTAAAAGCTGCTGTATCAACAATATTGGAGGTCACAGTGTGCTAAAATAATTCAATATTATGTAAAAAACTGTCTTACGTGTGCCAGAAACAAAACCTCTCATTCACCACCATGTGGTCTGCTCCACCCATTGCCAGGCATCTTCTGACCTTTGGAGAGACATTTGTTTAGACTTTATCCCAGATCTTCTGGTTTCCAATGGATTCACCATCATCCAAGTTTTTGTGGAAATATTTTCTAAAATGGCAGAATTTACCCCGGACTAAGTTTTTCACTGCACCTCAAACAGATTGTTTTTAAAGACTACATAATACAGTACTGCCTAACAAAGCGGGCATCGTATCAAGAAACGTTGCAAAATATCTCCACAATGTGAGAACTTATTTTATATTTTACTAACGACTCGTCCCAGCTTTGCACGGGAGAAATTTTATCTCGCCAAAGCCACCTGCATCTCATAACTACCTTCACCATGTCACCACAGTCCCCTGCATCTCACTCCTGCCCCCTCCATCTCACTAATGTCCAAAACCTCCACTGCTGCTGCCCTGCAGCTGGCTGGGCCCGGCTACTGGGATGTGCAGGGAAGGGCACGAGGATCATGGATGAGAGACTTGTATTGCAGCTACCGCAAGCATTATCAGCAACATGACACCGGGACTGCGGTACCTATGCATATTTCTGCAGCCTCCATGCGCATCTCTCCCTAGCTGCTGAACATGGCAATGAGCAATAGCCTCTTTGCACAATGCACCCTGTATTTCCTGGGCTTGTTGTTGAGCGCTGACTTCTAAGGGAGGTGCCTCCTATTCACCGAGGGGGAGTGGCTGAGTGGGAATATCACACTGGAGAGACAGCACTTAACCGTAGAGGAGTGATGGCCAGAGTCTGCCTACAGGGTCAGTGTAGGGATGGACATGGGAATCCAGGGGTTACTAACCATCAATGTTTTAGTTCTGTTGGTAGTGTTTTTACCAGTTGATGGTGGCGGCCCAATATTTGCCACCATGAAATGGAAATAATTCAATGATGTTCCAATGGTTTTATTTTTTTTAATACCTGATAGCTATGCCTTCCCTGGCTCCTTCCTGTCTAATGCGTCTGCATCAGGGCATCTTCATGGGTTTGTTTGAGGCTATCTCTCACTTTGTCTGCCTCAGACATGACCTTCTCAGTCCCTGACTCTGTCCCCTCTCTAGCCTGCTGCTAAGCAATAGGGCACATTACTATCGCTGATTGGCTCTCACTGTGTTTTGCTGATTCAGCATCCTGGACAGCTCCTATACAGCAGCTTGGTGCAAGTCACTGCTCGGCTTCCATTTGTCACAGATGAATGGTTCATACACCTAAACGTTCCTTGACCAATGCTGTATAGAATAGTGAAAATCCCATCCAAATCCATCCTGTAGTTCAAGAGATTAGCCCGAACGAACAAGCAGACCCCTAAACTGGGGACTATGGGCCTGATTCAGAGTAGCTCGCTGTTTGCGAGCGCTCGCTCTGAATCAGGGCGGGGATTTTTTTTTTCTCTTGCCCGCTCGCTAAGCTGTGGGTGCCCTTGCGAGGAGACCCTAAGGTAGGGTCTCAGCACTCGCAATGCCGAGTGGACTTCCTGCTGTAATAGAGCAGGAAGTCCACTACTGACATCCTTCGGGAACGCCTCCGTTTGTGCAGCAACCCCCCCTACAAGACGGGGAGAGCTCAACATCGACAGCCGCCTTGTTTTGTTGCGAGCCCCGGAGCGAGTGAAGTTCTCACTCGCTACGGGGCTTGCGCACGCGCGCACTCACTGGGCCACCAATTACCCGCTTGCGAACGCTATGCGCTCGCGAGTGGGTCTGAATCAGACCCTTGCACCGATTGAGATTAAATCAGTTGCATCCTGGGCAGGTATTAGGGGGTTAGGGTCCTGGTTGGACTTCCCGTTGATGTACATTGAGCAGAACCTTGACCTGGTGAGCCTGTTCTGGGCCTTCCACTGGATGGATTTGGACGAAAACTTCACAGTGGTAACATTGGATCCCAGAAGACATACTAGGGTGTTGATGTCCCGGTCGGAGATCCCGCTGGTGTACGTTGGGCACAACTTTGAATTGGAGATGCAGGGCAGGAGAGTCTGTTCTGAGCATTCCACTGGATGGATTGGACATCACATAATAAAACTTAATAGCTTGAAGATAAACCACTGCACCGATTGGAATGGAACCAATGTGAACTGGGCCTCTTTCAATTAAAAAAAAAACATACTTTTGGCATATATTAGGCAGTTCTTATAGATGTATATAATCATCCGTGTATTGGTAATTAATATATAACAAGAGTTCCAATTTCCCTAAACTGGGGACTATGGGTCTCATTCAGACACGCTCGCAAGCGGTTCGATGTTGGGCTCTGCGCACGGGCAGCGGCCGCACTGCGCGTGCGCAAGTTCCGGGGCGAGAGAGAAATGATCTTGCTCCGGGGCTCACTACAAAAGGGGCGGCTGTCGATGGTGATCGACAGCTCGCCCCGTTTTGTAGGCGTGGCAGGGGGGTGGCTTCACAAACGGAGGCGTTCCCAAACTAATTACATATTAAAACTTAATAGCTTGAAGATACACCACTGCACCGATTGGAATGGAACCAATGCGAAGTGGGCCTCTTTCAATTAAAAAAAACATACTTTTGGCATATATTAGGCAGTTCTTATAGATGTATATAAGCATCTATGTATTGGGAATTCAACCGGGGACTATGGGCCTGATTCAGACCCACTCGCGAGCGGCTGTCCGCTCGCAAGTGGGTCGATGGTCTGCACTGAGCATGCGCACGACGGAGGGAGCTCCGTCGTGCGCATGCGCCAGACACGACGAGCGAAGGACTTTCCTTCGCTCGTTGTGTCCGATCAAAGGGGGCGTGCTGTCAATGTTGATTGACAGCACGCCCCCTTTGGTGGGCGTGCCGGGGGCGTGCCTCCCTGACGGGGGCGTTCCCACGGGAACGCCTCCCGTCAGAAGCCGGCCCACTGACATCACTAGTGATGTCAGTGGGAGTGATTTTGGCTCTGATAGAGCCAAAATCACTCCGGAGCTTGCGGTTGAAAACCTCAACCGCAGGCTCCGGCTCGCAATTTCGATGGTCGCGATGGTCACGACCATCGCGGCCATCAAAATGCACGCTCGTATAGCCTGTGGGTGGTGACCCACAGCTATACGAGCGTCCAGGAGGACGCTCCATGAAAATGGAGCCCGGCCCTCATGCAGAGCGTGCGCTCTGCTCAGAGCGTACGGCTCTGAATGAGGGCCAATATCTTATATATAAAATTAATTGGTCTGTTTGTTTGTCTGGTTATGCATTGGATCCTAGAAGACATATAAGGGGGTTCAGGTCCCGGTCGGAACTCCCGTTGGTGTACATTGAGCACAACTTTGAACTGGGGATGCTGGGCAGAACTTTGACCCGAGGAGCCTGTTCTGGGCCATCCACTGGATGGATCTGGATGAAAACTTCACAGAGGGGTGGCAATTGGTCTGGGATGCCTACTGGAGTGGTTGGAGTCTCGGTCGGACCTCATGGCGGAGTGCGCCAGTCGGAACTGGATGAATTTAGATGACATCACATAATAAAGCTTAATAACTTGAAGATACACCCCTGCACCGATTGGGATGAAACCAACGCGAGGTGGTCCACTTGGATCCTGGCCAGGTTTTAGGTGAGATAGTCATGGTCAGATCTCCCGTTGGTGTACGCTGGGCAGAACATTGACTCAGGGAGCCTGTCCTGGGCTTTCCACTCGATGGATATGGATGACATCACATAATTTGGACAAAAACTTTACAGAGTGGTAACACTGGATCCCAGAAGACATACTAGGGGGTTGAGGTCCTGGTCGAACCTCCTGTTGGTGAACGCTGGGCAGAACTTTGACCCGAGGAGCCTGTTCTGGGCCATTCACTGGATAGATTTGGATGAAAACTTCACAGAGGGGTGACAATTGGTCTGGGATGCCTAATGGAGTGGTTGGGGTCTCGGTCGGACCTCATGGCAGAGTGCTCCAGTCGGAACTAGATGGATTTGGACGATATCATGTAATAAAACTTAATAACTTGAAGATACACCACTGCACCGATAGGAATGAAACCAAAGCGAGGTGGCCCTCTTGGATCCTGGCCAGGTGTTAGGTGGCATAGGGTCACGGTCGGATCTCCCGTTGCTGTACGCTGGGCAGAACTTAGACCCAGGGAGCCTGTTCTGGGCCTTCCACTGGATGGATTTGGATGAAAACGTCACATAAGGGTGGAAATTGGTCTGGGATGCCTAATCGAGTGGTCCCGGTCGTACTTCACGACGGATTGCGCCGGGCAGAACTTTGACCCAGAGAGCCTTTTCTGGGCCTTCCATTGGATGGATTTGTACGACATCACATAATAAAACGTAATAACTTGAAGATTTAAATCCAAGAGACGCCTGGTACTTCAGCTAGTTTATATATAGATTATTTCTTTATTTATTTTTATTGTGTATGCTGTTTTAATTTATCAGTTGTTGCTAAATATTTTTATAGGTACAGAAGTGTTTTTATATCTTCTTTATTTTGCTGAAACACTATCTTGCACAACTTTGTTATAGGTGAAGAGGTTAACACCTTTTAATACAGGGCCTGATTCAGAGATGTATGCTAATGCATTGCAGTTTGGGAGGCCAATCCCAGACCAATTTTTCAATCCCGGTAATAGTGTTCACTCTAGCTCCGGCGGCAGGCAGGGCGCCGGAGCTAGAGAGGGCAACCTTATGCGCGCGCCGAAGGCGCGTGCGCACCTGAAAAGGGGGTGTGCTCATAAAAAGGGGGCGTGTCTTTAAGACGCGTCCCCTTTTCGTCATACTTGGGGGCGTGCCCGGCGCTTACGGACATGCCAGGCAGCCCCCAAGCGCTGCAGAAAGGGAGAATAGATGCCGGGCGCATGCGCCCGGTGTCTATTCTCCGGCGGTGACCGGGACACCGCATGTTTCTCCACCAGCGGGACACTGCGTCCCGCGGGTGAGAACGGCACCCGCAGGCTGTGAGGGCAGGGCGCTTTTTGCCCTCCTCCTGGAGGGCAGGGTGCTTTTTGCCCTCCAGAAGGAGGGCAGGGCGCCGCGCCCCGCTAAAACAGCCTAGCGGGAACGCTACGGTAACAAACACTAGGGGTAAATTTACTAAAGTCAGATTCTACTTAACATTTAACTAGTACCCTCTAGAAGATTATAGCTAAAATCTGATGTTATGGGCATTATCTCCAATTCTAAAAACTCTCACTTTAGAAAATGTATCACTCACTGTCCGGCCAGGAGATTAAGATTTGCATAGTAGTTTTGTATTTTTTGGGGCCGGGCAGTGCTGCTGAGAACTAGCACTCGGCTCAGCCTCAGACTCACTGATGTCATGCCGTACACAGCATTGAGATAACATTTATCAAATAAATACTATAATATTATAGGAGCTTATTGGTTGCTATGGGAAACTTTTCCACTGGTCCACTCTTTTTACTGCTTGATACATCAACCCCTATATGAAATTCCAGAGTGAGTATTCAGTGTACCCCTGCACATACTTGCTTACTCTCCAGGGAGTTGCGGGAGGCTCCCAATTTTTCGGGGAACCCCCCGCACCCCCAGAATAAGCAGATCTCCCGCATCCCGCCCACTTCCTAGTGAAGTGGGCAGGATGGGGAGATTTTCCAAGAAATTTGCGGGTCCGTATGGAGGGGGCGGGGCTTAAAGATGGGAATCACGCCATTTAGCCCCACCCCCTCCTCAGAGACCCGGAAAGGACTAGTTTAAAGTCAGTAAGTATGCCCCAGCATTGTAATGTTGTCCAATAATTGATGTGAATAAGATGCATATTTTGAGAGAAAATCTCTGGCGGGTTCCTTGGGGAAGCTAAGTCACAAACTCTATGTTACGACAAAGGGGCCGGGCAGTGCTTCTGAGCACTAGCACTCGGTTCAGCCTCAGACTCGCTGACGTCATGCCGTCAAGCTAATGGCTTCATGGGGACACAGAATATTACCAATTTACATTACACCACATCCTTTATACATGTTACACCACACAGTAGTATCCTTTATACATGTTACAACACACAGTAGAGCCCTTATATACTTTACACCACAGAAAAAGCCGCTTATACTCGTTATGCTACAGAACCCCTTATACACTTTACGCCACAGTAGAGCCCCTTTTACACATTACACCACAGTAGAGCCCCTTATACATGTTACACCACAGTAGAGCCGCTTATACACGTTACACCACAGTAGCTCCATTTATACATGTTACGCCACAGTAGAGCACCATATTCACATCATGCCATGGTACAGCCCCTTATACACTTATGCCATGGTGAGCCCCTTATACGTACACATATACTATGGTAGAGCCCTTCCACCTCATTCCTCCTTCTCATTGTCCCCCCCCCTTCCCCCGTTCACGGGAGCTATGCTGCTTAACTTTGTTGTTGTGCAGCGGTGCCCAACAGCAGCCCCGGAAAGGATCCAGTATCTGCAGGAGACGGCTCACAGGGGTGTGCGCTCTGTGTGAGTGCACCGGCCGGACTACCCTAGTTGCGAACCCCCCTGCCCTCTCATACCCGACCGCCTGCGGCTGGGACGCCCGAAAAACAGGGCTGTCCCACTGGAATTGGGACAGTTGGGAGGTATAGTTACGGATGTGGGTGTATGTGGCTTGTGGACAGCTCTGTGGACCTCAGTCAGAGGCGGTCGTTAGTTGAAAGCGGTCGCACTGAATCAGGGCGGCCACTTGCATCCTGAATGACCGCCTCCTTGTCGATCGCTAACACCCACAGCTCTAGCGACCGACATTATTTATTGTTTATTTATTATCAGTTATTTATATAGCGCACACATAGGGCCTGATTCAGAGCCGGATGCTCTGACCAGAGTGCTCGCTCTGACTCAGGGCCCTCCTACCTCAACTTGGAGCGGCCTCTTGGACGCTCGCATACCTGTGGGTTACCACCCACAGCTTATACGAGCGTCCATGATGATGGTCGCGATGGTCAAGACCATCGGGCTTGCGACGAGACCCTGCGGTAGGGTCTCGCTGCCGAAAGTCCTGGAGTGATTTTGGCTCTATCAGAGCCTCTGGAAGTCACGCCCCCGGCACGCCCACCAAAGGGTGCGTGCTGTCAATCACCATCGACAGCACGCCCCCTTTGGTGCGAGACCCCGAGCGACGGCTACCCCGTCGCTCGCCGGGTCTCGCGCATGCGCACGACGGAGCTCCCTCCGTCGTGCGCATGCGCATTAGGGCACCATTGACCCACTTGCGAGCGTCCTGCGCTCGCGAGCGGGTCTGAATTACGCCCATATTCCGCAGCGCTTTACATAGAAGATCTAGCCATTCACTTCAGTCCCTGCCCCAGTGGAGCTTACAATCTAAGGCCCTCATTCAGAGCCGTACGCTCTGAGCAGAGCGCACGCTCTGAATGAGGGCTGCCCTCCATAAAAATGGAGCGTCCTCCTGGACGCTTGTATAGCTGTGGGTCACCACCCACAGCCTATACGAGCGTGCAATTTGATGGCCGCGATGGTCGTGACCATCGCGACCATCGAAACTGCGAGCCGGAGCCTGCGGTTGAGGTTTTCAACCGCAAGCCCCGGAGTGATTTTGGCTCTATCAGAGCCAAAATCACTCCCACTGACATCACTAGTGATTTCAGTGGGCCGGCTTCTGACGGGAGGCGTTCCCGTGGGAACGCCCCCGTCAGGGAGGCACGCCCCCGGCACGCCCACCAAAGGGGACGTGCTGTCAATCAACATCGACAGCACGCCCCCTTTGATCAGACACAACGAGCGAAGGAAAGTCCTTCGCTTGTCGCGTCTGGCGCATGCGCACGACAGAGCTCCCTCCGTCATGCGCATGCTCAGTGCAGACCATCGACCCACTTGCAAGCGGACAGCCGCTTGCGAGTGGGTCTGAATGAGGTCCTATATTCCCTACCACATGTACACACACACACACTAAGGATAATTTTTGGTGGGAGCCAATTAACCTACCAGTATATTTTTGGAGTGTGGGAGGAAACCGGAGTACCCGGAGGAAACCCACACAAGCACAGGGAAAATATACAAACTCCGCACAGTTAAGGCCGACATGTGTGATGGTCGCGATGGTCAAGACCATCGCGGCTTATGACCAGACCCTAAGGTTGGGTCTGGGCACTCATAAGCCCCAGGGAGCTTCCTTCTCTGATCGAGCAGGAAGTTTCCCACTGACATCAGCAATGATGTCAGTGGGGCCGCCCCCAAACGGCAGGCGTTCCGGCGGGAACACCTCCGTTTGGGCAGGCACGCCCCCTGCCCGCCTCCCAAACGGGGCGAGCTGTCACTCACCATCGACATACCAGCAATGGCCAGCCTGTGGCTCTCAAGCTGTTGTAAAACTACAAGTCCCAGCATGCACTGCTTCCGTTTTGCTATTAGGGAATGCTAAAACTGTGGCAGGGCATGCTGGGATGTGTAGTTTCGCAACAGCTGGAGAGTCACAGGTTGGCCAGGTCTGCACTATACAGTTATCTGCCAGATATCTGTCCAATCTGGCTGGTTGGAATGAAAACCTGGTAATGTATGGGAGCAAATGACAATCGGCCATTTGCTCACAAACACTGGAAAATAGCCAAAAATGGTTGTTCAGACAAATTGGTTAAAACACACAAATACCCCTTTTCCACCTAAATTCCGTGTCTGACCCGGAGTTGGAACAAAGTTCCTATCCAGATCAGACCCGGAATTTTGCCGGCGCCGACTTGGGATATTCCCGAGTCGGTGCAGCTCACACCGGAGTCGGGTCTGCATAGACCCGGCTTTTCTGGAGTGAAAGTGGACGCTTGGATGACGTCTTCTCCAAGCGCCACTGAAGCCGGACCAATCGGCCAGCTAGCAGCGCACTCCAGGTCATCGTGACCCGGAGTGCGCTGTTCTCGCAGCAGGGTTTCACGGGCTACGCCCGTGTTAAACCCTGCTAGTTACCTGGGTTGGATTGCCGGGTCACTCGACCCGGCGATCCAACTCTCTCCCCTTTTACACCACGGAGCTGCCCGGGTTAACCCTTCAAAAATCCAGGTTTTAGCTCCGGTGTAAAATTTAACCAATTTTTTTTGTCAGTTTTCCAGTGTTTAATGCTGCGTACACACGCAGCAATTCTTTGGACGAAGGAACGATAACAATATCGTTATCGTTCAGTCATCCAAAATATCGTTCAGTTTTTGCCTCAAAACAATGAACGATAACGACCAATGCGCTGTTTATCGCCCAAACCTCCCGTCCAACCTGACGACATTGTCAGGCTGAACATGTTTGGGGATGAGGGAGGGTGGCCGGCACTGAACAAAATCGTTCTTGATTTTGTTCAGTGTTTGTGCTCAGTGTCGTTAATGTGCCTGGGACACACGGGACAAAGTCGTTCATGGAGCGAATCGTCCCATGGGTGTGCACCTTAAGACCAAATGATCGACTGTCATTTGTTCGCATACATTACCAGGTTTTCATTCCAACAAGCCAGATATCTGACAGATAATTGTATAGTGTATGCCCAGCATTAATAGTGTGAAGTGCATTAGCAACTGGAACAATAGTTTTAAAATGAGGGACTGCTGACATAAAATCATATGAAGTTGCTAATCATTTCCTTGCCTCGATGGTTGTTGCTAGATAGCAGATACATTCAAGTTGGAGACAGGACCTCTGACGTCACAACCATACGACCGCCCCACGTAGTAAGGATGAGCAGAAATTAATGGGACGGAATACGAAGAGTATAATAATTATAATATCTTTTCTCAACCCACACAAGCCCCTATACATGTAATTACCGCCAATACTGATGACCTGTATGCGGTCGTGAACATTCAAACAGCGACCACACCACACTACTAGATTATACTATTCCCTTAACAAATATGGACGCCAGCTGTAATTTTACTTCCGGTCCCACCTTTTCCAGTAGTCTCATTCCATGACGCAGAATTCTCGCGACTCTAGCCTCGCAGACGCATCAGAAACATGGCGGACATTGCAGAGGGTGAGTAGATTAATATTATTATCATAGTCGTCGTCATACGGTGTATGGCGAGAGTGCTACAGGCCCTCAGATATATTACAGAAGGCAGACTGCAGGGACATTGCTTGGAGCGGTTTTATGCTGCCATCTATCATTGCTGTATTAGGCAGGGAAGGATTGCTGTATGAAGGAGGGAATGATTGCTGTATGAAGGAGGGAATGATTTGTGAGGCAGGGAATGATTGCTATATGAAGGAGGGAATGATTGCTGTATTAGGCAGGGAAGGATTGCTGTATGAAGGAGGGAATGATTGCTGTATGAAGGAGGGAATGATTTGTGAGGCAGGGAATGATTGCTGTATGAAGGAGGGAATGATTGCTGTGTGAGGCAGGGAATGATTGCTGTATGAAGGAGAGAATGATTGCTGTGTGAGGCAGGGAATGATTGCTGTGTGAGGCAGGGAATGATTGCTGTGTGAGGCAGGGAATGATTGCTGTGTGAGGCAGGGAATGATTGCTGTGTGAGGCAGGGAATGATTGCTGTGTGAGGCAGGGAATGATTGCTGTGTGAGGCAGGGAATGATTGCTGTATGAAGGAGGGAATGATGGCTGTGTGAGGCAGGGAATGATTGCTGTATGAAGGAGGAAATGATTGCTGTATGAAGGAGGAAATGATTGCTGTGTGAGGCAGGGAATGATTGCTGTATGAAGGAGGGAATGGTTGCTGTATGAAGGAGGGATGATTGCTGTAGAAGGAGGGAATGATTGCTGTGTGAGGCAGGGAATGATTGCTGTGTGAGGGAGGGAATGATTGCTGTATGAAGGAGGGAATGATTGCTGTATGAAGGAGGGAATGATTGCTGTATGAAGGAGGGAATGATTGCTGTGTGAGGCAGGGAATGATTGCTGTATGAAGGAGGGAATGATTGCTGTGTAGTGGAGGGAATGATTGCTGTGTAGTGGAGGGAATGATTGCTGTGTGAGGCAGGGAATGATTGCTGTGTGAGGCAGGGAATGATTGCTGTGTGAGGCAGGGAATGATTGCTGTATGAAGGAGGAAATGATTGCTGTGTGAAGGAGGGAATGATTGCTGTGTGAAGGAGGGAATGATTGCTGTGTGAAGGAGGGAATGATTGCTGTGTGAAGGAGGGAATGATTGCTGTGTGAGGGAGGGAATGATTGCTGTGAGGGAGGGAAAGATTGCTGTGTGAGGGAGGGAAAGATTGCTGTGTGAGGGAGGGAAAGATTGCTGTGTGAGGGAGGGAAAGATTGCTGTGTGAGGGAGGGAATGATTGCTGTATGAAGGAGGGAATGATTGCTGTATATGATTGCTGTGTGAGGCAGGGAATAATTGCTGTGTGAGGCAGGGAATGATTGCTGTGGGAGGCAGGGAATGATTGCTGTATGAAGGAGGGAATGATTGCTGTGTGAGGGAGGGAATGATTGCTGTGTGAGGGAGGGAATGATTGCTGTGTGAGGGAGGGAATGGTTGCTGTGTGAGGGAGGGAATGGTTGCTGTGTGAGGGAGGGAATGGTTGCTGTGTGAGGGAGGGAATGATTGCTGTGTGAAGGAGGGAATGATTGCTGTGTGAGGCAGGGAATGATTGCTGTGTGAGGCATGGAATGATTGCTGTGTAATGGAGGGAATGATTGCTGTGTGAGGTGGGGAATGATTGGCTTCTGACCATAAAGAGTTTAGTGAGTGCGTGGAAACAAATTTAGACTGTAAGCAGGGACTGATAACAATGTTTTAATATTCTTTCAAAATCACTGTGATATGGTGTCTCTGTACAATTAAATAACAGGGAGATTTAGGGCCGTATTCAATTAGAAGCGAAAAGTCAGTTTCGGCAATAATTTTTTGCCGATGATGTAATTTTCGACGATTTTCATTTATCCCCGTATTCAGTTTCACCGTATTTTCGACGCCGCGATAACGCAATGTAATAGGTGAAAAAGTTTCGCCTATGGATACCAGGTGAAAAAAAGTGCAGACTTGGGGTTTTGGGGTGCAATGTTTGCGGGAACCACCCTGCATCCTTTGGACATCCCCCCTGACGCTAAACTGCATCAAAAAACGCAAAAAACCCCACAAAGGACACCCCAAAAAAAAAAGTGGGGTTACAAATTTAAAAAAATAGCGAAATAACCTTTGGGGGGTTTTAGCAGTATGGGGGAGGTGTATTTTTGATTGCAGGTGTTTGCTGTATGAAGGAGGGAATGATTGCTGTATGAAGGAGGGAATGATTGCTGTGTGAGGGAGGGAATGATTGCTGTGTGAGGGAGGGAATGATTGCTGTGTGAGGGAGGGAATGATTGCTGTGTGAGGGAGGGTGATTGCTGTGTGAGGCAGGGAATGATTGCTGTGTGAGACAGGTAATGATTGCTGTATGAGGCAGGGAATGATTGTTGTATGAAGGAGGGAATGATTGCTGTGGCAGGGAATGATTGCTGTGTGAGGCAGGGAACGATTGCTGTATGAAGGAGGGAATGATTGCTGTTTGAGGCAGGGAATGATTGCTGTATGAAGGAGGGAATGATTTCTGTGTGAGGGAGGGAATGATTGCTGTGTGAAGGAGGGAATGATTGCTGTATGAAGGAGGGAATGATTGCTGTATATGATTGCTGTGTGAGGCAGGGAATGATTGCTGTGTGAGGCAGGGAACGATTGCTGTATGAAGGAGGGAACGATTGCTGTTTGAGGCAGGGAATGATTGCTGTATGAAGGAGGGAATGATTTCTGTGTGAGGGAGGGAATGATTGCTGTGTGAAGGAGGGAATGATTGCTGTATGAAGGAGGGAATGATTGCTGTGTGAGGCAGGGAATGATTGCTGTGTGAGGCAGGGAATGATTGCTGTGTGAGGCAGGGAATGATTGCTGTGTGAGGCAGGGAATGATTGCTGTGTGAGGCAGGGAATGATTGCTGTGTGAGGGAGGGAATGATTGCTGTGTAGTGGAGGGAATGATTGCTGTGTAGTGGAGGGAATGATTGCTGTGTGAGGCAGGGAATGATTGCTGTGTGAGGCAGGGAATGATTGCTGTGTGAGGCAGGGAATGATTGCTGTGTGAGGGAGGGAATGATTGCTGTGTGAGGGAGGGAATGATTGCTGTGTGAGGCAGGGAATGATTGCTGTGTGAGGGAGGGAATGATTGGCTTCTGACCATAAAGAATTTAGTGAGTGTGTGGAAACAAATTTAGACTGTAAGCAGGGACTGATAACAATGTTTTAATATTCTTTCAAAATCACTGTGATATGGTGTCTCTGTACAATTAAATAACAGGGAGATTTAGGGCCGTATTCAATTAGAAGCGAAAAGTCAGTTTCGGCAATACTTTTTTGCCGATGACGTAATTTTCGACGATTTTCATTTATCCCTGTATTCAATTTCACCGTATTTTCGATGCCGCGATAACGCAATGTAATAGGTGAAAAAGTTTCGCCTATGGATACCAGGTGGAAAAAAGTGCAGACTTGGGGTTTTGGGGTGCAATGTCTGCGGGAACCACCCTGCACCCTTTGGACATCCCCCCTGAGGCTAAAATGCATCAAAAAACGCAAAACCCCCCCAAAGGACACCCCAAGAAAGCACTTTGAAAAAATGGGCCAAAAAAAAAAAGTGGGGCTACAAATTTAAAAAAATTGCGAAATAACCTTTGGGGGGTTTTAGCAGTATGGGGGAGGTGTATTTTTGATTGCAGGTGTTTGCTGTATGAAGGAGGGAATGATTGCTGTATGAAGGAGGGAATGATTGCTGTGTGAGGGAGGGAATGATTGCTGTGTGAGGGAGGGAATGATTGCTGTGTGAGGGAGGGAATGATTGCTGTGTGAGGGAGGGAATGATTGCTGTGTGAGGGAGGGTGATTGCTGTGTGAGGCAGGGAATGATTGCTGTGTGAGACAGGTAATGATTGCTGTATGAGGCAGGGAATGATTGTTGTATGAAGGAGGGAATGATTGCTGTGGCAGGGAACGATTGCTGTGTGAGGCAGGGAACGATTGCTGTATGAAGGAGGGAATGATTGCTGTTTTTAGGCAGGGAATGATTGCTGTATGAAGGAGGGAATGATTTCTGTGTGAGGGAGGTAATGATTGCTGTGTGAAGGAGGGAATGATTGCTGTATGAAGGAGGGAATGATTGCTGTATATGATTGCTGTGTGAGGCAGGGAATGATTGCTGTGTGAGGCAGGGAACGATTGCTGTATGAAGGAGGGAACGATTGCTGTTTGAGGCAGGGAATGATTGCTGTATGAAGGAGGGAATGATTTCTGTGTGAGGGAGGGAATGATTGCTGTGTGAAGGAGGGAATGATTGCTGTATGAAGGAGGGAATGATTGCTGTATATGATTGCTGTGTGAGGCAGGGAATGATTGCTGTGTGAGGCAGGGAACGATTGCTGTATGAAGGAGGGAACGATTGCTGTTTGAGGCAGGGAATGATTGCTGTATGAAGGAGGGAATGATTTCTGTGTGAGGGAGGGAATGATTGCTGTGTGA
Source organism: Taudactylus pleione (assembly GCA_031769625.1). Lineage (NCBI taxonomy): Eukaryota > Metazoa > Chordata > Amphibia > Anura > Myobatrachidae > Taudactylus > Taudactylus pleione. Next base: position 3,649,025 of record JAUIMM010000311.1, on the reverse strand, counting down.
AGGAGGGAATGATTGCTGTGTGAAGGAGGGAATGATTGCTGTATGAAGGAGGGAATGATTGCTGTGTGAAGTAGGAATGATTGCTGTGTGAGGCAGGGAATGATTGCTGTGTGAGGCAGGGAATGATTGCTGTGTGAGGCAGGGTATGATTGCTGTGTGAGGCAGGGTATGATTGCTGTGTGAGGGAGGGAATGATTGCTGTGTGAGGGAGGGAATGATTGCTGTGTAGTGGAGGGAATGATTGTTGTGTAGTGGAGGGAATGATTGCTGTGTGAGGCAGGGTATGATTGCTGTGTGAGGCAGGGTATGATTGCTGTGTGAGGCAGGGAATGATTGCTGTGTGAGGGAGGGAATGATTGCTGTGTAGTGGAGGGAATGATTGCTGTGTGAGGCAGGGAATGATTGCTGTGTGAGGGAGGGAATGATTGGCTTCTGACCATAAAGAATTTAGTGAGTGTGTGGAAACAAATTTAGACTGTAAGCAGGGACTGATAACAATGTTTTAATATTCTTTCAAAATCACTGTGATATGGTGTCTCTGTACAATTAGATAACAGGGAGATTTAGGGCCGTATTCAATTAGAAGCGAAAAGTCAGTTTCGGCAATACTTTTTTGCCTATGACGTAATTTTCGACGATTTTCATTTATCCCTGTATTCAATTTCACCGTATTTTCGACGCCGCGATAACGCAATGTAATAGGTGAAAAAGTTTCGCCTATGGATACCAGGTGGAAAAAAGTGCAGACTTGGGGTTTTGGGGTGCAGTGTCTGCGGGAACCACCCTGCACCCTTTGGACATCCCCCCTGACGCTAAAATGCATCAAAAAACGCAAAAACCCCCCCAAAGGACACCCCAAGAAAGCACTTTGAAAAAATGGGCCAAAAAAAAAAAGTGGGGTTACAAATTTAAAAAAATTGCGAAATAACCTTTGGGGGGTTTTAGCAGTATGGGGGAGGTGTTTTTTTGATTGCAGGTGTTTGCTGAAGGTACATTTTGCTTGACTTTAGCAACTATAAAATAGGTTTGCACCCATTTTCATGTACCCCAAATTTGATGGGAATACTTATTTTCCCCCAAAAAAGTTGCAAAATGCTATTCTTCACCACCTGCTGGAAGACACTAAATAGTGCCTATTGAGACCATTTAAAAACCACAAATTCCTTTAGCAGGGCTATTCGGGGGTACCCATAGTGATCCCACATGTCAGAGCATCTTTAGGGGGGTGTCAGGCTGATTTCCCCAAACTCGACAGAATTTTTTGCCAATTTCGAATTTGCTGGGTCCCGTTTTCGCACATTTGCAATGGGATAAGTGGGACGCGTGCAATACTTTTTCGCTGGCAAAACCAGCGATGACGGCGAAAAGTCCGGCAACAAACTTTTCGCTTCTAATTGAATATGCCCCTTAATTAGAGGTAATTCTGCCTGTGTAACCCATGTTATAGTATTGTGCCAGGTTACGATAATCTGTCCATAAATTACTCTAGTGGGAAAGAGATTTCAGTTTTCACACAAGTTTTAGTTGCACTAAAATACATATTATAGCAATCACAGGGACTGTTAGGCGAAGTACTTATTTTCACCTTGGCGTCTCTGCTGCTATTACCAAATTTGTTTAAATGTCGTAATCAAATCCTAGTTTATAAATTTATTGTTCATCCTTTATTTGTTACTGACATTTGACCTGCACGGAAATAGATGAGCTAGTGTCGAAACGATCAGCCGTCTGTACATTTCCTTGCCTCTATACATACTATACTAAGGGCCATATTCAGTTAGCCGCTGAAAATGCCTTAACGGGTTTCCATCAATTCTTGTGTTACATCCCAAAAGGCTAATTTTGCTCGCTGTCTGTGGAGGTGTGAGCAGAGTCAGCCTTGCGGCTGGAAAATGTGCAGTCTACCTGCAGCAGCTCACTGCTAAATAAATCGAGGCCTTTGATGTAGAAGAAAGCATTTCATGTACACTTTGTTTTCACTTTTGGATTGCGATTTTTGGGGTCACTAAATATACAGTAAGATTGTGAATCCTTGTAAAATTATAATAAATTTGTCTCCTTCATCCACTAGGGGACACTGGAGCTTCATGACAGTGGGGTATAGACGGTGGGTTGAGTTGAGCCTGGCACTTTAAAAATCTACAAGTGTGACTGGCTCCTCCCCCTCTATGCCCCATCAGCCCCAGTTTTTAGAATGTGCCCGAGTAGAGCCGGTGCACAGGGGCTATCTCCAGCCCTTAAGTATATATATATTAATTTATAAAGAAGAAACAAGGGGACAGGCAGACTGTTAGCTGTGACAGTCTGCCTGCATCGTGGGAGCCGCCAGAGAGGGGACCACACGGCTACTGCAGCCTGTGTCCGGTCACCATATGGAGGGGAGGCTGCCATTTGGTAGTGAAGGAGTCATCAGACTCAGCGGGGCCCGCCACAGCTAACACTGGCTTGTGTCCGGGTCCCCGCTCTCCCCTCACAGCCCAGCGCTCTGGCCGCAGCAGCCCTGCGAGTATGCACACCTCTCCTGTCTAGCAGGAGAGGTGAAAATAATTTGCTGGGGTTTTTTAACAGCCCGCGGCTGTCAGTGCCACGCTGGTGTTGCGGAAGAACACCAGCGCTGGCTGTTAGGTAGGCTCTGCAGAGGAAGCGGCGGTCCTACCTGTGCGTGCCGGTGCTTGTGTAAAGGCACCGGCACGTTAATCACTGGCGGCGGTCGTGCCGCTGGCCCCCGCGTGCGGCTGGGAATGCAGGGCTATGCCGCTCGCATATAATAGTGGCGGCCATTGACAAAAGGGGGTGGAGCTTATAGGCCCTCCTCTTCCTCCTTCACTGCTGGGCTCGTTTGGCGCGCTCTGAGAGGGAGTGGCGCCTCTGTAGAGCTAGAGCGGATCGGAGGGGAGAAGACTGAGCTTCTATAGGGGGTCTGTAATTACAGTAAGGTAGTTCACTACCTTCTGTTTTTTTTTTTTATTGATTCTGCTCCTCCCTTATATTGCACTGTCTGCCCCTGTTACTGAGCTGCATTATTATTGAAATTCTGCTCCTCCTACCTATACTGCTCTGTCTGCAACCTGAGTAGCATTATTATTGAAATTCTGCTCCTCCCTTATTACTCTGTCTGCACCCATACTTGAGTAGCATTATTATTGAAATTCTGTTTCTCCCTATACTCCTTTTGCACTACTGAGTTGTATGTGGTGTCTGTCTGTGAGTAAATGATGACATCCAGAACAGAAAAAGCTGCTTCACAAAAGCTGTTTGCCTGCAGTAAGTGCAGAAAATAATTTACCCATGCTCGCCCCGAAGGGTCTTCCCTGTGCGAGACGTGTGAAGCAGAGAGTGCTAGCACGCAGTCTGTCACTCCTTCCTTCATAAATAGTTTGGCAGGGGTCATGGCGGATCTTTCTTCTGAATTAGCCGCTTCCCGTAGGGAACGGGAGGCTGCCAGAGATCTACCTAGCACATCTCGCCCTTCTTTTCTAGCAACAGAACCAGCGTGGGCTCAGAATTTAGTCCGCTCGGTGAATAGCCTTGCTCAGGTTATGGGTTCTGCGTCTAAAGCTCCTGAAGCTACGGTAAGTCGCTCATCTAAGAAGAGGGCTCTTCCGGCGGTTCTCCGGTCGGATGAGGACTCGGCAGCAGATCACTCGTCTCAGGAGGAAGGGGAGATGCTGGACGAATCAGACGTAGAGACTTACTCACAAGAACCTGAGGCAATGCAAGGTATTGATTCACTCATCCTAGCGGTGAGGGAAGTTCTTAAGATTTCTGGCCCGGAAGCTCCAGAATCGTTAGAAGACTCCTTGTTTGCCAGGTCACAGAAGATTGCTGTCACATTCCCTGTTTCTCTCCAGTTGGACGAACAGATGACGGCAGCTTGGCAGAATCCGGACCGTAAATTCCAGATTCCTAAGCGTTTTTTCTCTCTTTACCCGTTTCCTGCCGAAAATAGAAAGAGGTGGGAGACCCCGCCACCTGTGGATTCTTCGGTTTCTCGGTTGTCAAAGAAGACCACATTACCGGTTCCAGGAGCTACTACATTGAAGGAAACCTCAGAGCGGAGATTAGAAACCACTTTGAAATCCATTTATACGGCTGCAGGTGCTCTTCTCCGGCCGGCCTTGGTAGGATCTTGGGTCAACAAGGCTGTGGAAAAGTGGGCGGAACAATTGACTGAGGGTCTTAAATCCAACACTCCGCGGGCAGATCTGATTACCTTGGCAGAACATATTCGGGAGTCTGCAGTATACTTAGGAGACGCCTCCAGAGATATCGGCCAGGTAGGCGCTAGGATTTCTGCTTCGGCGGTCTCTGCTCGCCGGGCACTTTGGCTTCGTGCCTGGCAAGCGGATGCTGAGTCAAAGAGAGCAGTGGAAGCTCTTCCTTTCACAGGCGATATTTTATTTGGTCCAGAGCTGGACAAGTGGATCTCGCTGGCCACTGGAGGTAAGAGTACTTTTGTACCTTCATCAGCACCTCCTCCGCGTCGCTCGTTTAGGGGACCTTCCTTTCGTTCCTTTCAAGCATCTGCAAGATTTCAGGGACGATCGCGAGGTTCGTCTTCAGCGGGGCGAGGAGGCCGTGCTAGAGGACGTCAAGCGACTAATGCCCGCTGTCCAGATCCCAAGCCAGCAGACAAGCCTGTGGCATGACTGGCTCCCATCCCATCTCGGAGATCCGAAGGTGGGGGCTCGCCTCCATTGTTTCTCGGAGGTTTGTACTTCTCCAGACACTTGGGTTCGGAATCTGGTATCTCAGGGATACAAGATCGAGTTCGCTTTCACTCCTCCTGTGCGTTATTTTACAACAGGTTTGCCCGTCGATCCCTTGAAGCAACTCATTTTGCGTCAAGCGATCGAGAAACTTTTGCTGGCTGAGGTTCTGTGGCGGTTCCCACTGCACAAAGACAACAAGGGTTTTACTCAAACCTTTTTGTGGTTCCGAAACCGGATGGGTCAGTCAGACCCATTCTGAATCTGAAATCTTTGAACCAGTATCTTTCATTTCACAGGTTCAAAATGGAGTCTCTCCATTCTGTCATTGCGGGACTAGAGGCAGGAGAGTTTCTGGTGTCGATCGATATCAAGGATGCCTATCTGCATGTCCCAATTTGGGTTCCTCACCAGGCTTTCCTCAGATTTGCCATCAAGGAAGCTCATTACCAGTTTCAGGCCCTGCCGTTCGGTCTCTCGTCAGCTCCCAGGGTATTCACCAAGGTGATGGCCGTCATGGTATCTCACTTGCGCTCTCGGGGGGTGACGATAGTTCCGTACCTAGACGATTTACTCATCAAGGCTCCAACGGCAGAAGTCCTTTTACACCAAGTGTCCCTTACACATCAGATTCTCATTCAACACGGATGGATTGTGAACTTCCAGAAGTCTCAGTTGATGCCGTCCCAGAGACTTCAGTTCCTAGGAATGATTCTAGACACTGTTCTGCTTCGTGTATTCTTGCCAAGGGACAAGGCCATAGCCATACAGGAGCTGGTTCGTTTGGTGCTCAGACCCAGGAAAGTGTCCGTGCATCTTTGCATCCGTCTCCTGGGAAAAATAGTGGCTTCCTTCGAGGCCATCCAATTTGACTGATTTCACTCCAGAATTTTTCAACTGGATCTTCTGTCTCAATGGTCCGGGTCCCACCTACAGATGCATCGGCTGGTGCGTCTGTCTCCCCGGACCCACATATCCTTGCTCTAGTGGCTTCGGACGGAGCATCTGTTAGCGGGTCGGCAATTTGGAATTGGACCTTGGTCACCACGGACGCCAGCCTCCGCGGATGGGGAGCTGTGGTTCTGGGCAGTCACTTCCAGGGGCTTTGGTCGCAGCAGGAATCCCTCTTACCAATCAATGTTCTCGAACTGCGGGCAGTCTACAGAGCTTTGATACAGGCTGCTCCTCTGTTACGAGGACTTCCGGTTCGGATACAATCCGACAACGCCACTTGCAGTGGCATACATAAATCGCCAAGGAGGAACCCGCAGTCGTCTGGCAATGAGAGAACCAGTCGCATCCTTCTGTGGGCAGAAAGACACGTAGAGGTAATTTCCGCAGTGTTTATTCCGGGAGTCGACAACTGGGAAGCGGACTACCTCAGTCGTCAGGATCTTCATCCCGGGGAGTGGTCCCTTCATCCCGAGGTCTTTCATCAATTGGTTTGCAGATGGGGGAAACCACAGATAGACCTGATGGCATCACGGATAAATCATCAACTACCCCTTTACTGCTCCAGGACCATGGATCCGGCAGCGGTGGGAGCAGATGCTTTACTGATCCCTTGGCCGTACAGCCTTGTGTACCTGTTCCCATCGTTTCCGCTTCTCCCTCGGATTCTCAAGCGGATCAAACGAGAGTCGTCCACCGTCATCCTAGTGGCTCCGGATTGGCCTCGTCTGGTTTGGTACTCCGATCTCTTATTCCTTCTGGCAGATGAACCTTGGCCTTTTCTGCTACGATCGGACCTTCTACAGCAGGGTCCATGTGTGTATCCAGATTTACGGCGGCTTCGTTTAACGGCGTGGCTATTAAGACCGCCATACTAAGAAGCCATGGTGTTCCTAGGTCGGTCATTCCTACCATGCTTAGGGCTAGAAAACCGGTAACATCAGCGCATTATCATCGCATTTGGAGGGCTTATATCTCCTGGTGTGAGGGTCGTGGATCTTCCACTTCCTCTTTTCATTTACCGCGTCTTCTTCTTTTTCTTCAAAAAGGCCTTGATGCGGGCCTACGCTTGGGATCGCTTAAAGTGCAGATTTCTGTTTCTATTTTTTTCCAGCGTCGCCTAGCTCTGATTCTGGAGGTTCAGACCTTTTTTCAAGGGGTACTTAGAATTCAGCCCCCCTTTGTGCCACCCACGGCTCCTTGGGACCTGAATCTTGTTTTATCTTTTCTTCAGTCATCCACCTTTGAGCCTTTGCAGGATGTGGAATTGAAGTATTTGACTTGGAAGATGATCCTTTTATTGGCCCTGGCTTCGGCCAGACGAGTGTCTGAACTTGGAGCCTTGTCCTGCCGTTCACCTTACATGATTTTTCACAAAGATCAAGCGGGACTACGTACCCGCCCTTCCTTTCTGCCCAAGGTGGTCTCGGGTTTTCATCTGAATCAGCCGATTGTAGTCCCTGCATTGTCGGACTCTTCCGGGGATTCTCACTCTTTGGATGTGGTTCAGGCACTTCGCATTTATGTGGCCCGTTCTGAGGGACTACGTAAATCAGAGGCTCTGTTCGTCCTTTATGATGCCAATCGGCGTGGCTGGCCTGCATCTAAGCAGACTTTGGCCAGGTGGATTCGTCTGACTATTTGTTAGGCATATGTTGCTTCTGCTCGACCACCGCCGGTATCCATTTCTGCGCATTCTACGCGCTCTGTGGGTACTTCTTGGGCGGCACGTAGAGGTGTCTCGGCTTCACAGCTTTGTAGAGCAGCTACGTGGTCTTCGGTTCATACTTTTGTACGTTTCTACAGATTTTACACTTTTGCGGCTTCTGCTTCAAATTTTGGTCGCAGTGTCTTGCAGGGCGTTCAGCACTCTCTCCCCCAGGAGGGTAGCTTTGGGACGTCCCCACTGTCATGAAGCTCCAGTGTCCCCTAGTGGATGAAGGAGAAAACAGGATTTTGGTACTTACCGTTAAATCCATTTCTCCGATTCCACAAGGGACACTGGACGCCCACCCAGTGCTTCTTGCCTGTTATCAATTACTTGTTCTGCTTCAGTTCTGTTGCAGTTTGGTCTGTTTTTGTTGTGTGACTGTTTATCCCTGCAGCCAGTTGTGTTCCTGCAGTGTGTCAGTATGTTGGATTGTTTCTTTCCTGTTCTCCTTCTCTGTTCTTCAGTCTGTTCATAGTCTCCTCTCGGGCTCCGTTCTTTAAAACTGGGGCTGATGGGGCATAGAGGGGGAGGAGCCAGTCACACGTGTAGATTTTTAAAGTGCCAGGCTCAACTCAACCCACCGTCTATACCCCACTGTCATTAAGCTCCAGTGTCCTCTGTGGAATCGGAGAAATGGATTTAACGGTAAGTACCAAAATCCTGTTTTTCTCACTTTCTGAGAATGGAGTTTAGGGAGCTTTACATTTATTTAGGTTTCTATTCTATTTTTATGTATTTGATAAAGTTTTCTTTGTTTATGCATAACGTGTAGCTGATGTCTTCATCTCTTTGCAGGTGGCATAGATGACCTGATTGAACACACTGCAGCGCAGGTAAGGTTGAAATAATATATTTTCTGTCTGATTAAAGATTTTTCATATAAAATCTTTTATTGGCACCCCTGCTTTCTGAATGAAGCATACAAATGTGTCCTCATACATCTACAAAACAAGAAAAGAAAAGGAGCCACAAACCGCACAAGTCTAATGTAGAGGAAGAATTTTATATATAGTATCTAGGTAAACCCCTAATATCTAGTAGAACAATAAAGCATATTGTGTTACATTGATTGAAGGGGGTGCTATTGCAAACAACAATAGTAAAGAACAATGATGGTAGAGAGGGAAAGAGTTGTCTGTAATTGATGCACAATTATTGTTCCTCATACATCTAGCCTCCTTGCGCGTTAAACAACCCTTCTAATCGTGCCATGACTTGGTAGCGCTGAGCGTCTTTCATTTGACTTTTTACCATCAGTGCGTCTTATTCTCACACTGATGCATATAGCTAGCACATGATATGTAGCATGCCTATGTTCTCTGTGCGTCTGCGTATGTATCTGCATGCGTGTGACACTGTAACGTAGCATTTCACATGCAGATACACCTGCACACAGAACATAGGCATGCTGCATATCATTTTAATCAGCAGAAGCTGCTTGTGCATTCTATTCTATTATCACTGTATGAGTAAGACGCATTTGAAGGTAAAAAGCTGCATGAAAGACACTCTGCGCTACCGAGGCACACGGAGCTCCCACGTTATGCGTGGCGTGACTTGTAGCGAATGGACGATAGATGTATGTGGACACATCTGTAGAATCATCCATCTTTACTATGTGGGCTAACCAAATTCATATTATTCTTGTACATGCTCACTGTCTATTGCTGCTAGGAGGTGGTAACTGGTAGGAGTGACTTAATTATGGTAAGATGCGTCCTCTGAACAGTTGAGGTCAACTAAATTAATTTTCCTGGCTAAACTATAGACATTGTTCACAAAAAAGTTGGCACAATGTCCATCTCAGCTTCAGGAAAGCATTGTGGTTCCATCTCTTATTTTGATGATATGTATGATTTTAGGCTCATGATGATGGTGAAATCTCTTCTACAGCTGCGAGACTGGCCCAGGTAAGGCTGTAATTGAAGCTATGTGTAATTTCTGAAAATTGTTGTTACAGCTGCTTTTATCGCCCTTCTCCTTTTGTTACTTCTTTGTAAGCACTTCCACAATCTAAGCTCTTCCATATTCTTTTATGCGGAAGGGGGTGGTTGTGACTTTTTTTTTCCTGATTAAATGCTTACCTTACACTTTTAACCCACAATAAACAACACTTAATTGTTCCACAATTGTGTTTGTTAAAGTGACCATATATCTGCTTGCTAACCTTTTATTATGCCCGCATAACTTAAGCTGGATATAAACTGGCAGATATATTGGCCGATCAATTGATCGGCCAATATATCGAGTGCCCGTCGGCCAGTGTGTACCAGCGATATATGTCTGTGAATGACGTTGTTCACATACATATCGCGTTAGCTGTGCTGCACAGCCGATGCCCAATATATCTTCAGATACAGTGCATCCGGAAAGTATTCACAAATCTTCACTGTTTTCACATTTTGTTATGTTACAGCCTTATTCCAAAATGGAATAAATTCATTTTTGTCCTCAAAATTCTACACACAATACCCCATAATGACAACGTGTAAAAAGTTTTTTTGGCGATTTTTGCAAACTTTGAGGGATATTCAGTATGGAGCGAAAAGTCTTTTTTTGCGATAATTTCGCAAAAAATTACATCATTTTCGCTGGTTTGGGTTTTACATTGTATTCAATTTCAAAGACTTTTCGCAGGTTCGAAAAGTCTTTGAAAAAAAAAACGGGGATAACTTTTCACCACTGAATAGGTGGTGAAAAAAAATAGCCTGCACCCCTGGGAATGACATTTTAAAAATAACTGTGTCAAAAAAAGATTTTTAAAAAAATAGGGACACCCCAAAAAATGTATTTAAAAATTGGGGTGAAAAAAAAAATGGGAAAAAAGTGTTTAAAAGTAGGGAAATAGGTTCAGGGCTATTCTGCAAGTATGCAGCAGGTGTTTTCTATAATAGGCTATTAGCGGCAGGTGCATAGTTGCAGAATTTTTTAAAACTTACTTTAGGGACATAAAAATATGCTAGTACCCATTTTCATGTACCCCAAATTTGATGGGACCACTTAAAAAAACAAAAAAAATAACCTAAGTGCTCTTCTGCAACACTTCTTCAATGTCGGGGAAAAAACACCTGCTGCGGCTATTTAAATCCCCAACTTTCATTTGCAGGCTAAAACGGGTACCCATAGTGATCCCCCATGTTTTTACAACTTTAGGTGGGTCCTACAATTTATTCCAGGGGAAAAAAATTTTTTACGCAGATCCCACTTCGCACTTTCCCGTTTTCATAGGTTTCATATTGAATACGGGGATAAAGCGGGCGCGCGCCCGATACTTTATCCCAGGAAATTCTCCGATGTGGAGCGAAAAGTCCAGCACAGACTTTTCGCTCCCATATTGAATACCCCTCTTAATTAAAAAAAGAAAAAAAAAAATTAAGAAATCACATGTACTTAAGTATTCACAGCCTTTGCTCAATACTTTGTTGATGCACCTTTGGCAGCAATTACAGCCTTAAGTCTTTTTGAATATGGTGCCACAAGCTTGGCACACCTATCTTTGGGCAGTTTCGCCCATTCCTCTTTGCAGCACCTCTCAAGCTCCATCAGGTTGGATGGGAAGCGTCAGTGCACAGCCATTTTAAGATCTCTCCAGAGATGTTCAATCGGATTCATCTGGGCTCTGGCGGGGCCATTCAAGGACATTCACAGAGTTGTCCTGAAGCCACTCCTTTGATATCTTGGCTGTGTGCTTAGGGTCATTGTCCTGCTGAAAGGTGAACAGTCGTCCCAGTCTGAGGTCAAGAGCGCTCTGGAGCAGGTTTTCATCCAGGATGTCTCTGTACATTGCTGCATTCATCTTTCCCTCTATCCAGATTAGTCTCCCAGTTCCTGCTGCTGAAAACATCCCCACAGCATGATGCTGCCACCACCATGCTTCACTTTAGGGATGGTATTGGCCTGGTGATGAGCGGTGCCTGGTTTCCTCCAAACATAACGCCTGGCATTCACGTCAAAGAGTTCAATCTTTGTCTCTCATGGTCTGAGAGTCCTTCAGGCGGGCTGCCATGTGATTTTTACTAAGGAGTGGCTTCCGTCTGGCCACTCTACCATACAGGCCTGATTGGTGGATTGCTGCAGAGATGGTTGTCCTTCTGGAAGGTTCTCCTCTCTCCACAGAGGAATGCTGACCATCGGGGTCTTGGTAACCTCCCTGACTAGGGCCCTTCTCCCACGATCGCTCAGTTTAGACGGCTGGCCAACTCTACGAAGAGTCCTGGTGGTTCTGAACTTCTTCCATTTACGAATGATGGAAGCCACTGTGCTCATTGGGACCTTCAAAGCAGCACATATTTTTCTGTACCCTTCCCCAGATTTGTGCCTTGAGACAATTCTGTCTTGTAGGTCTACAGACAATTCCTTGGACTTCATGCTTGGTTTGTGCTTTGACATGCACTGTCAAGTGTGGGACCTTATATAGACAGGTGTATGCCTTTCAAAATCATGTCCAATCGACTGAATTTACCACAGGTGGACTCCAATTAAGCTGTAGGAACATCTCAAGGATGATCATTGGAAACAGGATGCACCTGAGCTCAATTTTGAGCTTCATGGCAAAGGTAGTGAATACTTATGTACATGTGATTTCTTAGTGGTTTTTTTTTTTATTTTTTATCAAATTAGCAAAAATCTCAAACTTTTTAGATGTTGTCATTATGGGGTATTGTGTGTAGAATTTTATGGTCAAAAATGAATTTATTCCATTTTGGAATAAGGCTGTAACACAGCTAAAATGTGGAAAAAGTGAAGCGTTGTGAATACTTTTCGGATGCACTGTATATTGGGGCATCGTGCTGTGGGTACGGGCGGTCAGCTGATCGCCCGTACACGTGCAGCCGCAGTAAGTTGGGCATGACACGCCCCCGGCCAGCGGAACACGCCCCCTCCAACACACAGAACACAGGTGATGGTTTTCAGTGTGTATGAACAACCATCAACTGCAGATCACTCGATCTGCAGATATATCTGTGCAGTGTGTACCCAGCTTTAGTTGATTTCTGATGTCTAGCATATAAATATTGGTATGTGTCATTTTATGAGGAGTTTTTCCTGTAGGATAAGTACAGAAATCCTCAAAATATGACTTGTTGGATTCCCTTAAAGCTGCATTGAGAAACTGTTCTTTTCGTAATTACTGTGACACAACTACGTTTTACCTATGACGCAATTACCCGTGTTCAGAACATGGCGGGTTATTTTCAAGATTTAAGAGATCATAGCGTGTGCTGTTTATGGGCTTCAATAAAGAAATTATAGGATTTCATCCTCTCTTACCTTTATAAGTTTTGAATTTTATACTTGTTTTTTATTGTTGTTCAGATGGCTGGAATGCCCCTATCCAGTCTGCAAGGACCCCCACCACCTACCATGGGTATGGGCTTCCCACTTGGCTTGATCTCAGAAAGCAATAAACCACCACAAAATGATGGACGTCCTATGGTTAGCGTCTCTTTTATCTTTATTGATAGTTCTATGTAGTTATATTGATATCTTTTACATATTATTCTGAAACTTTAAGCTTATTAGCATTCTCTATTTCTCCTTCCATAAATCACTTTCTCACCTAGTGTATTCTCTTTTTTTTTTTTTTTTTTATCTTGTTGATTAGGCCTCGCTCATTGAACAAGATGTCTCCTCCCCGAGGTCCCTTCTTCTACCCAGAGGTATTGAGATAAGCTTATGTCGTGGGGTTTCAGATTCATGTCTTTAGTGCACTTTAGTAATCTGCTCTTCTGTGTATATGTAGGTAACCTTCCTATTGCCACTGCTATTCCTCCACCCTCCATCACCCGGCAACGTGTTCTCAATCAGCTATCAGGGGATGAGTCCAGAGAGGTACATTTTTGATTGTGATCTGGTATTTTGCAACTGTTCATTAGTGATAATAATTATGTATTTGTGTTTCTTTATCCTGATGACCGGATGATGCACATTCTGTATTGTTTGGCATATTGATTTATTGTGAGGGAGCTGCTGTGTATTTGTCAATGTAATTCTGTTTCTGCCAATCGAATATGGTTTTATATGGTATGTTATATCTGCTTTGACTTTTAGATGGAGGACTTCTCCATGGGTCCAAAGATTCCCCAAGTTCTTGAGAAAATTCTCCAGCTTAAAGAGATGAGACAAGAAGAGATGATTTTGCCAGTGACTACAGGTAATGTTTTACAGCTACTGTAACTATTTATCAAATGAGAAGATTTATTGGTGAATAAAATGGAAAAAAAAATTCTGCGTTATCAGTGATCCTCATTTTCAATAAAATATATCCTTTTTTTTTTATTTATGTAGTAATGTTTTAGTGTGGGTTTTTTCTCTTTCTTGCTTTGTCCCCTAAGCAGCATACTGATCTCACATCAGCTTTCTCCTGGTTTCCTCTTACTTGTCCAACTGCTTCTTCTTTGTCTCTACACCCAACTCTACCTCTCCTCTGCTTCCTCTTCCTGTCTGAGTCCCTCAAGGCTCTGTCCTTGGCGTAATTCTCTTCTCCTTTTACACTGAACTCTGTGACCTCATAAACTCCTCTGGTCCCCGCTATGCTGAGGATACCCAAATTTACCTCCCCTTCTCTGATTTTTCTCCTGTGTTACCTCCTGTCTGTCAGCTTCTCCACTTGGTCTGGTTCTTAAATCTTCCCCGACCCCACCCCCAATTCTTCCCTTTCTATTGATGATAGCCCCTCTCCTCCCTGTGACTCGTGTTTTGAGTGTTTTCCCTGACTGGTCTTTCATTTTCCCACTACATGCAATCCCTCTCCTAATCCTGACAATTCCACCTCTGTAACATTTCTAAGATCCATCCATTTCTCAGCTAATTAAAAGTGATTTCTACTTCAGGGTCCATAGGGGGTCCACAGGGTTGACCTTGGGGTATAGGTTGGGAACCAAATCCGGGCACCACGCAGTTAAAGCTTTTAGCTCCCAGGATGCACTTGGGTCCACTCTCCCTATAACCCCGCCCCCCAGCCAGAGGCACCTCAGTTTAAGTTGGTGCCCGGCCGGAGTCGGGTCACCGTTACTGCAGGGGGGCTGCTTAGCAGCCCCTAAGCTTAAAAGAGTTTTATTTTATTATTTTTTTTTTTTACTACTCTTCAGAGCGGCAGCATCAGACTGTCCAATGGACGTCTGAGCTGCCGCTCCTACACCCCGCCGGCGCTGCGACGCCAGTACAGATCTGGGGATCGCAGCGGGACCCCAGAGTCTGTACTAGCCGGGCTCTGGAGGAATCCCTGGGCTGCTGCCGGATCGACGGGGACAGGTAAGTCGCGTGGTCACCGCTTGCGGTGACCCGCGTGTACATGCAGCCTTATGCCTCCGGTCTCTGGGGACAGACCGGAGGCGCTAGCGGTGGCGGCGGGCTCCCCCTCCATGGAGGCATACCCCGCGTGTCCACAGCCCACCAGGGATTATAGCGGCAGCGGGAGCCGGCATCCCGGGGGGTTAATTGCTAGCCAGGGGAGGAAGCCTTCCCTGTCTAGCGGCTCCTCCCCTCAGCTCAGCGCGCCTTTCAATAATACAGTCTGGCGTCGCTGAGCTGCTTCCTCCGCGGGCCACGCTTCTTCTGAGGTCTCCAGCGGCCATTATCTCTCGGTGGTGCTGCAGAACTCTTAGGATGTCAGTGAGCCCAGTCCCCCTGCGTACCTGGCCATTTTGGGTGAGTGTACACAGCGCTATAGCCTTCCCAGACACTGAATCTGGGCAGTTGAATGTAGCGACATTGTGCAGTATATTATATGTCATGCTTATGTATGTATATATATTTTTCTGCATTGTATGTGACTTATGCTAGTGCTGACTGTCTGCTTTTTCTCTCACCTGTCAGTGTATATCTATCCCTTTTCTTTATCTGCCCTAATACAGGTGTACCTGGGGTGGTTCTGAGACCTCACATATATATATTTGTTAATATCTGTGAGGTTTGTCACATACTGTTGCGTGCTGCACGTTGCCATATTTTAGATGGAACTGTGAGTTGCGTACGCTGATAATGGGTTCCTGCAGCTAATCTTAGCGTCAGTCAGGACCGGTATGGCGCTGCTTAATATTTCCGTCAAGATAGTCAGATATATCTGACCAGGAGATTGCACACGATACTGCACCCATTATTGCTATCCTGCAAGTCATAGCCTGCAGGAATTAGTGCGGAGGATTTTAACTCAGAAAGGTTTTCGTATGCGGCACCATCTGGTGCCGGGCCCCTTGCACGACCCCCTTAAAGGGCGTTGTTTCTCAGGATCCTCTCCTTTGAGGATCGCCGGGCGGGCCCCATTGTCGTCACTCGCTTGGAGTTACTTCACCATACTGCCCTTTTGAACTCGGGGTATCTCGCAATTTCTTGCAATTTACCCCTGTGTCACAGACTATCGCTCCCTGCCGGGGTTTTTCACAGTACATGAATTACCTCCGATACCACATCGGTCTGTCATTCCCCTTGCAGGGATTACCACAACGGCCACCCTGGTGGATGTCGTTTTATACGAAATACTAATTGGCGTGATATACGCCCTGTGGTTACTGACCAGTGGCTCTGCCGTGAACTGGATGGTATATTCGGCTCTTTCCCTCTCACATGGGGGGGAGCCGATCTCAAGTATTATTATCCCTGCTTTGGGGCTGGTAGCCAGGCTCATTCTGGATATAGAGAATGTCGATCCTGCACCAGTATCATACATCTCCCGTTTTCTGCCCAGCGGGTGGATCTCATAGCGGGAGTCTGGCTGTCCCCAGATACGAGGAGTCACAAAGGCCTCCTGTTTCCCATTCCCTGAGGGTCCTCACAAGTAATGGAAATCCCCTTCTGGGATGGATTTGTATGTTAATCATCGGGTTACAGGCATTAATACGCCTCCCATCCCGGCCTGGACGAATTTTACGGATCCGTAGGTGGTAACTTTGCCTGAAATCAATGTACTCGTTTTCAGGGCCTGTTGCCCGTCCTACCATGGCCATCGCATGGTGATGCTTTTGTGACGTTTTTCCCCTCCAACACGTCTGAGGTTCAAATATCTTTTTGCCGCTCACAAAATATGCAGTGGTCATATGTGGGATTACCTCATGGGATGCCGGTCTTCTAACTTTCAGGGTTTCGGCGGCGTCTGTATCCGCCGCAGTACCCTATGGCTGCGTTATGGGAAAGCAGAGGTGCACACTCCTTCCATGGGGAAGATCTTGTTTGGTCCTGACCTTGACAAGATCGTTGCATCATTGGCAGTATCACTAATGGGGAGATACCGTCTTTAGCTACTCCCACTACATTCGGACTAACTCTGTTAAGTCTTTTTGTCCTCAGGGTCAGCCTAAAGGCCTGTTTTTTCCTAGGCTGTCGGCCTCCATGGGGGCCACCATATCCAGTACCGAGCAGTCATGGACTTCCGGACGACCCTATTTCTACACCTGAGGATATACCCTCAGCCTGACGGGACAGGTCTACATCTGGGGAATTTCCAGAGTGAGGTACTGATTCTCAACGGCCTCTCATTGCTCATGCAGCCTCCTCACAGGCATTGTTACACGGGCCCTTCTTCAGAACTGATCAGGGCCTTACAATCCCAGAAAGCTATACAGTCTTTGTGGTAAGCAGAGCTATTTCGGCCAACCTCACTATCTCAGTGAGGGACTGGTTGTTCTACTTTCTTTTTGGGGCGGTGACCGACTGGTCCTCCTTTGCCTATACTCTGTCTCAAATCCCTGAATCAGATTCCAACGGTGCCTTGACTCAGGTGGAATCGTCCATGCTCCATCATCCGATGTTTGGAACCTGGGGATTTTATGGTATATCCGAGTATTCAGGATACGTACCTACGGGTACATACAGAGCCCTCTCATCAGCATGGGTTCAGGTTTGCTGTGCCACAGCAACACTTGTAAGTTTCGGGCTCTGCCTTTTGGGGCTGTCCTCAACTCCACCGGGGTTTACCAGCTTTATGGATTTTCTGACAGTTCACCTGTTCAGTGTATCCGAATGCTCCTTTCTCTGGACGGTCTCCTACTTTTAGCAGGATCACCAAGGTACTTTACCGCCAGGTCAGGATAACCGGGGCTTCTTCTCGTCACAGAAAAGTCCTCCCTGCATCCCTCACAGGGTTTTCTTCATCTGGGAGCACTGCTGGATTCTCAGAATCTGAGAATTTTGCTGGCGTAAGACAAGATCTCCACTCTTCAACTTCGAGTGTGCGGATATCTACGCAGTCGACATATGTCATTACTCTTTGTGATGCGCGGTCTACCAGAGTGTCTACCTTTTGGTAGGGTGGAATGTGCTCAGTTCCATTCCAGGCCTTGCCATAATTGACTCCCCTCCAGATGGATCGAGTTTTTTCCATCGGATCGCTGTTCGAACGATGATACTTTCTACGGAGGCGAGTTGGTCTCTGTCCGGGTGGCTATGGCCATCTCGTCCAGGGTGTTCTTTGCTAAAGACAGTGTCTGGTCCGCATTCATTTCGGGGCAGTTGGACGTCTGTCGCTTCTGCCCTGCCACTTACCTTGTTGATACTTTAAGCTGTCTTGGACTTTCACTCTGGCCTAACCCATTTGTCACGGTAAACCTGAATAGGTTCAGTCCGACAGTGTCACAACAGTGGCTTCCATCTAGGCAACACTGGTAGTTGGGTGGCAATGTTAGGAATGTCACCCATTCTGACATAGTCCAAGGGTCTTCTCCTGGCCAACTCTGCGGTGTTTATTCCCGGAGCTCTCCATTGGGAAGCGGGCTTCCTCAGCCGTCACGGCGTGCATCCCGGGGACTAGTCTCTTCTCCAAGAGAGGTTTCAACTCCTGGTGAGCAGAGGGGGCCTCCCTGAGGGGATTGATCCCCATGGCCTTCTGACTCGATCACACATTACCGGTGTTACAGTCCAGCTCTAGGAGTACTGAAGCTACCTTCAGTGACTCTTTGTCAGTGAAGTGGTCCTTCCACTTTGTGTACCTGTGTCCTCCGGTCTCCCTTCTTCCTCGAGGTCTTCGGAAGTTTAATTCGAGACGGAGGGGCTTTCCTTCTGGGGGCTCCAGGTCGTCCCAGACATCACTGGTACTAAGATTTTCGGAGTCTCCTCCTCGATGCTCCGTTCCTACTGCTTCACTATCTGGACCTGTTGTCTCAGGGTCCTTGTTTTTCCCTGGATCTGGATCGCTTGTCTTTAACTGCGCCCCTACTGTGGTCCTCGGGCTGCCCTGGCTCTGTCTTCATTGAGATGTTTAGAGCAGATAGGCCAGACTTTGCTGGGATCTGCCACGGACTGTGGCATACATAATTCTTATGGTATCGTACCTGTCGATACGATCCTCCGGTGTCCAGGATTTCCAGATATTCTGGCATTCCTTCCAGCTGGCTTGGGTTTCACCCTTGGCCTGGCCTTCCTGACAGTGCGGATCTCTACACTGTCGGTATGGTTAAGATATGGAATTGCTCCGCTCTGGTATCCAGTTCATCCTTTGGAGTGTTTTCTGGATTATGTCTCCACTTGTCCTCCCTAGGGACTCCTGGGGAGTTAGTAGTGGTTCTTTGTTCCCTCCGGGGACAGTCAATGGAACCGCTGGTTGTGATAGCCATTACATGGTCTATTGTTTAAGCTCTCTCTCTCTCTCTCTCAGGGTGTTTAAATCAACCAGGAGAGTGTCTGAATGGGGAGCGTTCTCATGTGGCTCCCTCTTCTGGAGGGCATCATGTCAGGGTGTGAGTTGCTCTCGCCCTGTGTTTCTTCTTAAAGTGGTTTTTAGGTTCCATATTATTCTGGAACTTATGGTATGGCCATTCAGTTCCCAGTCCTCTCGGCTGTTGTGGCCTCATGGACTGTGGTCCGGCCTCTTTGGCTTTATGTGATCCGTTCAAGTTCCTTATGGTAAGCAGACTCCTTATTGGTGGTCTGCGGTTTCTGGTTTTAACAGGAAACGATGGCCGGCCTATAATGAAATGTTGACTGGATGGCCTCGTATGTCTTCCTCAGGGGCCTACCCATGGGTGGGCATTTCTGTCGTTGAGGCTTGTTTTTTTCTCGGGCCGTGTAACCCTCGTGGGCGGCTCGTCGTGGCGCCTCGGCTGTTTTGCCTTACTAGGTGTCCACGTGGTCTTCTGTCCATACCTTTTTAAGGTTCTAGGCATTGGTTTCCTTTGCCTCTCAGGATGCTTCCTTTTTGGCGACGGATTCTCCTCTCAGCACAGGAGCGTCCCCACCCTTGGTTGAACTGCTTTGGGACATCCCCAAGGTCAACCCTGTGGACCCCCTATGGACCCTGAAGTAGAAAAGAAGAGATATGGTAAGAACTTACCTTTGTTATCTCTGTTTCTACGAAGTCCATAGGGTCCACAGGGCGCCCGCCCTGACGCACCTGGCTTCATATGGGCTGTGTTACTGGTCACCGGCTTCCCGTCTCCTTTTCTGTGAGTATGGTTCTAGAGTGTTCCAGTTTTCTCTCTCTTTTTCTCTCCTCCTCCGGCCTTTGGCTACTTACAATCTGAGGTGCCTCTGGCTGGGGGGCGGGGTTATAGGGAGAGTGGACCCAAGTGCATCCTGGGAGCTAAAAGCTTTAACTGCGTGGTGCCCGGATTTGGTTCCCAACCTATACCCCAAGGTCAACCCTGTGGACCCTATGGACTTCGTAGAAACAGAGATAACAAAGGTAAGTTCTTACCATATCTCTTGTTATTCACGCTCTCATCTCTCGACTTGACTACAGTATTATACTTCTCTCTGGCATTTCCATCTCCTGCCTCGCTCCTCTTTAATCTATCCTTAATTCTGCAACCCCCCCTCTCCTTTTTTTTCTGTCATGATGCTGCAGCCCTCTCTGCTAGTCACTTCACTGACTCCTTACCACTTGGAATCAGGGAGCCTCTGCACTACTCTGTTCCCTCGTGCTCAGTGTGTCCACCAATAGCTTTGTAGATCATAAACGCTTGCAAGCAGGGTACGTGTTGCGAAGCCTCTGTTATAAAATAAAAAAGACAATAACAGTAATAGTTTTGATACAAATGCTTGTATGTTATAATTTCTTGTCAGTGTTTTGTCTTTAACAGCTTTCAAATTAAGATGGTCGACTAAACAGTCCCCACTCTTCCATTATGCTTTGAAATTTTGTGGGATCTTTAAAATCTTTATTTTAAGGTTAAATTGTTGGGACACTGTGCTGAACTCCTTGGACACCCCCTCCTAATGACTAATTAGGCAATTGGAAGTTTCCAATTAGCTTAATTAGTCCAATAATGACATGTAATTTTTTGTAAATTGTCTTCAAAGTACTCCAAAATCAACTTTTCATTCGTTTAGGCACCCCAAGTTTAATTAACATTTTTTTAAATTAAGAAAATATTGTATTTTTTTTTTTTTTTTTCAAGGTGCCCTCAAAGTACCCCAAAAATCACCTTTTTTTCTACTTTTTTTTTTTTTTAATAATTTTCTTGCATTTAAAAAAAAAAAAAAATCATCAGCCTTTTGCCACCATTTAAAAACCTACAGTACCTTCATAATGCCCACAAACAGCCTTCTATAGGGTCCTGCTAACAAAATTATCCATTTTGGGGAGTCCAGGATGGTCTCTCCACTTTTTCATGCACTTCTCTCAAATCTCATTTGGCAGTCAATTCGCACCCCTCCGCTACGAGTAGTGCGAATAGGCATTTTTAATTGGTTTGGAGAATTCTCAGGAGCACGCTTCGATGTGAAGTCTGCGATTATCAAGAAATAAATTTGCATCTTATTGGATTGACCCCTATGTGTTTACACAGCTTTACTGTACCTAAAATGATATAGCAGTTCGAGTCTTTCAGTTTTCATTTAATTTTGACAATGCCCCTTGCCTTATAGTTTCTTAATGGACCTACTCCACATTCTTCGGCTACATTATTTCACTGGACACTGTTTTCTATACTGAGAGGAAAATATGTTTTTGTCCCATTGTTTTAACATGAAAAACTTATACTTAAAAGTTCCACTTTAACATTTTAGAAGATGAAGATTATGATTATGATCCTCGACAGGCATATACGGCATCCGAGACTGAAGAGGAGATCACTGGACAAAAGAAGGAGGTATGAGGATACCATAGGACAGGAATTTAGGGAAGTGGCCTTTGTGTAATCAAACTTCTTATTTTTTTTTTTTTAATAACTATCGAATTAGGATTATGGGATCTGTAATAATAATAATAATAAAAAAAACTATTTTAAGAATTTATTAAACCAAGCACAAGGTCATGGAAATAAACCATTATGTATTAATGAATTATATCTAAAATACCACTATTGGGTGTGGTATTAATAAAAATGGCTTTTGTTTTCATTTAACACCAATCAATAAAAAGCGTATTTATTGCTGTGTTAGGAGATATATATATATATATATATATATATATATAAAAAAAAAAAATAGGATAGAGATATATATCTATATATCTCTCTATCCTATTTTTTTTTTCTTCATATTTTTGTTTTGTCAGTAAAAAAAAGTTTGTAAGCTCAGATTGGACAGATAAAACTGTACCTGATAAATTATATGCACAGAGCTGTGTAAGAATGGTTTAGTCTATATAAAAGTAAAGCTCCCATAAATAGGAGTATATTCTACTGAATGCAGATCCCCAGTGTAGTGTAGACTACAAAAATGTTAGAAGTCATCTCCGAGTCATTGGCTCATATAAATGTAATCCCACTGCTGGTACTCTTTTATTTATACATTTGGGAACTGTATTGTCCGCCTAAGTTTAGTCACATTTGTTTTTATAGTTTGCCACAAAAAAAGTCAAAAGTATATTATATACTTCTAAGCTGTTCTTTTTCTCACAGAAAAGTCGTATATCCTATACTTCTAAGCTGTTCTTTTTCTCACAGAAAAGTCGCAGGAGAAGAAACCGTAAGAAAAGAACACGCAGAAGAGCAGCTACCACCACCCCCCCTGTGGTGGCAGATGAGCTGAATGAGGCAGCAGAGGCTGACACAATGGGAGGGAAAGTGGAGATAGAATATGTGACAGAGGAGCCAGACATCTACGATCCTAACTTCATTTTCTTCAAAAGGATCTTTCAGGCATTTAAGGTGATTTGTTTGTCATCTGTGTGTGATGGTTAAGTAGTTTGTCTTTGGAACAGTGTGAATGGTTTAGGTGTTAATGTCAATCTGTATCCTAAAACATGACGGTATGGTACAGTCAGTGTGGCTGATGTGAAACCTGGATGTTACTTGGATTCTACTTTATGGATGAAAGTTCTATATCTGGGCATTGACTAATACTATGTTAATGTACAACAACTAATTTGTCACTGTTTTCAGATATGCAGGGTACTTGTAACCAAAAATGTATAAGGTGGCGCTAAAGGACACAAAACATTCAGATAATAAAATATCCCATTTTAATCACGATATCGCTATAAATAAAATACAATCTAAAAATGACATTAGGACATATCCATATAAAAGAGGAAAGAAATTCCTCACTATGACTCAAATACTGTACTGAATTGGCACAAAATCCTATGACACTAATGTGTCCACATTCTAATAAATGCGTACAAAAAAAATAAAACAACAATGTGTCACATAAAAAGCTACAATACAATGTTACAGTAGTGCTAATGCACAGATGTTTTAAAGTTCCAATAAAGTGGATTTAGAAATGCATTGTGCATATATTCAGTGTATCAATGGAATTCCATATACTCACAGTCCTGGGAAAAAGAGAAAAAAAAATTATATGATAAGAGGCACCTCTTCATGGCTGATGTTGATTAAGTAGGTCTGCTACTGTATCCGTGTAGTCTGCTGAGCAGACACTTTAATAGCCATTA
Source organism: Taudactylus pleione (assembly GCA_031769625.1). Lineage (NCBI taxonomy): Eukaryota > Metazoa > Chordata > Amphibia > Anura > Myobatrachidae > Taudactylus > Taudactylus pleione. The sequence goes on along the minus strand of JAUIMM010000311.1, from coordinate 3,625,882 downwards.
GGTATCAGTCCCAATGTACTCCAGCAATGGGCCAAGTCATATGCACTGTATGTTCTGTGTTGGCTCTGTGTTGCTGAGCACAGTAAGCTCCAGTAATATGCCAGCATCTGCAGCGGGTGTTAAGGTAAAGTCCGTGGCAGAGCTTACTCACAGGGTACTTGTGTTTGGATAGTTTTTGTGTTCTTAACTGTATAAATAAGGTGATAAAAGATGGACGTGGTCTTAGTGTAAAAGGATGTGTTTGCACATTATAAACTCGCATGCATAGGGCCCTTTCTGTCCTTTGTCTCACGTCTACTCTTCCTTCATCAACCTAGTCTAAACTGCCTGATACAGAGTTGGGAATAGAGTTAGATAGAGCAAGTAACAGTGTACCTGGATAAACCATGTTGCAATGCAAGGGGGGCAATTACATACATTTTATCTGCATGTAGGGTAAATACTGGTTGCCTTTGCATGTAGCCCACAAATTCTGGACAGCTTTATTTTTACACTGCAATTTACATTTCAGTTTGGACCCCCCTCCCCACACCCACAACATCTAAACCTCTCTGCACATATTAAATCTGCCCCACCTGCAGTGCAGCATGGTTTTGACCAAGATGCACAGTTACTTGCTCTTTCTTTACTGTATTGCTAACTCTGAATCAGGCCCTATGTGTGGTTTGTATTGTGTATGTTTTTAACTGACTGGCCCTATAGAGAACTGTGGCAATCTACAAATGATGATGATGTGCTTGGTCTGCGTAACATTGCCCTTTCCTGGCTATCCTACCTCTTACAGTGGGAGATGTATTAAGCGCCGATGCCACTTTTCCCCTATGTATAATTGGGGGGGCCGGGTGGTGAATGACTGGGATTCTATGTGCCCCTGTCATTATCGGCGCTGCTATCTACAAGATAGCAGTGCCGATAGCCTGGGCTATGTATGAAGGGTCAGTTCGCCTGACCGCTCCGCCCGCTGCAGCTGTCACTATCAACAGCTACAGCCTGGCGATGCCCTTTCCCCACAGTGCTGTCCCTGCTGTGGGTGCTGTATGCTCCAGGGCGCGATACTTGAAAGATCCCGTGCATGCTCAGTGGATCTGGCCGGAACTGAGACAAGCTGATGCTCTGGGAGCTCTAGCGGGGATCGCCGGAGGGAGGAGTTATCACTCCCCCGCTCCGGCCGATTAATTTTTTCATACATCTCATCGTTAGTACTTCCTGCTTCGCCTCGGTAAAGAGGCGAAGCAGGAAGCGTTATAGCTGTCTCCTTACATGACTCCACCTCTCCCCCACTTCCTCTAACAAGGTTCTGTTCTTGCTCCTCTCCTATTCTCCCTTTATACATCCTCTTTAGGTGAGCTAATTGGCTCTTTTGGCCTCCATTATCATCTCTATGCTGGTTACACCCAGATTTACCTCTCCTCCCCTAATCTCTCACCCTCTCTCCTCACTCGCATTTCCAACTGTCTTTCTGCCATTTCCTCTTGGATGTGCCAGCGCTTTCTTACACTTTAACATGACTAAGGAGTTTATTTACTAAAGCTAGAGTTTTTAGATATGGAGATGTTTCCCATAGCAAGCAATCAGATTCTACTTAAACATTTGACCAGCACCTTCTAGAAGATAATAGCTAGAATCTGGTTGCTATGGGCAACATCTCCACTTCTAAAAACACTCCCTTTAGTAAATATACACCTAAGACTGAGCTGATAATCTTCCAACCCTCCTGAATTACCTCACCTTCCACAATTTTACTATTTATTAATAGCGCCACCATCTCCTCTAGCCGGCAAGTGCGCTGTCTTGGAGTTATCCTTGACTCCTCCCTCTCCTTCAAACCACACATTCAGTACCTTTCACGGTCCTGCCGTTTCTATCGCAGAAATATCTCCAGGATCAGAACCATTATCACCCTGGAGGCAATAAAGACCCTCGTCCACTTACTGGTCGTCTCCAAATTGGACAACTGTAGCCTCCTCTTATTTGGCCTCCCTGACTTCCACCTCTCTCCACTCCAATCTGTCCTGAGTGCTGTTACCCTCCTAATCTTCCTCTCCAAATGTCTGGCTCCCCTTCAAAACCCAATTCAAACTCCTCACTCTTATTTATAAAGCCCTGACATAATACTCTCCTATTTCCGTTTCAGACCTGACATCCCCATTTACATTCCCACCCGCCCACTTCACTCCACAAATGAGTGCCGCTTTTCCACACAACTGATTACTTCCTTCAACTCTCGCCTCTGAGACTTTGCCTGTGCTGCTTCTTTTCTCTGGAACTCACTTCCTCTTCCTATCAGACTCTCCACCTCTACAAAACTTCAGTTGGGCTCTCAAAGACTACCAGATCTCATCCTGTCTCTCTCTTCTGTGCCATGTGTGTCTGTCTATCTGTCCGCCCCCTGCAGACTCCTATATCAATGTATATAAAACGTTTCCATGTCCTACTATGTTCTGTACTGTAAGTAACTTAGTTCTTGTGGCGCCATTTAAATAAAGTATGATTATAAGAATATGAGATGATTTGTGAACAGACCTGCTCATTGTCATTGCGTTTAGCAGAACTTTCCATTCAACATATTGTATTTGTTTGTTAATTTGCAGCTGACAGACGATGTAAAACGAGAAAAAGAAAAAGAGCCGGAAAAAGTGGAGAAAGTGGAGCCTGTTGCCCCCAGGAAACGGTTTGAGGAAGAGCTAATGGATAGTGACAGCGACAGTGATGATGAGGTTAGAATGGAACATGGAGTCTGGGCTTCCAATATACTCTCTGTACTTATTTTCACCAATTATGTTTATTCTCATTTACAGGATTTTTCTGCCAGAGATTTGTATTCTGTGTATTTTCTTTTTATACTTATATTGTTACTGACCTTCAATTATCACATATACTTTACTCCCCGTTGTTTCCAGTGCATCCTTTGTGTACTCTTGTTCTCTATAATCACTCATCTGTTTACAGGATAAAAGGAACGATGCACCTAAACTGTCTAAGAAAAAGTTGCGGAGAATGAATAGGTTCACGGTGGCAGAACTGAAACAGGTAACAATGTAGGAGTTGACTGAGAGAAAGGATGAAAGAATGGTGGATGTAGTTTTGCATGGGTGTGGGCAGAAGCATAAACAATGGCATGGATAAGTTGAATAGTTACGTACTGCGCTGAATTTGGATAGTAAGAAGAGTCTTGACAGAAGTGGGAATCTTTCCAAACAGGTGTGAATTGAATGAGTGGCTGAAATAAGAAGTTGATTGATGAAAACACATGAGTTGAGCCAGTATCTGGAAGGCAACCATGATTAATTACATTGCATTATCCTACTCGCCTCTCTCTGCTCAGCTGGTATCGCGTCCAGATGTGGTGGAGATGCATGACGTCACTGCGCAAGACCCCAAACTCCTTGTACACTTGAAAGGGACCAGGAATTCTGTACCTGTTCCCCGTCACTGGTGCTTCAAACGCAAATACCTACAGGGCAAGAGGGGAATTGAGAAACCACCCTTCCAGCTCCCAGACTTTATTAAAAGGACAGGCATCCAGGAAATGAGGGAAGCACTTCAAGAAAAGGTAAGGATGGAAATAAAATGAACATTGTGAATAATTGTATATCTCGGTTGATTCTGAGTTTGCCTTGAGGTGGACACTAAGGGATAAATTTACTAAAGTGAGAGTTTTTAGAAGTGAGTTTTAAAAGTGATGTTGCCCATAGCAACCGATCAGATTTTAGCTATTATCATCTAGAAGGTGCTAGTTAAAGGTTAAATAGAATCTGATCGGTTGCTATGGGCAACATCACTTTTAAAACTCACTTCTAAAAACTCTCACTTTAGTAAATTTACCCCTAACAGTTTGTATTGAACTTTTTGGAAAATCTATTCAAAAGGTCATTTTAACGAAACCACCCCCCAACCTTTGTGTTGGTACTCTGTTTTTGCAGCCAATTTGGAAAATGTTCCTCTCTTTTAACGATTGTAAAGCCAGTTTTAAGACCATGATGCAAACCTTGGTATTCCCTTCTATATTGGATAAATCGTTATATTTTTACACTGTCCCATCATCAGGGATGTAGTTATGAGACCGGCAGCCGAGATCCTGTTGGTTTCCATACCGACAAGGAAATCCCGACAAGGGACTTAAGATAGGCGTAGAAATACTGACGGCTATCTTAATCCCGATGCCGACATGCCGAGGGACGCCAGCTTGAACGAGATAAGTCCGGGGCACCCTTAGGTTTAGGGAGCATAGCGGGGTTAGGTTTTGGGGGGGAGGTTCAGGTTAGGCACCCCTCCTGGGACAGTAAGTTTAGGGTGCGGTAAGGGGGTGGGGGTTAGGCACCCCCGGAAGGAGGTTAGGGTTAGGCCCCACAAAGGGATGGTTAGAGGGGGTAGGGATAGGGTACTTACCTGCCCTGTCGGGATCTCTCTTCGGGCTGCCGGCAGCGGGATATGAAGCGGCGGCTATTGTGCTGCCGGGACTTCATACCCATTCCTTCAGCAATAGTGCATAAATTCTTACAAATAAAGTTTTGTGATTGTTCTATTATTACATAGGATTTACCTGTAATATATCCTCATTAAATTTATTATTTCTTCAAACTACAGGAGGAACAAAAGACCATGAAGTCCAAAATGAGAGAGAAGGTCCGGCCCAAGATGGGAAAAATTGACATAGACTACCAGAAGCTCCATGATGCATTCTTCAAATGGCAAAGCAAGCCAAAACTGACCATCCATGGAGACCTGTACTATGAGGTGAGGAGCATGTAACTGAAAACAGCAATGACACTTTTTTTTTTTTTTTTCTTTTATAGGCAGCCATCTTATATGGGCAGTCTGACAAATGGTGACCAAATTTGTTATTCAGACTGACTAGATAACATTACAAGAACCCAGGCGGCTGGACCACAATACAATGCTGAAATCGGTGGTGACCACGCACTGGGTTTTACGTTTTATTTATTTTTTTTTTTTAACCCATGTCCACCTACAAATGTTAAGATTAGGCAGGAACGAACTTGTTTTCCAAACATAAGATTTTTTTCTGAAAGAGGAAGCGGACACTGGGTAGTTACTATAGCTTTGCCATTTATTTGTTTGCTGAGAACAGGCAGATGAACCAGTGGAGTGGCATAGAAGGAAGCAGCATTGCTGCAATAGTAACTTTGCGGTAGGTGCTTTCTCTACCGATCTGCTGTGGCAAACAGGAGATGGGAGGAAACCACTCCTCCTTATCTCATGTATTGATCAGCAGATTGAAGATACAAGCTCTATGTATTGTGACTATATAATATCTAACTCTGAGAGCTAAAATGTTCAGAGATGTTCTCTCTGGCACACATGCAAAAGAAATAGACCAGTAATGTAATTTCTTTGTGTGTCAAAATCCAAGTATTCCCATCCCCTTACTCCTCTTAGGAAGAGACTGTTGTCTTGATTGCTTAAGGAGATTACTTTCTTACTTTTTATTACTCTGAAAGTTTGTATGTAGGCTATATCAATTAAGACAATCTTTTTATCAACCGCTTTACAACATCCTTATTTTCAAACCCTTAATTTCGGTGCAGTTGAATTTAGTAACCTGGAAGACCACCTTTGTTTTGGATATCTGTTAATCGAGACTATGGGAGCTAAGGAGCTTTGGACCTGATTCAGACCCGCTCGCTAGATTCGTTCGTTAGATGTGTTTTACAAATTCAGCAAAGCAGGCGATCGCACGGCTAGGCAATAGCATGCCCACTATGTCTTAGCGTGCAATCACTTTGTGTTTGCAGATGCCCACCAGCATGTCATCTTCAGGAAGTGTATGCAACCATCGGTAACATAGAGTACCATCGGATGCGATCGCAGCACTTGTGGTGGACCATACACTGCCGCAAGCACTGTGAGCGCTTCAGTGTGAATTTCAGCCAAATGACATGTACTACGACGCTGCCTCTTAGTTATGAGTGCCTCTGAAATGGAGTAGAGATGCTCAGGCACGCCTGCATTCGCACCTCCACTCCCCCGTTTTAGCAGCCAGCCCCTGCCACCACCCACAAACTGCTTCACCTGTCACTCATTCTGCCGGGCTGAACGCTTCCAGATCTCTCGCACTGGTTCGCGCACGCGCACTACGATGCATGCGCAGAATGCAAACAATCGGCTGGCTGCATGCGAGCGGGTCTGAATCTAGTCCTTTGTCTCTTAGGTCTCCATATATCATTTTTCATGAAGACCGAACTGTTCTACATGCAAAAGTTTTTTTTTTTTTTTTTTTTTTTTATAACAAACAGAAGTTCAAAGATCACAGATCCCATCCACTTATCTCATATGCTGTGATTCCAACTTGAAGTCCCTTGTTGGATGTTGTCTGCACCCTGAGGGCCATTGTTAATAGGACTCTAGGGTTTTGCAAACTGGATGACATTTTCATCCGCTATGATTCCCACATGAGAGGTTGCTTAGATAGATTGCTTCAATAATTTAACAGTTGTACTTCTCCTAGAATGTGAGGGCAAATTCTAGAGAGTCCCTACGAGGCAGTGTGGCATGTAGCCTCTGCTACAGAACTGTTATACAGCCTCCTGGTCCTCTGGACCTACAAACACAATCTTTAAAAGTTAGTGAATGTATGGAGATAGATGCTAGTTTGGACGGAAGGTGTGATACTCGGTAACTTCTGGGTGTATCAACCTTTTATTGACAACTTTGGGACGTCCCCCAAGAGAATGATAGAGCACGCAGTATTTTCTCATTCATACTTTGAGGAACAGTGCTAACCTTGTTACACGCTCAGTGTAAAACTAAAACATTTATGAATGAGAAAAGAGGATTTTCTGACTTGCCAGAAAATTATTTTCTCTGACTCTATTTGGGGTACGCTGCATTCTCACCACCTTCAATCTATTTATGTTTTGCTTCTTGTATTCTGTCTTATGTGTTTTGTTAGTCTGTATCTTGACCTCCGGTTGAACGTGAAGGGTGTAGAGGTGAAAAGACAAACTGCAAGCAAAGCTTTAGTTTTATATTGAGTTCCTACTAGTTCGAAAGCATTCTCTACATCCCAAGAAAGGCCGTGTTAGAGAAATTGACTCATCTGTAATTCCAAAAATACTTAATTTGCCTTTATATTACTGTAAATCATTTTGTCTGAATCCATTCGAGGCACAGGGCAAACGACCCTTTTACACTGTAAATCTCACCTACAATGTTGAATGCTGACAGAGGGCCTGATTCAGAGCCGCTCGTTCGCTCCGAGCGATGTTCGCACAACTGCGCATGCGTATGGGTCATAATGCGCATGCACCAACCAGTCATTGCGGTCGGAAATCGAGCGCTCGCAAAACAGCGAGTGCCTGCTAATTTGAGTGACAGGATGAGGCGTTTGTGGGTGGTAACGGGAAGGTGCTTGAAAACGGGGAGTGGTGATCCGAACGCAGGTGTGCCAAACGGTCAAAACGGGCGTTTTAAGGGTGTGCATAATTAACAAAGCAGCGTCATCGACCACGTCACTTGGTTGTTTCTTAGCCTGAACTGTTCGCATGATTGCGGTAGGAAAATCCGACCACAAGCACTGTGAGCAGTTCAGACACCTTTCGATGTACTCGATTAATCTAATAAATAGCGGAGATGACGTATGATGCGAACGGCCAGGGGGCGTCTTTACAAAATAGCGAGCGCATGTTTCGTTTGCTCGCTCAGACATAGAGGCGTCAACAGACCGCAAAGAGCGAGCGCTCAATTTAAATAGCCGGCCCCTTTTTCTGAACGAGTGAGCGCAAATAGCGTCCTGCTCTGAATCAGGCCCTGAGTCCATTGTTTTTCCACTTGTTTAATTCTGTTATCTCCTGTGAAATGTTAAGAAAATAATACCCCTTTTCCACCAAAACCCCAGGTCCAACCCGGGACACTGATCATCAGCGGCTGGACCCGGGTTATTTCCCTGGTCCAGCCATTCACACCGGACCCTTTTGGCGTTACAGTGGTCACTTAGAGATGACATCATCTCCAAGCGCTACTGAAGCCAACCATTCCTCTAGTTTGAGGCATTACTTGGGTCATTGTGACTCGTTTACACTGCACAGTTAACCGGGTCCTTCCCGTGTTCAACCCGGGTAGCGACTAGTGTCAGATTCCCCGGTTACTTGACACGGGTAGACCAGGCAATAATTTGTGTTATTGCAGCAGTGGGAAAGGGGTATATCTAATGTGAGGAGACCTGGAAACATGCACTGTTAAAGGGCCCATACAGTGCCGACGGATCGCTGAATGTTGCCATCCTGCAACACGGCATTGCAGGATCGGTGAAATAAACATGTTGTATTTCACTGATTTGCCGATCATCCTCAAAATATGATCATGATTGGCATCGGTCGGGGTTTCCGATCCCATCTCAGGATCCCACGAGCCGTCTGTAGATATATGAGGGCCATTAGTGAGTCCCGAGAACTGGATTAGAGGATGTAGAAGTAGGACTTTGCATAAGAGAGTCCAGACTTCTGGCTGAGCTTTTAAACCCCAATGGTCCCAGTTCCCCCCAGTAGATTCAGAGAAAAGGATTTAACAGAAGTACAAATAGCACAGATCCCACCACCTTCTACAATGGTATTTGTCGCCTTACCTTTTTAAGCCCTTAGAAAATGCATAGATTAAAAAAAAAAAAAAATCTCGTTAGTACACTATTAGGGGTATTCAATATGGGAGCGAAAACATAGTTTTTGCGTTAATATCGCACTTTTGACGTCATTATTGCAGGTTTGACTTTTACACCGTATTCAATTTCAAAGACTTATCGCAGGTTCGAAAAGTCTTTGATCAAAAACGGGGATAACTTTTCACCATTGAATAGGTGTCGAAAAAAAGTGCAGAATTGGGGTTTAGGGGAGCAGGCTTAAAAAAAATAGCCTGCACCCCTGGGAATTACTTTTAAAAAAAAAAACTGTCAAAAAAATAAAAAAATAGGGACACCCCAAAAAATTAATTTAAAAATTGGGGTGGAAAAAAAAATATGGGAAAAAATTGTTTCAAAATAGGGAAATAGGTTCAGGGCTATTCTGCATGTATGTGGCAGGTGTTTTCTAGAATAGAATTATAGCGGCAGGTGCACAAATGCAGAATTTTTAAAAACTTACTTTAGGGACATCAAAATATGCTAGTACCCATTTTCATGTACCCCAAATTTGATGGGACCACTTAAAAAAACGAAAAAAAAAACCTAAGTGCTCTTCTGCAACACTTCTTCAATGTCGGGAAAAAACTCCTGCTGCGGCTATTTAAATCCCCGACTTTCATTTAAAGGCTAAAACGGGAGTACCCATAGTGATCCCCCATGTTTTTACAATTTTAGGGGGGTCTTACAATTTTTTTAAGGAAAAATTCGTACCTTTACGCAAATCCAACTTCGGAGGCTCCCGTTTTCTTTAATTTTATATTGAATACGGGGATAAGCGGGCGCGCGCCCGATACTTTAACGCAGGTAAAAACTCCGATATGAATTATTATATATATATTATTGATCAGTCATATTGATTTTCCTATTTACTGCTTATTCTATAAAAGCAGCAAAACGTGAACCATTTTTTCCTTTTTCTATCTGATACTAGGGAAAAGAATTTGAAACCCGTTTGAAGGAGAAGAAGCCAGGTGACTTATCTGATGAGTTGAGGATAACTTTGGGAATGCCTGTGGGACTGGTGAGTTTGCCTATTACTGTAATGGTTGGCAGGAGCATAGCAATGCACATAAAATATGTTGTACATTTCTCCTTTGCCCATATACGTTTAGAGGACATTTTAATTAAAAACTCCAGTGCACTAGTTCAGTGCATCCAGATGACCAAAGCAATTCGAGCATGTGCTTTGGTGAAATAGCTATGTGCACTGTACATAGAGATCAATGATTAATGTATCCGTCTTCTCTATTCACCTGTTAAACAATAGTTGGGTTTAGCAGATGTCCACGTGCAAAGGTAACTTTTGTGTTGCGAAGGTGTTGAATATGTAAGTTGCATATGTGCCTTATGTTATCCATGTATATCTGCATGTGTATGAGTTGATTTCATGCTTGACTAGTTTTTGTGTTTATCCTTTGCAGAACTCTCATAAGGTGCCCCCTCCGTGGCTAATTGCAATGCAGAGATATGGGCCACCCCCTTCATATCCCAATCTTAAAATCCCTGGTCTGAATTCTCCAATTCCTGAGGTAAGGCCTTGAAATAAGACTCATTCCTTCCTTCTACTGTAACTTTCTATCTTCAAACCCCTCTTTATTGCTAGAACCACATCCTTACAAACCATGATCATAGATGTTGTCTGATACCATTACTTGCAGTGCCTACTCTCCTTCACACCTTTTATTTACTTTTTATTTCATTATTTTTAGGGCTGTTCGTTTGGATATCATGCAGGTGGCTGGGGAAAGCCACCAGTAGATGAAATGGGAAAACCCCTTTATGGAGATGTTTTTGGGACAAATGCCTCTGATTTTCAGGTAAAGTGGTGTTCTATTATTATATTACACATTTTAGTTTGCCTTTCTTGTGGACCTATAAATGCAGTTCTTCTGGTCCTCTATGTGGAACGAGTGACCAATGCAGACAGTTGGGGGAGGGCCTTCAATTCAGCACAAATGGTCTTTAATTAGCTTCTCCTATTTTGATGTTTCCCCGTTTGCCAGGGATTGTCCACCATGGACCAGAAAGTCGTTTTTCTCTGCATTGCGTCATTTGAGAGACATTTCTAGGACATTGCCTGCAGTAACAATAAGACTGTTGCCAGGGGTAAACAGCCTGCCCTGAGCTAGACAAAATACACTATACAGTGTAGTTCATAAATGGTGGTAGACTTGTAAAGTAATTTATACGGTAAACGTAAACTTTTTTTTTTTACATCCCTACTGAGCAAATTACCTGTGGAATCCAACTGTTTGCGCTCTAGTTCTCCCCTACAATGCTGTAGGAGGACATTATTTGTCCTCTGTCTTTTTTTGTTGGAAATGTGAATCCAACGTTTTATACATCTTTATGGATGTTCTGTCTCTTTATAGAGTAAGAACGAAGAAGAAGATATAGACAGGACCCCTTGGGGAGAGCTGGAATTGTCTGATGATGAATCTTCCTCCGAGGAAGAAGAAGATGAGAGTGATGAAGATAAACCAGATGAGACTGGATTCATTACACCTGCTGATAGGTAAGTGGTATTAGATCACAGATCATTTGTCATATAATAGATTAGGAACGAAGAATAATTTTGTCCTTTTGGGTTTCTTTTTTTTAACACTCAAATTGTACAATAATTATTTTATTAGTCTGTTGCTTTTTCAAGAGTCTTTTCATTTATTATTTATTAATGTCCTTTACTCCATTCCAGTGGTCTAATTACCCCAGGAGGGTTTTCCTCTGTTCCTGCTGGCATGGAAACACCAGAACTTATTGAGTTGCGAAAGAAAAAGAATGAAGAGGCCATGGATGGGTAAGAGAAATGTTCATATGCCCAAGTAGTCTCATCTCCCTCCCCAATGTCATGAATTTGCTTCCATCCATATGGAACACTTACAAGACTTATCTAATTGTATGTCGTCTGTCATCATTGCTCATAGACATGAAGCATGTCAGTGATAAGAAAGAAAACCACCTCATAGTGCAACAGATAAAATAATGTTAATAAGTCGCTCATTCAAAACCATGTACATGGGTATAATATAGAAAACAGAGATGGCTTATATTCAGTATTTTACACAAAATGTTTGGCTAGTCCATAGACTGGCATTGATCTGCGCTTCTCCAGTTACTGAACTGTTCTTTCCATTACTTAATGACGACTGACTGCAACAGAGATCTAAAAAAAAAAAAAAAACCCATGCAGTTGTGATACTAGTACCAAGTACATCTTTAGATCAGAGAAGGATGATTCAGCTGTGACATAATATCTTCCGCACACACATTGCTTCCTATTATTGTTTTTCATTTTGTCACTTCTGCACAATCCTGGGTATATTCCGCATACATCAATGTTGTCCTCTCTACATATATATATATATATATATTTCATTTCCACTTGTTTTTTTATTTTATGTTCTACAGTACAGAGACACCGCTGCTCTTTACTGTGCTTCCAGAGAAGAGGACAGCTACTGTTGGCGGTGCCATAATGGGATCCACTCACATCTATGAGATGTCCACGGTGAGTTGGGAAGTGAGCGAGAGGCAGTGAAATGGTGCATACAATAGACTGTTGAGAAACAGTGGGACATAAAAAGTAGAGCTGTTTAATATGGTCATGTAAATCTGTGGTTTGAGATGTGGAAGTGTGAGCCTTCGAACACTCCTAAGCTACATTTCACCATAGACGGAGCAGATTTTTCTATTAAACCTCCCGTCCCTGCTTGTCTGAACTGTCCTCAGTTTTGAAGTAGGTAGAGCTAAAACCACCTGTAACAAGAGATTAGTGAGTTGTTCTTGTGGAGGTCAATGACCTATCCACACATGTGATTGGTTTAAGTGAGGTCGTGGACTCCTGTGACACCTGCTGTCGTGATGTGAGGAAGGGAATGCAGGCAAGAAGGAAACTGCAAATCTCATCTCTGATCATGTTGCTTCCTTTTTATTACCAACTGTGTCAATAAAGCACAGCAGAAATGTTTCCTGTAACGTCAGTGTAGGAGCTATCATCTCCGTTTTGTCTACCACTAAACTGTTCTGGGATTAGATAAAAAATCTGCAGTCTTGAAGCCATCTGTTAAATCATTGTTTACAATCATATAATTTAGTCGTTAAGATGCTCTGTAGGCATTGACATAGAATGAATCAATTTTTTTAAGTCTTGTAAACTTCTCCCTCCCTCCTCAGGCACTGTCCCGTAGAGGTGCAGCCTCAGAGCCACAAGGTGTAGAGGTAGCGCTGGCACCTGAAGAGCTTGAAATGGATCCATCTGCCATGACACAGAAATATGAAGAACGAGTCCGGGAAGCGCAGGAACAAGTACAAAAAGAGGACTTCAGTGACATGGTAGCTGAACATGCAGCCAAGCAGAAGGTTTGTATTTCCAGTATAAGCCATCTCCTGTAATGAGCAAATTTACTCATCGTTATTTTAATCATTACTTAGCATTATGTTTATTGGGCCACCTAATATATGGTCAGCTAATTGGAAGTCCTTTCCAGTTTTGTCTCCTCTGGAGGTCATTGTGTCTTTTCTCTCGTGGTTACATTTTCTGTAACCACTGATACTTTCTGTTAAGGTTTTTTTCTAAGATATGTGAATTCCTCAAACCATTGTCCTTTATTCAATTCTAATGTTATTTTTGTTCTTCACCTTGTTTGCACAGCAAAAGAAAAGGAAGGGACAACCGCAGGACTCTCGTTCAGGAGGCAAAAAATACAAAGAGTTCAAGTTCTGAGCACACTCAATGTCCTTTTTCTTTTCATTCCTTGTCAATCACATTTTTTTTTTCTTTTTGTAATAAAACCTGTTTATCTGTCTTATAATTCTCAGTTGTTTTTTGCATATAACAGTAAAGAATGATAATGTGAAGGCATGGGCTAAAATTGTTAAGAACAGTCTTCACATGTTCAGTCCACTCTGCCATTATTTGAGGAGTTATTGTACTTCAGTTAATGTTCAATCCATGTTCACCACCTAGTGAAAGACCATATGTTATATATGCATCGCAGTTTTTAATATGCATATGCCATTCATTCTCCGTTTTTTCATCTGCGATGTTTTCAGCATTTTTTTTTTTTTATTTATTCCATGAAACCATGTCCTTTTTTATAGGATTTCAATATCCATTTCCTTATACACTCTCCAGCAAAAGTATTGTACATTAGCACATGAAAGGTGATTTAAAACCAAAATCTGTCCTCATATTTATACATATGGTGATTTAAAACCAAAATCTCCCAAATCATATTTATACATATAATCCCAATGATTTTTAGTCAAGGTAAACTTTTACAGAACTATATGACTATTCTTCTTCAGGGCTCCACAGGGAGAGCTTTGGGGGTTTAGGTGGTGGTTGAGGACCGGGCACCACGCAGTTAAAGTTTTCAGCTCCCAGGATGCATCGGTCCATTCCCCTATACCCTGAGCCAGAGGCAACTCTGTTTCATCTGTGCCCGGCTGGAGTCTGGTCACCAGTTTGCAGTGGGTTGCTTAGGCAGCCCAGATAGCTTTATTTTTATGACTTTATTAATTTTTTGTAGTTTTTCTACTGAGCGGGTAGCAGCAGACTGTCCACAGGACATCTGTGCTCCCGCTCCGTCACCCCTCCGGGCTTCGCACTGCCAGCTGCTGCTGGGGATTTAAGCAGGCATCCCGGGGACCTTGCTAGCCGGCCCCGCGGACGGACCCAGACCTCATCCCGGGGCCCAAGGGAATGGGTAAGGCGAGGATTAGCAGTCTTACCTCCGGTCCCCCTACATACCTCACCCTGGAGTCAGGTTATGTAGCGCTATAGCCTACCAGACGTTGAGTCTCTAACCACAGAATCTGTGTAGTTGATTGTAATGCCATTCTGCAGTTCTATTGTATTTCTGCATTGTATGTGACTTATGCTAGCTCTGCCTGTCTGTATGTTTCTCTATACTGTCAGCATATAACTTTCTCAAAAGTACATTATTAGTAAACTATTCCTTAAGTATACCTGTCTCCTGTGGATGTACTACACTTGCTAATTTATTTATCATTAAGAAGTATCACATTGGAAATGTTTAAATTCATTTGTATGTTGGTTGCAAGTGTCATCACTATAGAAAAGGATCAGTTTAGGAGATATATTGTTATGATAAAGTATGTTCACCACAAGCTAAATCTTACATGCCTAATTACACACTGTTTAAATATGTCTGATTTGGTGTTTATGATTTTATGTGTTCGATGATGGGTGACTGAGTATCCCAATCTATTAAGGAGGAAATTGATTAAAAGTTTAATTATATTCATTTGCAACAATCAGTTGTATCAATCAATAAATTAATCATAAAAGAGTGCCCCACAAAGGAATCACTTGCTGTTTATTAGCCCAGGCCAATGGAAGGGTTTTTTTTGAGACATCTCATCTAATTCAAGGGTTGCCCCTTTTGGATGCCGGACTGGGTACTCCTAACAACGGACGCCAGTCTCCAGGGCTGGGGCGCAGTGACCGGTCAACACTCCTTCCAGGGCCGTTGGACATCGGTCGAATCAACCCTCCCGATCAACATATTGGAAATTCGAGCTGTCTAGAGGGCTTCCATACTGGCACAGGACATACTTCAAGGAAAACCTGTACAGGTACAGTCCGACAATGCCACAACAGTGACTTACTCGAAGTCGGGCAGATATGACAGGAGTGTCATGCATTCTGACATGGGCCAAGGGTCACCTCCTGGCCATCTCTGCGGTGTTCATTCCGGGAGTTCTCAATTGGGAAGCAGACTTCCTTAACCGTCGCGATGTGCATTCCGAGGAATGGTCTCTTCACCCAGAGGTTTTTCAACTCCTAGTGAACAGATGGGGCCAACCAGAGGTGGACCTCATGGCTTCCTGACACATTCACAAACTGATGGTGTACAGGTCCAGAACAAGGGATGCCAAGGCAACCTTCATAGACGCATTGTCAGTGAAGTGGGCTTTTCAGTTTGCGTACCTATTCTCTCCAGTCTCCCTTCTTCCTCAAGTTCTTCGGAAGTTCAAACAAGACGGAGGCACTATCCTGCTGGTGGCTCCAGCTTGGCCCAGACCTCATTGGTACTCAGATCTTCGGAGTCTCTCCATCGACACTCCGTTTCTGTTGCTTCAATGTCCGGACCTGTTTTCTCAGGGTCCTTGCCTTTTACCCGGACCTGGGTCGTCTGTCTTTGACGGCGTCTTGAGACATCCCTCCTGAGGTACAAAGGATTCTCTAGCTCTGTGGTCCAGAGTATGCTCAGAGCACGTAAGCAAGCCTCTGCTCAGATCTACCACAGAGTGTGGCATACATATTTCCTCTTACAGGAGCTATTTTGCCACCCAGGGCTACGGCCTGGGTGGCAAAAGCCAACGAGAGTTAGGCAGAGCCCCTAGAAGATACATTTCCCTCTGATGCTTCCAAGGAACAGCTGTCCTACATATCTCACATGAGAGATGCAGCCTATTTAGGGGAGGCGGCTTTGGATACTAGCCTCCTAGCTTCCAAGGCATCTGCTACTTCTGTGGTAGCCCCGCTGTATTGATTCGGACTCTAAAAAGGCTTTGGAGTCTCTGCCTTATTATGGGGAGATCCTGTTTGGCCCAAAATTTTACAATATTGTGACTACCTTGGCAGCTTCCAAGACTGCATTCTTGCCCTTTGCATCTACTACGAAGCCTTGAGTCATCCTTTTAGGTCCATTTGTCCCCAAGGAAAAGCTAAAGGTCAGTCCTTTCCATGGCAGTTGGCATCCACTAAGGCCTCCAAGCCTAGGACCAAACAACAGGCCTGGGCTACTAGACGTCCACCTACCAAATCTGAGGACAAGCCTTCAGCCTGATGGGGTGGGCCTCTCCCTGGGGGGCTCCCAGGGTGGGAGGCCAACTTCTCCAGTTCCCCCAGTTCTGGCGTCAGACCACCTCAGCCGCCTAGGTAAGAGAAGTGGTTTCTTAACCAGGGATACTCCCTCTCATTCCTGAGGCGGCCCCAGCAGCAGTTCTTTTGCACAGGACCTCCATCGGACCCAAGCAAAGCCCTGCTCCTCCAGAAGGCCATTCAGTCCTTATTGCTCTCGGGGGTACTAATTCAAATTCATCACAGAGAGGGAATGGCAATTATTCTACCCTTTTCTTGGGTCAAAAGCCCAACAGGTCTCATCGGGCTATCCTCAACCTCAAGTCTGAACAAGTTTATCGGGGTGCCCAGGTTTTGTATGGAAACCCTACGCTCTATTGTCCTGGCTATGGAGCCTGGGGACTTTATGGTGTGTCTGGACATTTAGGATGCTTACCTACATGTACCTATATCGCCATCTCATCAGCAGTATCTCCGGTTTGCTGTCCTACAGCAACATTACCAATTTCTAGCACTACCTTTTGGGCTTTCTACAGCTCCTCGGATCTTTACCAAGATCATGGCAGTTATGGCAGCTTATCTTCGTTGTCAAGGGATCACACTGCTCCCATACTTGGGTGATCTCTTGCTATTAGCAAGCTCCCCAGAAATTCTTCACCGCCATCTACAAGTAACCATTACATTTTTAACAAACGCATGGTTGGCTGTTAAAAACGAAAGTCTTCCCTGACCCCTTCTCAAAAAAATGGTACATCTGGGAGCCTTCCTGGACTCTCAGGCTCAGAGAATCTTCCTGACAGCAGTCAAAATCTTTGTATTACAGCACTGAGTGCAGGAAGTAGGCAAGTTAGAGATGGCTGAGGCAGGAGGGAGAGCAACCTGGTGACATGGTTATGTGGTGGAAAGGTAAGCTTTGATGAATGGGTGGGATTTCAGTGCACGTTTGAAGCGCTGCAAGGTCAGGGAGAGCCTGATCGCGCGAGGAGCTCATTCTGCACATCTGCTGAACTGTGCAAGGCAGCTACGTGGGCTTCTGTCCACACCCTTTTTTTTTTTTTTTTTTATAGGTTCTATGCCTTCGATACATTTGCCTCTCAGGATGCTTCCTTTGGGCGCCGGGTTCTCCTCTCAGCTCAGGAGCATCCCCGCCCTTGAACAACTGCTTTGGGACATCCCCATTGTCGCCCTATGGACCAGGAAGAAGAAAAGGAGAGTTATGGAAAACTCACCCTTGTCACCCTTGTTAACTCTTTCTTTGAAGTTCACAGGGCACCTGCCCTGACACTCCTAGCTTCTATGGGTTCCTTCTCCTGGTCACTTATTTCCTTCTCTGGGAGAGTGTGATTCTTCAGTGTACCAGTCTTCTCTCCTATCCTACTCCTGCCTTGGGCTTGTTAACAAAACTGAGTTGCCCTCAGGCTGTGGGTGGGGTAAGGACCGGAGCATCCTGGAACAGGAAAAAGCTTTGCTGTTGGTGTCCAGGCCTCCAAGTACCACCTACACCCCATTGTCTCCTTGTGGACTTTGAAGAAAGAGAGTTAACAAGGGTAAGTTTTACCATAACTCTCCTTTTTATTTGTACCCAAAAATACACCTGTGCAGTTTTTTTGTTCTTGTTTATTTCAAAATGTAGAGAAGCTTAACATGGTGTTATGTGCTTTGTAACCTATTGCCACTACTCATCATCTAAATGGCACTGAAAACATTTTACTCTTACTGGTAACTAGATAACCGCACAATCCATCACATAGAGTTATTAATAGCCCTGCAATAGTTTATCCTTCTCGTAGAGGGCATGTAGGATGATCTGTATCTCCTATAATATAAATTCCAGTAGCAGAAGTGGTGTTTGACCTTTGTAAAACAATACTTTGCTCAGATTGCTAGTATTTGGTTTCTCACCATCCATTGCAACCAAAACTATTTTCAAATGAAATGTTAAAACTGTTCTCAAAATCAGTATCAGGAGAGGGCTGTACATTTGGCATCAAAACAAATGTTCTACATCTAATTTACCTAGATCCTACAGCAACTAATCTGTAGTTAGTATCACCAGAAGAGAATTGGAATAAAACCTTTTATTATTTTTGCTTAATTGTTATTCTCGCATTTCCCGTGACCTACTTAACTTGTTTGCTGTCAGTTTCAAGAAACAACAGGCGCCTGTAACAGACTAAGCAAACACAGTACTTGCAGGTTGTCATAAATATCCATTTCAGAAAGAGGCTTCTGATTTTGAGGTACTCTTGTGGTCCACACATGTTCTTTAATAAGATTTAGACTTTATTCATATACATTAAATTTCTACAAACAAAACATATATACAGTATGTACACACATATGGTCGAGACACATTATTATGAGCAGCTCCTACATATGACGTTGGCAGTGCGTAGCCCATGAAGTACATCAGGTGCCATGCACTTGCTTGGTGGGTATAGAAGGTGTACGATAGGCCGTCTGCACACATATCACTTGTTGCTGTCATGGGAAAAAGGGATGATTATTGGCATTCGGGCCAAGGGTGGCAGTATTTCTGAAACCGCGCAGTTTGTGAACTGTTTGTACATGCTGATGTGGTGAAGGTGTATTGTGACTGGGCAAATGGCACTATTGCGAATAACTGAGGTGGAAACTGCGAAGCAGCATGTACCATTGATGTAAACTTTGGCTACGAAGGTGCATTAGCACCGGCCAACGCTACAGTGGAGCAGCTCACCGTCAAAATGAACCTGGGGCCACCAGACGTGTCTAAAATGACAGTTCAGCGAACCCTGCTGCCTATGGGGCTCCGAAGCAAATGGTTGGTCAATGCACCTATGCTAACGAAGGTGCATCTGCGGAAAAGGCTTGAATTTTTACACCTCTATCGGAATTTGACCTCTGCTGATTGGTGAAGGGTTGCCTTCTCCGATGAGTCACGTTTTCTGCTTCATCGAACAGATGGACGTTGGCGTGTCAGCCGAGAAACATCAGCGAACAAACACCCTGCAACCATTGCTGGAAGAACACAAGCTGGTGGCAGCGTTATGTTCTGGCATTCTCTGGGCCCACTCATCCCTGTGAAAGGCACCATCAACTGATTTTGTTATGAATCCATCCTTGCAGAGCGCATACATGCTGATTGTCTTCCCTGAGGCGGATGGGATCTTCCAGCAAGACAATGCGATATGTCACACTGCTAGAAATGTCCGGCAGTGTTTGGATGAGCACGACCAAGACTTCCAAGTACGTCCCTGGCCCCCTAATTCCCCTCACTTTAAACCATTTGAGCATCTGTGGGACCACCTCGATCGTTGTGTTCGCTGTATGGATACTCCACCACGCACCCTCCAGCAGCTGTGAGATGCACTGCAGACAGCATGGCTCCAGATACCTGTGCCAACCTACCTGCACCTTATTGAGCCGCTCCCACCCAGTCTCGCTGCTGTCCGTGCTGCACACGGCGCTTACTTTGGCTATTAGCTGGTGGTCATAACAATGTGACTCGACTGCGTGTGTGTATATATATATATATGTATATATATATATTTTACAAAATATAAGATTAAAATAATAGAAATAGTATGAATTCCAAGATGCTAGAAAGTGACTAAAATGTTGATATAACCAACACTGGTATCTTCAACACAGAGGAGCTCTGCTGCCTATGGTATGCATTGTGCACATGCATTGCAATGCGCGTGCGCATACCTTAGCGAAAAATCACAATGCATTCGCTCGCTGCACATAGACAGCCCAGCACAGTGAGTGACAGGGGAAGCCGTTTGTAGGAGGTAACGGGCTGGCCATTAAAAACGGGGGAGTGGAGGTGCAGGCGTGCCTGAGCATCTCAACGGCAGTTTAGAGGTGTGCATAATTATAAGGCAGCATCATAGTACACGTCGCCTGGCTTGTTTTTACACTGAAGTGTTCGCAGTGCTTGTGCTGCGATCGCATCCGATGTACCGATGGTTGCATACACTTCCTTGACATGACGTGCACAAGTGTGCGTCTTAAGATAGGACGGTGGGTGTCTGCATACACTATGTGATCGCTCTCTGAGAAATACTGGGTGTGCTAATACATTGCTGTGCGATTGCAATTTGCATACACATCATGCTATCGGTTTTGAATCAGCTCCAGAGTCTAATATTAGTGATCCTTTCTTAGTATGTCTATGTAGTCTTAAGCTGCATACACATGTAAAGATTTTCTGTACAACCATCCAACTAGTTGATTGGTTGGAATGAAAATCTGGTAAGGTATGAAAACAAATGACAATCACCAATTTGCTCCCAAACACCGGAAAATGGATAAAAACTGTTGTTTGAACAAATTGCTTAGATCAAACATTTAACAAACTTGTCTGATGACCATTTTCATCTGTTTTCTAGCATTTAGGAGCAAATTGCTGATCATCATTTACTCCCATACATTACCAGATTTTCATTCCAACCAATCAACTAGTTGGATGGTTGGACAGAAAATCTTTACGTGTGTATGCAGCCTTAGTTTTCAAATGAGCATAATCCTTTCCAGGAACCTAATGAATGAAATAATATATCCTTATATATTGTATACATCTCCATTCTATATTTTTTTTCTTTTTATATCATGTAATGTCTCCTGGGGTAGACTGTAACTTCCTGATGATGAACCAGGCAGGATTGTAATACAGAATATATGTAGTATCTCTTAGTATATGGTGAAGAATAGACATCAAAGGTACATTTATTGAATGGGTAGATTAACACGCAGTTTAGACTAACATGAGCTTCTGTCCCCTCTCGGTATGTTGCCAGAGCTAAGATCTAAGATGTGCAAAGTCCTAAGATTCCTTAGTGTCTCTCTCTACTTTCTGGAGTTGCTTGGAAGACCTACCAAAGCTGCTGCTCTACAGTCCTCAGACGCTGCATCCAGTAGGAAATCTGTGTTATCCTGCTGCACCTTCAGTTCAGTCTTCCTTATGGGTCAATTGGAACTCTTCCAAAGTTCCTACAATCTCTTATTCAGAAACATGGTAGACTAATACCACTGTACCTTGCTGGAAAATGTTAACTTTATTTATATTAATAAATACACTGATAACTGGCATGGTGTTCTCGGTGGAACGAGAATACGATTCTTGAATACAAAGAGTTAATCAAGCCACACAAGTAATATGTTAAAAATACATTTATTACAAAGTAAATGGAAGATTACTTAACTTGCTTTTTTGTAAAATCTACTTAAAACATAGATGGCTTCATTCCCCAGGAGCCTCTTCCTCCAACACCTTGGAGCTGGGATCTCATAAATCAATCATAGACAAAAGGCTACTGTATACTGACAGGTTACGTCTTATATAGGAAGGCAACGTATGCATAAGCATTTAACAAGTACAAAGGTCATCTGGAAATATTAAGTAAAAGAAAGAGGAAAGAATAGACGGTAGGGGCACTGTTGCCTCAATTAAGAAAGTTGGACATGTTGTAGACATATGACTGTTTATGACATGTACTTAGCTTAACTGAAGGTAAGACACTGTTGACGGAGGCTTACATAATGTTTGGCCACATCTCTGGATACAATAACCACTATTTATGAGGGGTGTAGTGTATGTACTCATGTAGACACTGTTGACCCAGGATTAGTAACAATGAGACACTTATTTGCTCTTGGGATTACACAGTGAACTTTGGGCGTTGCTAACCTTTCCTGACACAGATGCACATAAATTAAACTGCTGAACACAGATGTATATAGCTAAAAACACTACCTAATGTCTGACACAGATATCTATTACCTTTATACATTAATAAAATCATACAACAATATGGCTTCCAGCAACCATATTCTGTACTACTACCACGTTTGGTATGCTGGGACTTGCAGTTTCACAATACCTTAAGAGCTAGAGATTGTCTAAGCCTAATATTAGGTAGTGAAAAACTAATTGTAGATGTTAGTGTGGAAATGCGCTTGTCAGCCACAAACAATAAAGCAGAGGTCTCCAAATGCGATCCTTAAGACTCCCCAACAGTTCAGGTTTTAGAGATATCCATGGTTGAGCACAGATGACTTAACTAGTACCTTGGTCAATTTGATGTAACCACCTGTGCTCATCCATGGATATATCTAAAACCTGAACTGTTGGGGAGCCTTGAGGACCGCAATTGGGAACCTCTGCATTAATTAGCATTTTAGTGCATTTACCGATAGTCATGTACAGCTTGATTGAGGCTAGACACTGTAAATTGGAAACACGAAACATAAATATGTCTTAAGGCAGTCAGTAACCGTGGCTGTCTTACTTTAGTGCACTCAGTATTTTTCTTTGACATCATGCTAGCTCTTGGATACAGAGCCAGGACACTTGTTTAAGCCTCTAATTTAAATTGAAAATTATATTAAGTGGCAGATTTGCAATGTGCTGGTTTAAAAAATGGCAACAGAATGATATATTTGCTAAACTAGCCTAGTTTAGCATTAATTTCTGTTGCCACTTTAATCCATCAATTGAAGCTGCTGATCATTTGCGGCTTAAAAAAAAAAACTATACATAATATATCTGCACCTAAAAGCAAAACACCCATGTTTTGCTTTTAATATCATTGCCATTTTACATTTTGGGCTTAAATACACAGAGAATCTGCAGCTTGCAGAAAGCTCCTGGTTAGTAAATTTATCCCTTGCTCTCCATTGTTTGTGAAAGTTGTGGCATCAGCTGCTGTCGCCAAGAAAGCATGGACACTGTCGGTGAAGGAACAGTGTTTGCAACAGTAATCAGTCAGCAGGTGATCTCATAGATCATTACAGTAACAGCCCTCTCCTTACACTCCGTACTACACTGTCATTTCCAATGCCTTTACAAATTGTGAAACATTTTACGCTCAAAAGAAGTTTGTGGGGAGGTGGGGCACGGAACTGATAGCTAACCATTACACATGGCTGTACTTTCTATCTTGTGTGACATGCAGACAAACAATTTCATGAAATGTGCTGGGAAGCATGTCACAGCTACTGTCTAGAGATTATTATTAGTTACCTATAACTTTCTAAAACCTATAATCCAGAGCAGTGAAGGAGAAAGTGTTTAACATTAAAAAAAAAAGAAATAGAGGTTTGTGTTATACCTTAATTAAGTGAATTATGGCTACAGTTTGCATTTAAATCTGACATGTTGCAGCATTTCTAGCAGAATAATATTTAGAGTCCATTTATCATTGAATATTTCAGGTATAATTCCCAAAAACACTCGTTTTTGGGGTCTACCTCAAATAATAAGTTTCCCCCAGATGTTTTAAGGAGGGACTGCAGCAGGGTTCTCAGATACCTGCTGCAATCCCTCCAGTCCCGCTGGCAGCCACATCCCCCATAGGTTTCTATGGGGGATGCGAAATTGCCAGATTTACCAATATCCGGAGGCGATGCATTCCCGATATTGGCCCCCTGAGCTAATGCCATCTGAAGGTGGCGCTGGCCGTTGTAGCCTATGGGCTTCGGAACCCTCCCTGGCTATGGCGGCTGTGCCTGTGCAGTCAGCATGTGCTGCAGCCCCGACAGCTCTTTGAGCACATCGCAGGGAGAGGCTCCTTTCAGAGCCCCTGTCCCTGCAATTGTGCGGGATGATACATCTGGGTAATATGATCGCATAATGCAATGTGATCATGGGCGGTAATGTCATGCCCAGATCGTATTGCAATAGTGATTATTATAAAATGGGGGCCAGAATGAGCCCAAGTAATTAGTAGTGTACGTTAAAGAACATTCCCAGGATTGAGCACATGCTTACATTAAATAGAAAATGTCTGCTTATCTGATTGATACTGGCACTGGGATTTCATTGTCTGAAACTTCCATGAACCAGAACATTAGCTGATATTTAGTATGCTCATCAGAGGTTAATAATCTCATATGCTTTAAAGGTCCTAAAATAATTTTTTTTTAAGAAAGCAGCCTCATGATCCAGTAGTATTTCATCTAATGCCAAATAAAAAATATATAGAAAATTGTTATAAAGGTTTACGACATTTGTAGCAATCCTAAAGGTCCGTAGCGGCACTCTCGTTTGAAAGATATATCCCATATCGGTAAATTTACTAAGATGGGAGTTCTATTAAGAAGTGATGTTGCCCATAGCAACTAATCAGATTCCAGGTATTATCTTCTAGAAGGTGCTAGATAAATGAAAAGTAGAATCTGATTGGTTGCTATGGGCAACATCACTTCTTAAATAGAACTCCCATCCTTTAACCACTTGACTGACAATTTTATTTTCGTCAAAACCACACAAAAAGTATCGTGTTTTTTTTAAATTATTATTTAATTGAGTTTAAAAAGTATTTTTGTTAAAATATATTTAAATATTTTATTTAATAAAATATATACCTAGGGGATGTTTTGCATATTGAAATTTTTTTTTTAGATGACCCCACCCTCCCCAGCCAAACAAATATTTTACTGGCCTGCATAAACCCTCCCCCCTGGCCACAGTGATTGGGTCACAGCAGCAGCCACAGCTACAGAAGACGCGGCTGCTGCTTCTATGGAAGTCACGGCTGCCCGGGAGGGGGTGCCCGATCACTGTGGCCAGCAGTGATCGGTACATACAGGAGGGGGAGTTGCGAGTGTAGACGAACTAGCAGGTCCCTCTGACATAGGCGGCTGCGGGAATATTAGCTTCCCGCAGCCGCCTAGTGGGCAATTCTGACTGGTCGCATCAGATGAGACCATGTCAGGGACAGCCCAGTCTGGTGTGGTCACATCTGATCCGACCATGCCAGGCAAGTGGTTAAGACACTACATAAAGATCACACAGATAGGCGATCAGATAAGATCTCCCCCCTCTTTCCAAATACAAAAGGATCCCTCATTTCATGCAGTAGATTTTCTAGTTTTAAAAAGGGTCTTGTTGGGCTTCCATATTATTATATCACATTGTAAGCATTTAAAAAAAGATGTAGGGAAAAAAGCATTAGCAATTTCAAATGCAGATTTTATTGTGAAAACGTATGGTTAGAATCCTGCTTTTAGCTGTTTGAGAAAGGTGGATCCATTCAGAAACAAGAACCAGAGTTTTTCTTTGTAATGTTTATTTGTTTTATTTTCTTGTAAATGCAAGAGTAAAACTATTTTTTATTCTCCATTTTAGGTAAAATTAATTTAACAAGTTATAAGGAGGTATAAGAATAATGGCATTTTTTTTAATTCTAAAGGGTTTATCAATACCCCTTTTACACCGGAGCTAAAACCCGGGTTATTGCAGGGTTAACCCGGGCAGCTCCCTGGTGTAAAAGGGAAGAGGGTTGGATCGCCGGGTCGAGTGACCCGGCAATCCAACCTAGGTAAACAACAGGGTTTAACACGGGCGTAGCCCGTGAAACCCTGCTGTATGAACGGCGCACTCCGGGTCACGATGACCTGTAGTGCGCTGCTAGCCGGCCGATTGGTCTGACTTTAGTGGCGCTTGGAGATGACGTCATCTCCAAGCGTCATCTCCAAAGCCAGGTCTATTCAGATCCGACTCCGGTGTGAGCGGCGATGACTCGGGAATATCCCGAGTCGGCGCCGGCTAAATTCCGGGTCAGACCTGGAATTTTGGTGGAAAAGGGGTATTACTAGTGGCATTACATCCCACTTCTAAAAACCTGCACTTTAGTAAATATACCTCTAAACGGGGGTATCCACTTAGTGATTTTTATGAACGATAACGATCGTTTGATCGTTCAATCGTTTGCAAATCGTTTGCAAAAGTGTCTAAAACGACCAGCGATGCGCGTGCCCGCTGGTCGTTTAGACATCTATCATCTTTCCAACATGCTGGTCATATCGTCAGGTTCAGCATGGTTCCAGATGATTGATGACCCTGCACTGAACGACTGCTCGTTCAGTGCAGGCTCATCACACGACTGATAAACGACTGAACGATTACAATGTCGTAATCATGCAGTCGTTTTCAGGTCTTGTAGTGGATACCCGCTTTAAGTCTTTTGAAAAAATCAAGGAATTATTTGTGTAGGTGTTGTTATAGATGCTGGAATGTGACCA
This sequence comes from Taudactylus pleione, assembly GCA_031769625.1. Lineage (NCBI taxonomy): Eukaryota > Metazoa > Chordata > Amphibia > Anura > Myobatrachidae > Taudactylus > Taudactylus pleione. The sequence goes on along the minus strand of JAUIMM010000311.1, from coordinate 3,599,405 downwards.
GCACAATTGCAGTGGGGAAACCCTCAGCAGCAAAAGGGTTAATACAGGTTTAATAAAGCCATTAAATGCAGATATAGTGATCCCACATCGATCCAAAAATCAATCTGATTGGACATCCCTTCAGGAGCCTAAAATACAGGGCTATACCACTTTCCTCTTTTTAAATAAGACAGGTAGCCTCATACACCTGTCTATATGACATACGGCACGAGGCGCTTGGCACCACTGAGCTCTCTGAAAGGTGTAGCATACCATATTTTTATTTAAAGTTTGCATCTTATTCACATCGCAGATGCAGCGAAACACCACTCAAAGTGTACAGGAGACACTGAGCTGTGACATTAACTATGCAGAAATTCATTTTAAATATGTACAAAGACAAAAAAAACATGAAAACTGCGCTCTGATATTTGTGTTGGGACATAGGCAATATTATATAAGGTAAAAAATGTGTAGTTTATTTCACCTTCAAATAGAGGTTACTAAATGATTGTTTAAACAGTCAGCATGAATAAGGTAATAAACAATGACATATATTATATATAGACTACTAATAACTCATAAATAAGTCTATAATAGAACATATACTAAAAAACACATTTAATGGGACGAACTAACTGTTAAGGTGCGTACACACGTAACGATTTTTTGAACAATTTAACTATAACGACGTCGTTATCGTTAAATAGTTTGTAAAATCGTTCATCTTTTTAAGCTGAATGATGAACGATAATCGTTCATGTGCGTTCACGTTTGTAGTTTGTAGTTCATCGTCCATTCTGACTGTCCAACAAACGATTTTCGTTCAGAAAATTGTTCATGTTGTGCAGAATGAACGATAAACGATGAACGATTTCCATTCACTGTATGCATGATTAAAAAATCGTTCACCGTTCATGAAAATCGTTCATTATTTTAGTAACCAATGATTTTTAGTGAACGATTTTCGTTCATTTTTTCAAGGGAAAATCTGAACGAAAATAGTTCACTAAAATCGTTGGTTACTAACATCGTTGTGTGTGTATGCACCTTAAAAGTAAGGAGTTGATCAGGCTCCTAATATACAGATTAGTAACACAGTGGCCAAATACAATATGCAACAAATAAATTAGCAATTATAAAAAACTTAAAGTCAAGGATGTTGTTACTAGTTGTGACTTGTGATACAAAGATTCTCTGTGGAAAGTGCCATAGGCAGAAACCAATGTCTGTACTGGTTTGTATCATCCCTGTAGAGGTAACATATTCCTGATAAATATTATAGCCTGTCGTGAAATTATATAAGCTGTGTTATAGATGAACACACAATTGTTCCGCATTCAAAAGTAGCCAGTCAAAAGTTCCGGTATAAAAACCTGTAAGGTGTATGGAAATAGTCCCGTATATATAACACTTTAGTGAGTGAGGTGTCAATATACCATTGGATGGATTCAACGTGGCATCGGGGGATATCTGGATACAACTGGGGATCTCCAAGGAAGAGACTCCCATCTCTACTCCATCCAAGTGAGACAGGACAAATGCAGAGGGCAATCCAACGATCAGACTGCAAGCATCGGCAGCTCCGCGAGTGGGCTGATCTCCGTCCTTGAAGTGTAACTGACGGGGCAGCTGGAGATAGATGTACAAAGCCACAGGTGAAGCACAACAGAACTTGGCGTGAGAAAAAGCCACTGCTGCTGCCACGTTGCTCTTTGTATACAGATTCATACTCATTCGCACACAGATATACTTTGTATACAGATATATTAATGTCGCACATGAAATTGTTCAGTGTAATCTAGCAAAGTAGTTTTATCGCTTCCATTTATTTTATTTATACCAATAAGACATTTTTTAGCAAGTAATATATTTGGCACGGCAGAGTCACCCAGGAATGGCACGCTGAAAGTGGCTATCAGGGCCGTAGCTAGGGTAGTGCGGCCGGTGCCATCGCACAGGGCACCACAGGTCAGGGGGCGCTGTTTGGGCCTGTCAAATTTCTGTTTATTATCATTCTTGCTTGTAGCTTCCTCTTATTTCATCCCCAGCATCTCCTGGCCTCCCCTATCTCTTCCATGGCCCTTCACCATGAGGCCATGGCCCTTTTTTGTGTGCATTATGGCCCTCATTCAGAGCCGCTCGTTAACAGCAGTACGCTCGTTGCGTTCCGATGTTGAGAAACCGCGCATGCGTCGGTGTAACACTGCGCATGTGCGTAAGGCAGATTGCAAGCTTTTTGTCACTCGTTCGGCAAATTGCGAACAGGAAGTGACATGTCAAATGTGATTGTCAGAACAGGCCGTTTTTGGGCGTTGAAGGGGGTGGAGATGGAAAAACGCAGGCGTGGCGAGGCATTTTTGGGGGCGTACATAAATTAGCTCATGCGAACGTCAAATGTGTTCGTACCAAGTCATACGTCACTGGCTGATCATCTTTCCGTTCAAACTGCTCGCACAGCTTGGGGTCTGGATTACTTGACCACAATGGCGATGGCCTTGTCCTTTTGCCCGGGCCTCCTTGATGTTTCATCGATTTTTCACGGCTTGTCAGAAAAACAATCAACTTTGTATTGAAAACCAGCTTGTAATGTGTTTTTTTTTTTTCTTTGGAATAGCACAAAACCGTACGCAGCTGAAAATCTCGGCTGCTAATTTCAGGATTACACAATCATATAGCGTTTTTTTGTAGGAATGTATTTTACAATTTTGTTAGTGTTTTTTGATATTGTAACAATATTGTCATCATGTTTGTGTGTATTGTAACCTTTTGCATTGGGCTTGAGTTTTTGGGGGGTTTTTACCAAAGTGTTCCTTAAAGTAACATTTTTTTTTAACCCTTGATTTTTTGGAACTCCAAAGCTAAGATTTCGTTTTTTCCTTGTGTTACAGGATTAACTAGAAACCAATTTGCAATTAATGTCACAATACAGTTGAGAACCATTTGTAGGTTTTATTTGCAAAACACATTTTTAAACAAATCATGTGCATTTTCACGTACAAGTTTGGGGTCATTGTTACCCACTAATCTTTGGTACATTTGTCTTTTTTAAATGATATTTTTGGTACAAAAAATAAAAAAAACAATTCACAAGAAAGGAGAGGGAAGTTTTGGCCAGAAAGGAATATGGGGCAAACACAGCCAGTGCTGTCATCGTTTCTTTCCCCGTTTGGCTGGGGTAGGGTGGGCGCCAGACCGGGTCCGGGATGTCCTCTGGCTGGCCTGTCCAGAGGCAGATGTTGTGGCCTCTGGACTAGGCACAGGGCTAGGCACATTTGGAGGAATGGCTGTTGTTGTGCCAGAGGTGGAGGATCCTGATGTTCCGGCAGGAAAGGAGGTCGGCTCCACCATGTGCTGGCGAACGAGCTGCTCCAGGGCATTGGCGATTCTGATGTTGGCCCTGGTATTTTCAGCCAGGGCCTGACCAATGGTCACGTTGGCCGCAGCATTTTGCTCCAGGGCCTCAGCCACCCGTAGCAGACTGGCGTCCATCCTCTGCAGAATCTCCGTATGGGAATCCGATTTAAAATTGAGTTCTGTGAGGAGTGCCACTGCCTGCGAGGGGGATTGCCCAGGACTGGCTTCTGCAGGGTCCTCAGCCGGATGTACTGATTCCTCCCCTGCAGAGCCAGCAGAAATTCTGCGGCCAAGGCTCCCCTCTGGAGCAGACTCATCCGCCTGTGTCTCTGTGAGAAAAAAAGAGAAAAGAGGAACATTACAATCTACATATTGTCACAATAACATTTCAGAGTTGGTTACATCACAACATTTACCCGGGACAACATGAGGTGCCGCAAAGTCTGGCATGTCTGTATCCATGTTGGACACGCCAAACACCTCCACATCCTGCACACACCCCTGTGCCAGCTCTTCCAAATCATTAAACTCCAATGACACAGGGGTGGGACCCCCACCTGTCCCCCTTGCATGCCTAGCCCTGTCAGCCATTTTTTGCTTCAGGCGATATTTGAAGTCTTGCCATCTGTGGGTGAAAAAGTAGGCATTATTCCTGTATTATTTGACCCTTTTTATTTTGGGTGGTCAGGTTTTTACTTACCGCCGTTTGACATCCCGGGCTAGACGGACATAATCACCCACCCTATTGACAGCACTGGCTATCTCCTCCCACATTCTCTACTTCTGGCTTGCACCTATATTCCTGTCTGCCTGTGGCAGGATGTCCACACACTTCTGAACCAAAACCTCCATCTCCTTTCTTGTGAATTGTGGCTGCCTTTTCTTTTTCCCAGCTTTGGCCAGTATACTGGGCCCAGCAGCCTCTTCCATGTCATCCTCAACACCTATTTACAATAAAATTGTTAAATTTTTGCTGGCCAACTTTCACTATATTCTGGCTCAAAATAATCCTTGATTAGAAATGCCAGAAATACTTACCGGCCGCCTCTTGGCCATTGTTTGGCTGGTCTGTAGCCATTTTTCTAGTCCAAACAAGAAATACACCAGACCGTTTTTTTTTGGTCGTGACGTATTTATACATGCGTCATTATTCGGCCGCATCATTGATTGTGCGTTCCTATGATCCGTCCTTAATTTGAGCGGGAAAAGAAACACTATTTATGGCTTTGGCCGACTCGAGTCTAGGTGGCGGGTGTTGTTTGTTGGAGGTTACGTTGGTCGGAGTGGATTGTTGGCGGGAGTTGTATTTGGCGGTGTTTGGTGATTTGTTCTGTGCTTTTTTTTTTGGCTTTAACTTTCCGTTCGCTTTTTTTGGTGTGATTCTTTTAGTTGTGGTGTATTTTTTTGGTAAGTTTTTTACCGTCTTCCTTTTGTAAAATTTGGCTATCCTTTTTAGTTTTTTTGGTACCAACAATTTTTATTTTTTCTCCTTTTGTAGGTTTCTTTTGGCTCTGCCCCAACGACCTTTTTGTTCTGTGACTTCTATCTTGTGTATTGGTAAGTTTGGATTTTCACTTGTTTGTTAAATGTTCATGACTTTTTATACGCATCTTTTGTGGACATTACTGTTTTTTTCTGTGTTTTTGTGGATCATAAATGTGAGAACTAATTAGCACATTTTTGTCGGCTTGATTTCTCTAGTTAAATTGCAAACTAATTAGCGCATTTTTGTCGGCTTGATTTCTCTAGTTAAATTGCGAACTAATTAGCGCATTTTTGTCGGCTTGATTTCTCTAGTTAAATTGCGAACTAATTAGCGCATTTTTGTCGGCTTGATTTCTCTAGTTAAATTGCGAACTAATTAGCGCATTTTTGTCGGCTTGATTTCTCTAGTTAAATTGGGAGATATTTACCGTTCACAATCTGGGTTGTTGTTTGGGGCCCAAATTGTGGAAGTCGGCGCAATGTCGGTTTGCTCTTTGTAGAAATGTGTGTTTATCCCCTTTTATGTTTTGTCTTTTACAAAATTAAGCTTACAAAATGGCCAACACAAATTTTGTCCTTGTTCTGGTCTATTGAATTTTAGGTTTGGGAAATCATGACAATACCCCGGCATGGAAGCATCTTTGGATTGTATCGTAAAGATAAGTATTTTTCTGTTTTTTGGGGGGGAAACAAACCTTAACTTCAATTCTTGCCATTTCAGGTTGATCTTGGTCGGATTGTTGTGGCCATGCTCCCGGAAGCCGACCAACCTCAATCTCGTCCCAGGCGTAGGCATCATAGGCGTGCAAGGCCCCAGATATATAGAACACGTGTCACCCTTTTTGTAATGCCCGATGATGAGGTGTTAAGGCGCTACCGTCTTCCGCCCCAAATCATCATAGATACTCTCTCATTAATAGAGAGTAATCTGGAGCGGCAAATTGACAGTCCTACAGCAATACCACCACTTACGCAATTTATGGCGGTGTTACATTTCTGTGCCTCAGGATCCTTTCAAACCACGGTGGGAATAGTGGCGGGAATCTCCCAGTCCTCCTTTTCAAGGACCCTGAGGGCAGTGATGGAGGCCCTTTTCAAGCACCTCCATCATTTTATTAAAATGCCTTTGGATATGGGTTCCCTTAGTGTGGCCAAGGCCAATTTTTACCAAATAGCTGGCTTCCCACACATCATAGGGGTTGTGGATGGTACTCACATACCACTTCAGCCTCCAGCACGGCTGGAGGCCATTTTTAGGAACCGAAAACACTATCACTCACTGAATGTAATGGTGGTATGTGATGCCTCCCTCCAGATCCTGTCCCTGAATGCAAAATTACCCGGGAGTGCACATGACTCATTCGTCATCCGGCAATCAGGGATATGGCAAAAATTAAACAACCTACAAGCTGGTGATGCATGGCTTCTGGATAAGTGGAGACCATTAGTAGATACCAATGCAAAGCTTGATACACAGTGATCCTAATGTTGTCACTTCTTTTTCACAGGAGACAGTGGCTACCCTTGTACGCCCTGGCTGCTCACTCCATATTTGGCTCCCACACCAGGCCCACAAAGTGATTTTAATTCCGCAATTACAGCCACCAGGCAAGTGGTGGAGCGCTGTATCGGCCTTTTAAAAGGCCGATTCAGATGCCTCCACCGCTCTGGTGGCGAGCTCATGTATTTGCCGGATATGGTTTCAAAAATTGTGGTCCTGTGTGGGATATTTCACAACATCGCCATAAGGGGTGGTGTCCCAATGCAGCCAGAGGATGCCTTGCCTGAGGATGGCCCCCCCGAGGTTGGTCGGAGGTCAGTATGTGGGGGGGCCATACACGATGATGTGGTGGCCAGATTCTTTAGGTAATTATTGGCACAAAATAAGATATTTGACACAATGTCGAAAGGTCATTTTTTTTCAATCAAATTAATCGTTTTTTTATTTCCCATCTTGTGTTTTATTTCATAATATTTTGGAATGAAACGATGACTACTTCCTGCTCCCAAAAAATGACTTCATGGGGCCACATTGGATATATATTCTGGACCCAATTTTGCTACGCAAATTTGTGGAATCATGTTGGCATGCTCATTCGTCAACCAGTTCTTGATTTTTAGCTTATTTTTTATTATGGTGTTTGCTGTTTTTTTCAGTTTGTTATCACTGTGTGTATTGTTTGTGACCCAACACTTTGTGTTTTTTATTTTGTGGTGAATACATTTTTGGTTATTTGAATAAAAACAATTCTTTTCGACATTACAAGCAAGTGTAAGCAGGTTCACCCAAGGAAAAGTTGCTTAATGGCTAATCCTGTAATGTGTCAATTTGCTAATTTTTTAACTATGTTTTGTGGGTAAAAACCAACACCAAAAGGTATTATGTAGAATCAGTATGTTTTTGAATCTCGGCCTAAGCAGGTTTACCTAAAAATTTTAACATTTAAAATAAAAAAAAACAAAAAAAAACATCTGGTAACTCTCCAAACCTATTGTTAGTGTTAGGTGTTTCATGTGCCTGCTTTAAAAAAACAGCATAACACAATCTTAGTTACATTAGTTTCAAATACTTGCTGCAATAGTCTACTTATGTAAGTTTAAACAATCTAAGATTTTCAGACAAGGAATGAGACTGTAATCAAAATTTAAAATTTTATTTTAGAAAAATAAATCTGGGGAAAACAAAAAAAATTAGGGGCGCAGGATCCCCGCCATCCTATCCAGGACCACCAGCAGGCCGATCACATGCCCCCGCATCAGTTGGACACACCCGGCTAGGTCCGCCAAACGCCTCTGGTCCTCTGTGGGTTATAAAATTGTGGTGCTTACTAAAATGAATCCATAATTTCTGAATCTAAAAAACTACTCAAGCAAAATAGACTTAGCAAAAAGTGACAAGAGTGTTTCCAAAACCACATTAAAAAAAAAAACGTGAACAAGAAAAAAAAACCAAAAAAAAAAAACCTTAAAAATCAGGCAAACGTAAACCAGAGATACAAGTTTGACTGTTTTGACATGTGGGATATGTGTATGGGGAAATCAGCTGTGAAATGTAAATACAAACAGATATATAACCAACTTTTAAAAATAATTAAAAAAGGAAAAGGCACAGACAAAGGATTACATCAACACATTTTACTTTAAAAAAAAGGATAAAAGGGAAACATACCGTTGTGAATGACGGCTGGCCCCGAAACCACTCCATCGTCCTCCTCGGAGGTGGTCACATTTCCCAAGGAGGTGGGAGGGGTTATAACTGACTCGGGAGATGGGGTGGTCAAGAGAGGGGAGGGTTGAGGGGAGGGGGAATTGGGATGGAGGGGAAATCGCCAAGAGGGATGGGCGACAGGGTCTGGGCAGGCTGGGGTGGAGGAGGAATTTTGGGGAGAGGAGGTTTGGCTGGGGGTTGGGGAGAGGGGACGAGAGCGACGTCTTTGCCGGCGATGACGCCGTAGTCTTCGCTCGGCCCCTAAATGATGGGAAACAAATTGAGGTTAGTTTAGAACATCACCTTGCTAAACGCTAATTGTTTAACAAAAAAAAGGAAAACATGCACACGCAGATATGAGTGAAAAAAAGAAACAGGCCAAACAAGAAAACATGCACATGCAGATATGAGTGAAAACAAGAAACAGGCCAAACAAGAAAACATGCACACGCAGATATGAGTGAAAACAAGAAACAGGCCAAACAAGAAAACATGCACACGCAGATATGAGTGAAAACAAGAAACAGACCAAACAAGAAAACATGCACATGCAGATATGAGTGAAAACAAGAAACAGGCCAAACAAGAAAACATGCACACGCAGATATGAGTGAAAAAAAGAAACAGGCCAAACAAGAAAACATGCACACGCAGATATGAGTGAAAACAAGAAACAGGCCAAACAAGAAAACATGCACACGCAGATATGAGTGAAAAAAAGAAACAGGCCAAACAAGAAAACATGCACACGCAGATAGGGCCACAAAGATAAACAGGAAAACCAAACAAAACATAACTTACTTTCCGCTATACGCATGTGAAAACATGCCAGCAAGCGGGGCATCCGCCGTTGAAGGTCGGACCTCCTGCGCTCCAGCTGGCCGATCTGGCGGCGTGAGCCGAAGGAACGCAGGCGGCCGCGAACCTCCGCATAGGTGGCACGCTTCTCCCGATTGCTGATGGGGGGAGGCTGGCTGGTGATACGCCTGTCCATCACCTCTGTAAGAACCAGAAGCTCTCGCTTGGTGAATGCAGAGGCTCTCATGATGGCAATGGTGTATTTTTAATAAAACAGTTTTAATAAAGACCAGAAAATAATTTTGATTGGCTAATGTAGTTGGGAAATTAACAGGAACCATTCTATTGGTTAGTGTATGAGTCATGTGTTCTACAGGCCAAAAAATCTATTGTGAGTTATGATAGGCTTGATACAGTGACATACGTAAGCTAATTTAAATAAAGAAATGAACCCAGTAAAATATGCGTGGGTAAAAACACGGAAAACAAATGGATAATTGGCTCAAACATGTATTTTTGCAAAAGAAAACCATTGTTTAAACCGTACGTATTCTGCGGGTAAACAAAAACACGGACAAGAGTAAAGTTTATTGAAAAAAAAAAAAAAAAAAACGAACACATGTGAAGAGCAATTAAGCTAATTGATATATTGATTGGCATGATACGATTGAAGGAGGTAGGCAGAATGAACGAGCAGGTAATCGGAATCTGACAGGCCCACTTCCAGTTTGTACTTGTGCGTGCGTTCCCTGCAAGCCACATTGGGGATGTACGCTCGCTATTTGGCTCGTTCGTTAGCTAGAGGAGGGGTCGGTAGACTTTGGGGAGGAAGTTTAGCTGCGTTCGAAATTACGTGCGAGCGCTTAAATTAACATATTTCGGCACGTACGCCGAACGTACGAACGGCCACTTGCGTCCGGGTCTGAATCAGGGCCTATGTCCCTTTGAAAAATGAGGGGGGCACCAATGCTCATTCTGGCACAGGGAACCAAAAAGTCTAGTTACGGTTCTGGTGGCTATTGCCACGACTTGAACAACAGTGTATGAGGACACATCTGTATATACACATCCATACATAGACGTGCCAGGGTGTACCCAGGTACACCATAATGTCAGACATGATTGTCAGTAAGTGAACTCAGTGCTTGCTTTAGATCAAGGATGCAGAAAACAGCAGCTGCTGTGTGTAAGTATTCTAATGCTGCAGGAGGTGTCTGAAGGAAATAGAAGCCTCCTAACAGCTTTGCAGATCCAAGTGCTGTGCCCAAACATGCATCATGGGATCACCATCGCGACCATTGGTTGCAGTTTCAGGCCACCTGGAAAAGCCAAAGGCTACTCGAAATGGCCATCTTTCCTGCGTTGCTAAGGCCAGGATATCTGTATCTCATGACGCACAGCCTGGCCTCAGTACTCTCAGAAAACAAGAACACAGACCGGCGCCACTTCCTCCCACCCCATCCTGTCAATCAGGCTGCGGCTGTCAGGCACTGAAAGCGAGCGCAGGACTCGTTCAGCATGTGCGCAGAATAGGTTATATGCATTCGCAGTTCACCTATCATCGGGTTAGTGATTAAACCATCAAATCAGGCCCTCAATGCAGCAAGGTTACACATGCACTATATAAAATACACCGAACAGTTATGTATGCCATAATATGAATTGGGGGGCAATAGAGTTTATTAATAAGGTCATACATAGATAAGGGAAGTAATGGAGTTGGGTGGGTTGATGGTTTTGATGTGGGGGATGACTAGGAAAATCATAATATGGGGAAGATTAATGACTAAAGCTGCATACACACAACAATTTTGTAAATGAACGATTTTAGTAAACGATTTTCGTTCATTTTTCCCTTGAAAAATTGAACGAAAATCGTTTACTAAAATCGTTCATTTACTAAAAGTAATGAACGATTTTTTTGAACTACAAACGATTTTTGCATATTAATTTACTGAAAATCGTTGAGTTGGCCAGTCTGACTGAACGAGCATGAACGATGTCGAAACTGGATTATTGGCTGAGACAAGATCAGTTTAAAATTGAATTGCAGCGACGCCATTTTGCAAAATGGCCGCCTAAGCGCCATTTTAGATAAACTCACACTTTAGTACATGTGGCTATAATACTATTAGCATCATGCGAATGCATCTGTGACCATCGCCATAAGTTACGGCGATTCACCAAAAGCCTATTTCATGACTTTACGTATTATAAAGGATATATTTCAGAAATGGCTTTACAGTATGTCAAAATTGGATTGCATTAGATGAATAGAGCAAATGGCCACGTGACAACTAGCTTGTGTAGATAAGCTTCCTGGATAGTGTCAGTTCTCACTACAGGTGGCCTGGCTCGAATACACACCTTACATTAGCAAGCTTCCTGCAATGAAATGACTTCAAAGACTAGAGGTTATCTTAGGTCTGTCTCTTGTAGCTGGGCTATTTGCATTCACACAAGAGTCTGGGAGAACAAAAGAGCTTTTCCTTTGAACACGGGAAAGGTGGGGGCTGCTGAGACAGGGGGCATGTGGAACTATCATGCTCAGCAATCCACACTGCTAGGTGTTCACTTAGTAAGTGTTAAGTGCACCATTTCTCATACACACATTAATACGCACGCATCTGCCCCAAGTTAACTAGCGTCTTTATATCAAACCCCGCATACTCACACATTACATATCCACATAAAAGGTTTAATAAGCTTTAAGGTATAAGATTTAAGTTTGTTCAGTTAGTTTAAATGCTGTGAAAAAAAGATATTTGATAACTAAGGTTTTATACATGCTAAGAGAGCCGTGTTTGGTTTCATACTGAAGCGTACTCTTTCAACAGAATTCCGGTACTATCGGTGTGGAGATCGCATCATGCATTCTCAACTTATGGACCACAGAGACTACAAGCAACAAAATGTATATTTTATGAACTGTTAGGATGCAGCATGGGGGTGGGCAGAGACCACCAGCTGTTAGAGGCTGGGTGAGTCTATTTGAACCAGCCTGTTAAACGCTCTGTAACAGATGCTTCTCCCCTGGGAACCAATGATATCAGCAACAAACTTCTCTATTGTCCTGTCTATTCTGGGGGGGTATAAATATGTGTGCTCAAACACTGGGTCTTTGGGCCTGATTCAGAGCCGGACGCAATTAGCGCTCGCTCGTCCAGAAAATAGGGGTGGCTATTCAAATCAACCGTTCGCTCTTTGCGGTCTGTTCACGCCTCTAGGTCTGAACGAGCAAACAAAACTTGCGGTCGTTTTTTTAAAAAATACGCCCCCTGGCCGCTCGCACTACGCCCCCTGGCCGCTCGCATCCTACGTCATGTCCGCTATTTATTTGATTAATCAAGTACATCGACCAGGGTATGAACTGCTCGCTATTCTTGGGGTTGGTTTTTGCAACCACAATTTTGCAAGCAGTTCTGGCTATAAAATAACCCAGTGACGTGGTCAATGACGCTGCTGTTTTAATTATGCACACCCATAAAACGCCCGTTTTGACCTTTAAGCACGCCTGCGTTCGGATCTCCACTCCCCGTTTTCAAGCACCTTCCCCCGCTACCACCCACATACACCTACTCCTGTCACTCAAATTATCAGGCATTCGCTATTTTGCGAGCACATGAATTTCGACCGCACTGACTGGTTCGCGCATGCGTATAACGATCCGTACGCATGCGCAGTTGTGCAAACATTGCTCGGAGTGAACGAGCGGCCGCTTACGAGCGGCTCTGAATCAGGCCCTTAGTCTTCTTGCTGAACGCTGAGGGACGAGGGGTTTCTTGCTGATACCTAACATCTGGACCAGAATGCGCTGCATATGTATACTGTACTTGGGGTCTGTATAATTCCTTTGCGTCTAATTGTGTATGGATCAATAGCGTGTAACTGACTGTACTTTTTACTTGAATAATACTTTGTGCTTCAGAACCACACGTTCCAAGTCTGGAGTCTTTTATTTACTGTATGACTGCGTACGCAAATTGGAGTCAACCTTAGAGGTTTATAGGTTGGATTTTAGAAGGTACAGGCAGGGGTATATAGAGGTTCTGATCCAGTATCATCAACGATAATCGTTCATTGTTTTCACTCAGAAAGTGAACGATTTTTTCAACGATAAATTATATCGTTAACGATAATCGTTCAAAAAATCGTTGTGTGTGTATGCACCTATGGAGATAATGCTAGTCACGCCCCTGGGTAGAGACAGAGGGCCTGATTCAGACCCGCTCGCAAGCGGGTCGATGTTGCCCAAGTGCGCATGCGCACGACGGAGGCGGCTCCGTCGTGCGCATCCGCGAGACCCGAATAACGACGGCCAAGCCGTCGTTATGGGTCTCACACCAAAAGGGGCGTGCTATTGATGGTGATTGACAGCACGCCCCCTTTGGTGGGCGTGCCGGGGGTGTGGCTGCCCAGATGGAGGCGTTCCCATGGGAACGCCTACCGTCTGGGGCCGGCCCCACTGACATCACTAGTGATGTCAATGGGAGTGCTTTTGGCTCTGATAGAGCCAAAAGCACTCCACGGCTTGCGGCAACGAGACCCTACCGCAGGAGGCCGCTCCAAAAAGGAGCAGGGATGGCCCTGATTCAGAGCGAGCGCTCTGTCAGAGCGTCCGGCTCTGAATCAGGGCCTGATTACCAACAGGGCAACTGAGGGCCTGATTCAGACCCGCTCACGAGCAATATGCGCTCGCAAGCGGGTCAATTGCGGCCCAGTGTGCATGATGGAGCCGGCTCCGTCGTGCGCAAGTGCGAGACCAGAATAGTGATGGACAAGCCGTCGCTCCGGGTCTCGTACCAAAGGGGGCGTGCTGTTGATGTTGAGTGACAGCATGCCCCCTTTGGTGGGTGGGCTGCGGGCGTGGCTGCCCAGACGGAGACGTTCCCATGGGAACGCCTACCGTCTGGGGCCGGCCCCACTGACATCACAAGTGATGTCAGTGGGAGTGCTTTCGGCTCTGTTAAGAGCCGAAAGCACTCTAGGGCTTGCGGCAACAAGACCCTACCACAAGGGTCTCGTCGCAAGCCCGATGGTCGCATTGGTCTTGACCATAGCGACCATCTTCCTGGCCGCTCACTATAGCTGTGGGTGAGCACCCACAGCTATGCGAGCGGCCAGTAGGCCGCTCTAAAAAAAACAGAAGGCCGGCCCTGATTCAGAGCGAGCGCTCTGTCAGAGCGTCCGGCTCTGAATCAGGCCCTGAGCACCCAGGGAAACCACACACAGCTACATTATTAACGTAGGGGCACTGTGGCATATGTGAACTGGGTTTTCTGTGTGGTATAATGTACAATAGGGGATGTAGTTATTATGCCAGCGCCGGAGTCCAAACACCAGTCATAACCCTGGCGCCGGCATCCCGACAGTAAGTATTGGGGTTAGGTTTAGGCTGCGGTGAGGGGAGGGTTGTTACAGGGTGGGTTAGAGGTAGGGTAGTATACTTACCTCCTTCTGTTGTGACCCAGTCTGGATTCCGACTGCCGGGATCCTGAATGCTGGCATTTGTAACCTGTACAATACATTTATGGTACTGGGAGTATTTTTATTTTATACTGTTTAATAACATCAGCATATCTTATTGCTAAATATTTTATTGGGTTGGTAGGGACCACTACAAGTTAGTTGCCTGAGGACCCCACAAAACTTCATCTGGCCCTGCGCCTGGGTGGTGCTAGATCCAGGCCCGCCAAGAGCCTCGCCAGGCCTGTGTAAAAGGGGAGCGTAGTCTAATCGCGGGAGGCGTGGCCACACCCCTTAGGTAAAAAAAGTTATGCAGCGCTGCTGTGCACTGGCAAGTGGGGCGCAGTGAGCCCCCTCAGCCCGGTGCATAACCAGTGGGGGGCGTGATCAGCTTGATCGCTCCCCCACACAGGCGACTGCTGTGGCTGCTTCTTAGCAGCCTCCCAATGCAGCCCAGCACACAGCAGCATGTGCTGGGCTGTTGTGATGTAAGTATAGGAAAGATTCCTGGACTACACACCCTTTATTATTATTATCCTTTATTTATATGGCGCCACAAGTGTTCCGCAGCGCCTTACATAGTACATAGAACTAATAGGTGAACAAGAAACAAGTAACTTACAGTACATTACAGTGCAGGACAAGGACACGACTTATATACATTACTGAAATAGTGATTAAAGCACTCACAATAAGCTGCCGGGAGTTGGCAGTCCCGTGTTAGGTGCCCTAATGGGGAGTAGAGAGTAGAAGAAAATGTAAAGAGAAGCACATGAGGGAAGAGGTCCCTGCTCATGAGAGCTTACATTCTAAGGGGAGGGGCAGACAGACAGGCGTGACACAGAAGGGGAAGATAGGAAGGAAAGAGCATGAGGTGGGTTAGGATGAGTGCTGAAAGGCCTTGATGAAGTAGTGGGTCTTGAGAGCCCGTTTGAAGATTTGTAGAGAGGTGGAAAGTCTGATAGGGAGAGCATTCCAAAGGTAGGGAGCAGCATGGGCAAAATCTCGGATGCGGGAGTGGGAGGAAGTAATCAATTTTACAAGAGAGGCGGCATGCATTAGTTGAGCGAGGTGGACGGGTGGGAGTGTGAAGGTCAGAAATGTATGCGGGAGAGGATATGGAGAGGGCTTTGTAGGCGAATGTAAGAACCTTGAATTGGCATCTGAAGGGGAGCCAGTGTACGGCTTGAAGGAGAGGGGAAGCAGATGTAGAACGTCTGGAGAGGAAGATGAGCCGAGCAGCAGCATTGAGAACAGATTGTAGTGGAGAGAGGTGATAGACCGGGAGGCCAGCTAGAAGGTTACAGTAGTCCAATCTGGATATGACCAGTGAGTGGATGAGGGTTTTAGTGGCACCCTGGGTGAGGAAGGGTCTAATCCTGGAGATATTTTTTAGGTGAAAATGGCAGGACTGCGAGAGGTGCTGAATGTGTGGTTTAAAGGAGAGGGAGGAGTCTAGGATAACTCCAAGACAGCGCACTTTGGGGCGGGAGGAGATAGTTGTGCCATCAATAGATAATAAAATTGTGGGAAGTGATGTAGTGGAAGATGATCCAGCTCAGAGGGTGAGGATGGGAAGATGATCAGCTCAGTCTTAAACATGTTAAGTTTAAGAAAGCGCTGGGACATCCACGAAGAGACAGCAGAGAGACAGTTGGAGATACGGGTAAGGAGCAAGGGGGAGAGCTCAGGGGTGGAAAGGTAAATATGAGTATCATCTGCATAGAGATAATATTGGAGGTCAAAGGAGTTAATGAGTTCACCTAAGGAGGATGTATATAGGGAGAAAAGGAGAGGTCCAAGAACAGAACCTTGGGGAACTCCTACTGTTAGTGGAAGTGGAGGGGAAGAGGAGTCATGAGAGGACACAGCGAAGGAACCATCAGAGAGGTAGGAGGAAAGCAAGGAGAGGGCAGTGCCACGTAAACCGAGCGTAAAGGATTTGCAGGAGGAGAGGGTGGTCTACAGTGTCAAATGCAGCAGAGAGGTCAAGGAGAATGAGCAGAGAGTAGTGGCCCTTGGATTTGGCAGCAAGGAGGTCGTTGCTGACTTTCGTGAGGGCAGTTTCAGTGGAGTGGAGAGATCGGAAGCCAGATTGAAATGAGTCAAAGAAGGAGTGGGAGGAAAGAAAGGTGGTAAGGCGGTTGTAGACAATACGCTCAAGGAGTTTGGAAGCAAAAGGGAGAAGAGAGATGGGTCGATAGTTGGAAAGTATGTTAGGATCAAGGGTGTTTTTTTAAGAATAGGGGATACAAGAGCATGTTTGAATGCAGAAGGGACAGTGCCAGATGATAGGGAGAGATTAAGGAGGTGAGCCAGATGGGAACAGGCAGAAGGAGACAGGTGTGAGGGGAGACGGGAAGGGATAGGGTCAAGAGGGGAGGTGGAAGGAGGGGAGGACCGGATGAGGGCCATGACTTCCTCTCCAGAAGCAGGGGAGAAGGATGTCAGAGTTGGTGAGACAGAAGGGGAGGGATGGTAAGGGCAAGGAGGGGGAGGACTGCTGAGGGTCTGATGGGATATGATGTCCTCACGTATGGAGTCAATTTTAGATGTAAATTAGGTGGCAAAGTCGAGGGCAGAGAGCGAGGAGGGAAGGCGAGGAGGGGAAGGGCAGAGTAGGGAGTTGAAAGTGGCAAAGAGACGCCGGGGGTTTGAGGACTGGGAGGAGATGAGGTTCTTGAAATATGTTTGTTTGAAGAGAGACAGGGCAGCACTGTAGGAAGAGAGAATAAATTTAAAATGGAGGAAGTCAGCCTTAGAGCGTGACTTTCTCCACTGACGCTCTGCAATTCTTGAACACTTTTGTAGGTATCTGGTGCATTTGGAATGCCAGGGTTGTGGTGTGGATCTGCGAGGGTGAGTAGTTTTTGCTGGAGCAGTAGAATCAAGAGCAGAAGTAAGGGAGGAATTGTACAGGGAAGTGGCTTGTTCAGGACAGGAGAGAGAAATGATAGGGGAGAGAAGAGAGTCCAGCAGAGAGGAAAAAGCAACAGTGTCAATAGCCTCAATATTACGCTTAGTAATGGTAGCCTTAGGAGTTAAAGGAGGGGAAGGAGAGAGGGATAGGTTAAAAGAGAGAAGGTGATGGTCAGAGAGGGGGAATGGGCAATTGGAGTAATCAGAAATATCACAATGGTGAGTAAAGACCAGGTCAAGTGAGTGCCCACTCACATGGGAGGGTGATGAGGTTCATTGGGCGAGACCAAATGAAGAGGTGAGGGTAAGGAGTTTAGCTGCAGAGGATTCTGTGGGAATGTCAATAGGAATATTAAAATCACCTAGGATAATGGAGGGAAGATCTGAGGAAAGAAAGTGAGGGAGCCAGGAAGCGAAGTTGCCAAGGAATTTGGAGGGAGAGCCAGGGGGACGGTAAATGACAGCCACTCTGAGGTTTACTGGTTGGAAGAGGTGTATAGCATGAACCTCAGATGTGGGGAATGTAAGGGATGGTTCAGAGGGTATTAGCTGGTAGGAATAACTGGTGGCTGGAAGGACCCCAACACCACCACCATGGCGACCCCCAGGCCGGGGGGTGTGGGAGAAGGCAAGGCCCCCAGAGGATAGAGCAGCAGAAGTGGTGTCAGAGGGTGAAATCCAAGTTTCAGTGATGGCTAGGAGATTCAGAGAGTTGGAGATAAAAAGGTCATGGGTGGGGACCCAGAATATATATAATGGGAGGTGCTGCCTGTTGAGACTTTATTGCAGGCACATGTGATGTAAGCCTGGGTAATTAATACCCGCTCCCCCCCCCTCTCGGCGCCCCTGGCTAGATCCAACTTTGGCACTGAGTAGGGATAGCCACCGATGGGTTAACCAGCGCTCGTGCTATTAGTGATTAATATTGATTGCAGTAAACCATCCCTGCTGGGGAGCTCAGATGGCTGTGACAGAGGTGTAACTGGGGCACCCAGGGCAAACTGAAAATGGTAGCTTCCCCCCAAAAAAAAATTCTATTAAAAGGGCAAACCATACTATACTACATGTGAAAGGCTTAAACTTACCTGCTGTAGAGCTGCACTGTTTGCTCCGCTGGGGATTGTCAGCATTGGCTATTACTGGTTCAGCAGTTAAGGTGTGTATCCACTAGACCAGAGGTTCCCAAACACGGTCCTCAAGGCTCCCCAACAGTTCAGGTCTTAGAGACAACCATGGTTGAGCAACATGTGGTTAAATCAAATTGACTGAGGTACTAATTAAGTCACCTGTGCTCGACCATGGATATCTCCAAAGCCTGAACTGTTGGGGAGCCTTGAGGACATCGTTATCGTTCAATCGCTCATTAATCGTTCATAAATCGTGCATTAACATGTCGAGAACAACCAGCGATGCCTGCTCCTGCTGGTCATTTTCATCATCATCGTCTGAACACGTAGACCAACCTGCCGATATCGACAGGTTGTGCATGTTTGGGGATGAGGGAGGGTGTCTGCACTGAAAGACATATCATTCAGTATGGGCACACTGATTCAGACCCGGTGGCAAGCGCTGAACGCTCACAACCGGGTCGATGGTAGCCCAGAGCGCATGCGCACGACGGAGCCGGCTCCGTCGTGCGCATTCGCGAGACCCGGATAGCGACGGGCAAGCTGTCGCTCCGGGTCTCGCAACAAAGGGGGCGTGCTGTCGATGTTGAGTGACAGCACGTCCCCTTTGGTGGGCGGGCCGGGGTTTGTGGCTGCCCATACGGAGGCGTTCCCATGAGAACGCCTACCATCTGGGGGCGGCCCCACTGACATCACAAGTGATGTCAGTGAGAGAGCATTCGGCTCTGTTTGAGCCGAAAGCTCTCTGGGGCTTGCGGCAACGAGACCCTACCACAAGGGTCTCGTCGCAAGCCCGATGGTCGCGACCACCTTCCTGGCTGCTCGCTATAGCTGTGGGTGGTCACCCACAGCTATGCGACCGGCCAGGAGGCCGTTCTAAAAAAAGAAAGACCGGCCCTGATTCAGAGCGAGCGCTGTTAGAGCGACCGGCTCTGAATCAGGGCCACTATCCACTACACAGGATGAAGAACGATTGCATGATTACAATGTTGTAATACCACTTGTCCTTTAGTGTGTGATAGGAGAAGCTGGGAGTGCTCGCGTCTCAGAGGAGATCTAGTCCCATCCACTCTGCTCCTGCTGCACGGTGCGTGGAATGCTTGGTGGGTCGTCTGCACAATCACATTGCAAGGAGGTGGGAGGCAGCAGGCCGGTCACAATTGTGGCTGTGGGCGTATTTTAACCTTCCCTGATGTATGTCATGACACAACTGCGGCCCTGATTCAGAGATAGACACTAATCCGATCGTAGCTGAGAATTTGCACAGAACACAGCTACGAAAATATGCTAAAAGTTCCAAAGCTTACCAGAGCATACCATGTCCACCGCTGCCTTCCCATGAGTATGACGTCGCTTACCTGCGTAAATATTGGTAACATCGAGCGGCCATCTTGCCATTGCGGAAGGTCTGACCTGCCACAGACTCAGCAGGTCTCCTGGCACACAGAGAGCTCTCATGGTGCATAGGAGATCGAAAGGGCTAATGTATGCACGCCCATGTAACGGCTATTAAATGATCAGACAAGCCTGGGTTTTTCTGACCACCCACAAACGCTGACAACCCGTCGCTCACTTTGCGATGGATTCCTCTGTGCAATCGTAATCACAATGCAATCGATATGCACACGCAGTGTGGCTTTTACACATGCCCGATGGCAAACAATCTCAATTTACGCATGTGATCGCCATTGCGTCCGTCTCTGAATTAGGCCGTGTGTCCACCCACTCTTCCTCCTCACCTCCCAGCCTATTTCCTCTGCTGCCCCCCAAAGTTGAATTAGAGCATGGTCAGCACAGAGAGCCACTCTGTTGCCATGCTCTATTCACCTTCTCCTCCCCTCAGGCTGTCTGACCGCAGCCTCATAAGTACTGATCACCACAGCTCCACCACATCCTCTGTACCCTACTACCATCTCACACCTACCGAGAGCCCGTCCCGCCCCCAACATGGGCAGCCATGGCCCTCATACTGTCTGCAACGGCCAGTTAAGCAACAGCACTACATTAGGGAAAGCATTAAAAAAAACCTGAAAAACAAATCATCGGTAACAGCCTGCAATCTCCGCCATCGACCATTTGTGGCAAATCATTATTGGCCTGAATGAGAAATGTACGTAAACCTGATTGTTTACGTACATTTTTGAATGTTTGCGTACATATTCGATTGCCTGTGCCAATCCCGTTCTGAGTCCTTCTTGATCGTACTCAGTGTCGCCATGCTGCAGCATGATTGACATGCTGCGGGCATATGTGGGTAGCGTGCCGCCCCCGATTCCTGGAAATGCCGAGGCCAGGTACTGCGTCAGGGGATGGAAATTTCTTGACCCCGCAAGCGGGCAGGAGGTGGCCAGTCTGAGTCATTTTCCGTTTACTCAGATGGCCAATACCGAAAATATCACAGCAATCGGATCTACGATGCCACCTGGAGTTGTCTTTTTTCCCTCAGATGCCTCTTGCACGCATTAGCATATTAGTTGTACGTTATCGCACATGTTGCTTCCCTGCAGGTGTGCAATACCGTGCAGATCTGAATCAGGCCCAGAGTGTATATCTCAATATATTTCTCAGGCTGCACACCCTAATGAAATGTTCTGCGCACACCAATATATTATATATATATTGTACACTGGAAGAGCAATATGACATAATCTCAGGTATTATGAGATAAGGACAACTGATTATCATTACGGCAGGTTGCGGCTATTGCAGACGGCCCAGAGTTGTGATAACGTTTGACAGCTACTGTTTGGTCGTAGCTAAGTAGGTGACCCGTATCATCACTGACTGAGACAACAAGGTGTCGCCGCAGCCGTATTGCTACACCCTGATTGGTCAGCACAGCGATGACGTGGAGGAAGGAAGCCTCGCCCGTAAACATCGCTCAGTGGCGCTGATTGGCTGCTAGAAGGGACGGCGCGTGTTACAAGCCACGCTCATCTGTGATTGGCTGCGTCCCGCCCCTCCAGGGGCGCTCCTCCTCCATCCGTGATTGGCTGCTGCCTCAGTCTCCTCTGGTCTCACTGTCTTCGCCATGTCCGAGCGCTCCGTGTCTACGGGGCCCTCGGGGGCCACCATCATCTCTACACCAGGGAGCTCCTCCCTTAGCGGTGACGTTCCCGTTACTGGCCCCGCCCCGGCTGCAGGAGGTCCGGTTCGCATGAACTTGTACGCGACATGGGAGACAGACCGAGGCAGTGCGGCCTGCGTACCCAGGTGTGACGTAAGCACGTAATGTGATGTCATTCACACCTGCAGCTAAATGGGCGGGAGGAGTTAGGGAAGTCTTTAATGTGTGACTGAGTGAAAGTGTGTGGATATGAGGAGAGAGAGCAGGCACAGGAAGGGGTATATTTTTAGAAGTTGAGATGTTGCCTATGGCAATCAATCAGATTCTAGCTATTATCTTCTAGAATGTGCTAGATAAATGTTAAGCAGAATCTGATTGGTTGCTATGGGCATCTCCACTTCTAAAAACCGGCACCTTAATAAATATACCCCTAAGTGCGGTAGTGAGTGCAGGGCTTTATGTGTGAGAGTGATGGGTCCTGCTGTGATGTAGGTTCAAAGTCACACTCGGGGTACTGGCTGGACTGTGTATACCAGGATAATGTATAGAAACACAACTCTGCTCCCACATATAAAACACTTTCCTTGCACTAACACACTGCAGGCTGCTGTAAGCTTCGGCATTGCTGGCGTTGACAAGCAGCATGCAGTGCCTTTGCGCAAAGGGAATATTGTTATGCATGGGTGCAAAGAGCTGAGTGTCTCTAGATATTGACCTGGAATACACGGTGTGGTGCTGTCTGGCAGAGGGTCCCACCATTACCTAGGTGGGCCAGTCCGACTCTATGTCCATTTACATCTCCTGTACCAAAGCTTCCCAAGTAATAGTGCTAAAATGTTGCAGCAGACTGCACATTCTTGTGTTGCAACCGTTTAAACATCTGACTGCTCTATAATGCTTGTTTCATTTAGATTTATTGTTAATATGTAATAAGATGATTTTTTTATTTATGTTAATTCCGTTGCTCTGATTCTATTTTGGTAACACTGCTGACCTTGTAGCATTGGAACCATGTATGGACATGGATACAGTCAGCACAAATATTGCGGGTGCTCAATTACTCCTAGTACCCACAAAGTTGGCACATATCATTAGGTGTACATAGGTGTATTACGCAAGAATGTCAATCTACATAAGTCCCTAACTTTTAACTGTGTATGCGGGGTGCTCACAGCACCCCATGGTCTTAAATTGTAGATAATTCTGAAATGTGGTTGGCAACACTGCCACGTTGCTGTAAATTTTTCAATTAGAGGTTATAGTTTAAGCCATTGTACCCAAAGTCATTCCACATGCTATACTTTTTTTCTCTGTGAAGTGAAATTAGGAGCAGGGTGCTGTGAACACCCCATGTACGTAGGTACGGTATCCATTTTTGGTATTGCAATTTTCTGATTATTATTGTGAATGGGGATTTTCAACATAGAACAGTCAAATCAGACACCATTCTAGCTACATCAATAGCCACTAAAAAGGAAAGTTTCCATGCTAGGAATTTGTAATCAGCAAAGTCTAGTGGCTCAATCATTATGTCAGAAAGACCAAGTGTAGATCCCATGAAGCTACTGACTCAAAATAAGGCATTTAGACGTTAAGAACCACTTGAAGAAAAGTCACAATCTCAGGAATATCTGCTGATTTCCTCTGAAAGAAAATAGAGACGAAACCTGTGATTTAAGAGATGACCACTGTCCAGATCACCCTCTGATGTGTAACCGGCCGATCCGACGAGCGACAGGACCCTGCATTGGAAAGTACATACACACTTGCACGATGTAGGATGCCATGCTGCATCACGGCCAACCTGAAGATATCGCATGTGACCGTGGGAGCGCGCAAATCGAGCATACGCTTAAAACAATATGCCAGTTGTCGTTCAAATTTGCCTGGAAACGACAATTCGGGCCAATATCGGTTGTGTGTATCCAGCATAAGAAAGACACCAGTCTGTGTATGTTAACCACACTTTGTGTTAAGTCTTTGAGGAGACATCTTTTCTAGACTTGCTTTTGCTATGAAAAAAACTCATCTAGCTCATTTAGCTCTCAGCATCATGGCCTCAACAACTATGCTGTTAAAGCCAGATGAGCTAAGTCTTGATGGTAAAATGTACCCAACTTGGAAAGTCTTCATTTAGAGGCAACTTTGACTGTGTTTCTGTCACCATGCTTAAAATGTTGGAGTACCATGATATTCTCGCCACTCTGATGGTACTAGAATTACTGGGACAGCCTCTTTCTTGGTACCCAAGGATGTATGGGTTTTGGAGGTAAGATATAAACTAGTCTGTACATTGATTGGGCATCATAGTGTCCATTTTGGATCCCTTGTTCTTGCACAGTACCAAGCCAGTTTGCGGTTCAGCCAAGTGGCTACATTGTCAAGTTCCAGCTGTCTCAACCTCCCCACAGTACTGGGACATACTGTACTGTTTTACCCAGCATAAACTTTGGCAGTTTCCATAATACCATAGAGAATCTGCTATGCCCCTTATGGTTTCTATATACCATAGTCATGGCATCCTCTGACTGTATTCAAATAGAGAGGGATGGATCTTTCAGAAGAGCCGTAAATTCATAGGTTGAGTGTCACGACCACTGTCTTTGCAGGATGGCATCTGTGGTTACAGTTGTGTAGTCCCAGATGAAGAACAATTGCTGAGATTTTGCCACCACAGAAGGCACTGACTAGAAAGTGGCTTTCAAAAAAGTTCAAAACCTATCTCCGTTCCATTATGCTTCAGTCTCACATTATATGATTTGATCTAGAGATGTGAGGTTCGGTTTTCCTGAAAAACCCACACACCCGAACTTAGTGGTTCCCAATTGAATCAAGTCCCAGTTCGGAATCACTTTGGGGTTCCTAGTCGAACTGAGTGCTGATTCGGTCCTGCTGTCAGTTCGGAACTCGGATTTAAAAACCGAACTTGGGTTTTGGATTGCATGTAAATAGGTCCAAATTACATGTCATAGCTTTCTTAGTGGAATAAACGGAATGCGAACCTTGACACTTGAGGGTGGTTTTGGCAAAACCAAACCACAATGATGAAGTAAAACCAAAACCAAAACACGGGGGTCTGTGCACATCTCTAATTTGATTCACTGGTCCCGAAAGATCAAGAGATGGGCTCCTACCAAACATTTTACTTGGTGTGGAAGAACGCATCATGGAGTCTGTTATTCAGCTGGCTTGTGGTCTGTACAATTGCCTAGGCAGGCCTGCTTTTTTCTTTTGTGGCCACCCTCCAAGTAGATCCTTTAGTTTTTCCAAATCAAAATTGATAAAAATTAAGAACAAAACCTTTGTCCTTTTCATAATTGCTCATTAACTGTGAGGAGAGAGTTCTTCTTCCTGTGGCTTGAGAGATAATTCTGTCCAGTTCATGACCAAAGAGGACAACTTCCTCGAATGGTAAGTTTAGACATACCTCCCAGGATCTAAATAACACAGAGAAAAAGCAGTCAGCGCTCACATGCAAGGGACAGTTGTTACCACTAGCTGCTTCTCCGGAAGGTGTCCTAAACTCTGCCAATAGCAGAAAATACAAGAAAGGAGAAAAGCGCTCTGTGGTAAAGGGATATACAGATGTAAGAATGTGTAAAGGATTTGGGGTCTGGGTATTGTGATCTTAATGGCTGTAGTGTTTGGTGTGAGTGGAGAATCTGAAAATGTATGGTGAATATATATAAATATATATATACACACACATGTGTATACACTTATATATATATATATATATATAATTCTCTTTAAAGATAGATGTATGACGTCAGGTAGGCAATAACTTGAGGCTGGTAGTTGATAAATAATTCGGAATTTTGTCCAATGATTATTGTGAATGATGTTTTAATAATTAAAGCAATCAGTCTCTCTGCTTCTGGCAGGTGGGCAACAACTGTAGGCTGGGTGTTGTGAATTGGAAGATGATATGATGTAATACAGGCCTTGTAGATTGCCAGAGAATAGGACCAACTGTCCTTATGTAATTTTTATATAAAAAACACTGTCAATCTATCTGGCTATGCAGGTAGACAAAAACTGTAGGCTGGATGTTGCAATAAGAACTCTGGCCCTCATTCAGAGCCGTTCGCTATTTGCGGTCGTTCGTTTAAAAACAAGGGGTGGCTATTCAAATGATCCGTACGCACATTGTAGTCTGTTCACACCTCTAAGTCTGAACGAGCGAGCAAAACATACGCTCGTTTATTTGTTAAAAACGCCCCCTGGCCGCTCGCATCCTACGTCATGTCCGCTATTTATTAGATTAATCGAGTACATCGACCAGCGTATGAACTGCTCGCTATTCTTGTGGTTGGTGTTTGCTACCACAAATTTGCGAACAGTTCTGGCTATAAAATAACCCAGTGACGTGAACAATGACGCTGCTGTTTTAAATATACACACCCATAAAACGCCCGTTTTGACCTTTAAGCACGCCTGCGTTCGGATCTCCACTCCCCGTTTTCAAGCACCTTCCCCTGTTACCACCCACATACGCCTCATTCTGTCATTAAAAATAGCAGGCACTCGCTATATTGCGTACCAACGATTTTTGGCCGCACTGACTGGTTCGCGCATGCGTACTAAAAACCGTACGCATGCGCAGATGTGCAAACATCGCTCGGAACGAGCGTACTGCCGCTAACGAGCGGCTCTGAATGAGGGCCTCTGTTTTATGATGAAAGCTGAAATTAGGTGTTGATAAACAAGGATAGGTGTTACATATTGCAAATTGGTCCAGCCCGATTGCAGAGGTTCTTGGTGAGCTGTATGATCCAGTCACACTGGAAAGTTGGACTAGGGACAGGAGGATGTGAAATTGTGAAAATGTGATATGTGTAAACTATAATAAGGGAGAGATGGGGGAATTCAATTCAGTGCAATGATGAATAACCGCGGGAGGGAGCTCCTGCAGCTATTCAATTCAATGCGCTGTGTGCCTTGTCGGGAAGCAGGTAAGTCAGAGAATGCTGGTTCTCGCGACTTAACCTGGGTGTTAAGGCGCGGTAACCGGCATTCTCTGACTAAAGTGCCGGGAGCGCAGCTGTTAGCGCCGATCTAAGCTGGAAAACAGCTGCGTGCCCGGCACTTTTGTCAGATATCTCCTCGCATCCCTAGGGTGGTGCGAGAAGAAATCCTTTGCCCGCCCAAACAGCGTGTTGTATTGAATAGCTGCGTGAGCTCTCTCCCGCAGCTATTCTACATCGCACTGAATTGAATTCCCCCCTTAGATAGGGAAGCTATAAAGGTTATGGGGGCGGTTCTGGAATCTGATAAGCTTGTCTGAAGAGGTGAGTTTTCAGGGAACGCTTGAATGTTTGGAGACTAGCGGAAAGTTTTATTGTACGTGGGAGGGCATTCCACAGGGTGGGTGCAGCCTGAAAAAGGTCCTGTAACCTTGCATGGGAACAAGTAATGTGTAAGGAGAAGAGATGCAGATCTTGTGCAGAGCGGAGATGTCGGGTTGGAAGATATTTTGAGATAAGTGAAGACGTATGTTGGTGTGGTTTGGTTAATAGCTTTATGTGTGAGTAAGTATTTTCACACTACTGGGGGGGGTTCCACTACTGGGGGCACTACTGGGTGGGGGACCACTACTGGGAGCACTATATAAAGGGCACTACTGGGGGCACTGCATTGGGGTGACCACTACTGGAGGCACTGCATAGGGGGGGACTACTACTGGGGGCACTGTAAAGGGCACTGCATACGGGGCATCACTACTGGGGGCCTGCATAAGGCGGACCACTGCTGGGGCACTGCAGGGAGGGACTACTACTGGGGGAACTGCATAATGGGGACCACTACTGCATACTGCAAGTATTTTATATTGAATACGGTAGAAGACTGGCAGCCAATGGAGGGACTGACAGAGTGGATCAGCAGACACTGAATGTTTGGTGAGAAAGATCAGCCTTGCAGCTGCATTCAATATGGATTGTAGCGGCAAGAGTCTGTTTTGGGGAAGACCAGTAAGGAGACTTTTGCAATAGTCAATGCGGGAAATAATGAGTGCATGTATTAGAGTTTTTGCAGTGTCTTGTGTAAGATATGGTCGAATTTTGGTTATGATTTTTAGATGTATGTAACAGGATTTAGAGACAGATTGAATGTGGGGAACAAAAGACAGTTCAGAATCAAGGATGACACCTAGGCAGCGAGCTTGTGGGGTGGGGTTGATTGTTGAGTTGTCAACAGTTATAGAGATATCAGGTTGGTAACTACTATTGGCTGGCGGAAATATAATTAATTCTGTTTTGGATATATTAAGTTTGAGGTGGTGAGAGGCTATCCAAGATGAAATGGCAGAGAGAGCACAGATGGTGACAAATCTGGGGAGGATAGGTAGATTTGAGTATCATCCGTGTACAGATGATACTGAAAACCAAAAGAGCTGATTAGTTTGCCAAGAACGGTGGTATAGATTGAGAAAAGCAGAGGACCCAAGGCTGAGCCAACTGATAGAGTTAGCGAAGTGGAGGTAGAATCAGAAAAGCGAACAGTGAAAGAACGATTAGATAGGTAGGATGAGAACCATGAAATGGCTGTGTCTTGAAGACCTAGGGATTGTAGTGTTTGTATGAGAAGAGAGTGATCAACAGTGTCAAAAGCAACAGAGAGATCTAGAAGAATTTGAAGTGAGTAATGGCCTTTAGCCTTGGCAGTGACCAGTGACCAGATCATTTACTACCTTAGTCAGTGCTGTCTCTGTGGAATGTTGGGAACGAAAGCCTGACTGAAGTGGGTCCAATAAGTTGTGGGTGTTCAGATAGTGTATGAGGCGAGTGTAGGCAAGTCTCTCCAGTAGCTTGGAGGGGCAAGGGAGTTGGGAGATAGGACAGTAATTGAGAGAGAGAGTTAGGGTCAGAATTTTGTTTTTTCAAAATGGGGGTGATCACTGCATGCATGAACAGTAATGGAAAGATACCAGTAGAGAAAGAGAGATTACAGATTTTAGTTAAGTGTGGGATGAGCACAGGAGACAGAGCTTTACTGATTTGTGAGGGTATAGGATCAAGAGAAGAGGTAGTAGAGTAGGAGGATAAGAAGAGTGTAGATACTTCTTAGATGTTTTGGTTCTTGTTGGAAAGTACTGTAGCTTGTCTTGAGTAGAAATGATTGGCTGATGGCATCTCTGAGATTTGTCTGTGAAAAGTGTGCAAGCTGCTTTTGCCAATATGACCAGCACTCACAGTGACTCAGTTTGTTTAAAGCGAATAAAAAGCTCCTGGCCCTTGTGGGGTTGCACTCCAGCTAATGCTGTTTTCCCAGCTGCTGCTACAGTAATGTCTGCAAGCTGGCACCACAATATATGTGAAAATGTGTATTTATGCAGAAAGAAATTGTTTGGGTAACTTATTGCAACGAGGTCACCTTAACTGACAGTAGATGACACCATTTTATTCTTATAATATAATAACCTGACATAATGGGATTGTATTACTTCAAGTAATTCTTGGGTGCACACGCTGAGCAGTTAAGTGTCTCTGGAAATTATTTTGCAATGTTGGGAACTAGACCGCTATGAGCAAAGTTGTACTTGTAGAGTAGAATTCTGAGACTTATTGTATACTGTAAAATAATATTAAAAGCAAAAACCTAGTAAACGCACAAGATTGCTAGTATTAATGTATGATTTCCTATCCACCTACAGGATTGTTTCTGTCTACTAGAAGCATCTTCTGTGTGCTAGAAGTTGGTCTTTCACTCTGCAGCTTTTAGAGTATGTTCAGGGCCTCTCATTGGAGGAGGACTTAACATGTTAGAAAATCTTGCTGGTGTGAGATAACTAGCATAATGGAATGTGTTTCCCAGAGAGTGATCCTATTGGTTATGGTCAGGGGAGGCCATGGTCTGTGTGATAATATATTTCTGTGAAGGGCAATGATGAGTTAAGCTGCACATGCACAAAAATGGGATTGATTCAGAGTCACACGCAAGCAAGCCAGTCACAGATGCAGGCACATTGCGTGTTTGGAAATAAATGCGAATTCCTAGCTGCATTCACAGTGTGCCGCATCTGTGTGGCTATACTGGGGCCAGTCCATCTACTTGTCCCCTGCCTCCCAGTTATACCCACTCGGCCGCAAGTGGAGCTGCAGCCAAGGTGTTTATGACTCCGAAGTTGCTCAAAGTCGTGTATAATACTCGGCTACAATTTTACTAAATACTTGTGAGCAACCCTGAATCTACTGGTTTGCTAGCATGAGACAGGAGTTGCCAGCTTTGTATTATAGAACAGTATATTTATTGTAGCCTCATGCTGAAATTAAACATTTCACAAAATATCTCATTACAGCATGAAGCTACAACATGTACGCAGTGAGCGTATGAAGTGAATAAATAAGATGTCCGCAGGGCCATAGAGAGCTGTGCCGGGTCCGAGTAATTTTGGGGCGTCACCTAATGTAAGGAAGCGTGGCCACGGCTCCTTAAAAAAATGGTACAGGTGGGCACCATGTGCCACTCAGCCAAGAGCAAAACCGAACTTGAAGCTGACTCTCCCTGAATGTCACAGAGGCTCCCTAAAATAGCAGTGATTTCCATGAATCCCTCAGTCGAGCAATCTTTCCAAGGATTTGTAATGGATAACAGGTGATTTGTGCCCAAGGAAGTGTGCTGTTTTACTGGAGGATCCACATAATGTGTGTTGCATTATAGGGAGTGTGTTCTGCATTACCGGTGATCTGTGCCCAAGAATGTGTGCTGCACTACAGAGGATGTATGTTGAATTACATGAACCTAGTGGAAGGGAGAGAGTTAGAGGTTTGTCATTTAAGATGGTATAAAATAGTTTAATGCAAAGTCACCCCTATGGTAAAACATCTTATGTTAGTGGGTTCAAGTGTTAAAGAACACACTTATTGGTCATCCGTGTAGGCTCTTTCTGTGGCCATTGCAGATTTTTTTTTGCCTCCTATCACATTTGTATCTAACCCCCATTATCTAGCTGTTAATTAACTTGGAAAACAAATAAACATTGGAGCTGTGTTTATATAGTTGGACGTAAGTATATTTTATGACAGCCCCCCACAGATGTACAGATGTGTCCTTGCTCATCGAGCCTCAGTACACCATGCAGCGCGACATCAGCTGCCAGGTCCCGTGCAACTCTGTTGGCGCCGGTCGGTTTTATTTTTCGAAAATGTGTCTAAGTTGCAATGCTGATTATTTTAGTATGCAACACTTGTATATCTGTGCTTGACTGAGTCTGTAAATGGAACTTGGAGTGGATAAAAGCTGCGGCCGATGCATCGTAGCACTTCGTATGGTGATTGAGAGGCTCAGTCACACACAGATATAAAATTGATGCATCCTAGTTGCATCGCAGTGCGACTTTGGCGTATTATCGGCAAAAAAGATGCCCAGCACTGGCAGAGTCTCACGGGACCAGATGCGCCGAGAGAAGCTGTTTGGCACGACTGAAGCAAAGACAAGTGAGGACACATCTGTAGCAGTGCACGCCCTCTCCAGCACTGCTAGCATAGGTATTGCTTTCCCAATCTCCCTGAAATACATTTTTAAAATTAGACCAGTACAATATGACTTGGGGTAATCTGCAGAAAGCTCTCTTTTATCCAAGTAAATTAATTATTAAAATGACGAAAGATCAATACATTTTTATGAAAGCATTGAAAACTTACGTTAGGAAACTGTTCACACTGTTTTTTCACAGCATTATTACATTAGTAAGAAATTCACCATCATAGTCCTTTACCTTTCGGCAACTTTTGAGCATCAGTGGAAGGCTTCATAGAAAAAGCAAAACTTTGTTGGGCACAAATGGCTAGCTTTACATACAAGTAGTAGTTATTGTACTG
This sequence comes from Taudactylus pleione, assembly GCA_031769625.1. NCBI lineage: Eukaryota > Metazoa > Chordata > Amphibia > Anura > Myobatrachidae > Taudactylus > Taudactylus pleione. The sequence continues at coordinate 3,568,178 of JAUIMM010000311.1, read as the reverse complement.
CCGATGTAATACATATTTTCTTCCCAGGCTGTTTTCTCTGACTCTACGGAAGCTTATTATGTTGAAAGACCTAGACAAAGATTTACCATCCGTTGTTATTGCCGTGAAGCTTCAGGTAAATATGATAAACCTAATCATGTATGTACTTATATTATTTATAACAAGGACACTACTTATCATATTATTTATATTTGGGGGAAATTAGCATTTTATTTTTAACAGGAGTACTAATAATTTTGTTATTATTAAGGGGGGGGCATGAGCACTCAATTACTTTGTGGTGAGAATCGGGCAGGGATACGTGGAGGATCATAGCGCTGTTCGGCATTGGGCCTAATGCTGTTACCGCTGGCATTTTACTAAATGAAGGAAGGGGGTTTTCTTCTAAATGTATGTACTGGTTTTCACTTTGAGACAGGTAGGTATGGTGCTAGGGTGCACCCTCCTACAAATATGTCTCATTACAATATTTCATATTTTAAAATGTAATGTGTAATATGTTGTGAAATCATTGATTTGACTCTTGTATCTGTAGTCACCTTGTTTATTGCTCCAATAAAAACATGAAAACATTTTCACACTCCTGATTTACATGTTACCATTTTATGTTTGTAAGCTTAGTTTAAAGCTGACTGGCCCCGTCACCTCCGTCAGGGACAGGCAGCTGCCAGCTGTCTCTCACTCACTGTTCGGCGGGTCCTCCTCCTGGCGTTGCGGTGCGCAGCTGAGGCAGCTCCTCCATTGCTCCTCTTCTTGGGCACAGCACACCACAAACAGAGAGAGCGAATGTGCACAAGCGCATGTAACCTGACGTTCTACATGCTATTGCTGGCATTGGCGTTGCTTATAACAACTTAACAAGGCAGGGGAACGAACTAGCTCCTCTCGTTCAGAGGCAGGCAATGCAATCAGTTCCTGATGTCCGGACGTGGACATAAATTACATTTAAATCCAGGCTGATCAGCGATCTGGCTAATGGGTGGTCCGGAGTCCGCCAGGCCCGTCGATGATACTGCTGCACTTTCTGCCTTAGCCTGCCTGTCACAGGCGCAGTGAGTGCAGCTGTAAACGCGCTCAGAAAGCAAGCAGCGGGGGGTGGCGTCTTTCTAACCCGGCGCCTCCCTGCAATGCTTACCCCGAAGACTGCATTGTGACGACCCTGGGGACAGGCAGTATAGCTCCAACTGAATCCGGTTTACGTTATCTCGCCCATCAGAACAATGTATAAAAAATCCTGCCTACTTTCTGGCTTTGTTATTAAATATTTAATCAGACATAATCAATGAAAAAAATATTATTTAAAAAAATGTTTGTTAAGTAAGTCCTGTTTTTTTGTGGAATGCTCTTAAAACAGAACAAGCCAGTGTCCTAACTAATAAACAGACCTTTTGATTTTCAGGGCTCAAAAAGAATTTTGCGCTCAAATGAAATTTCTCTGCCAGCTAGCGGGGTTTCAGAGACCGAACTGCAGCTAACGTTCTCTCTGCAGGTGACTCAATAGCTTTCTTTCCTTCCCCTTTCTGACATGCTTTTCTCACTTACCTCTTTATTTTCCCTTCATGTTTGCTCTATTTTTATCTTATCTTTACCTTTTTCTTCTATTTCATGGCTATATTTTTGTCTCTTGCTTTACAAAAGTATTATCATATTCCTTATCTCACAGTGCAGTTGTACATTTATTTATACCTGTACTATGTGGAGATTACAAATATTGCAACATCTTTCACAAACCGTACAATAAACCATGACACTATTATACTATTTATATCAATGTCTGCATGGTAAAATATTTCTGTCCCTAAGAATTTATTTAATTGTTTCTTATGTTATTCTCTTATCCATAGTATCCACACTTCTTAAAGCGAAATGCTAATCGCTTACAGATCATGTTGCAAAGAAGAAAACGATACAAGAACCGAACTATCCTGGGTTATAAAAGCCTGGCTGTAGGGGTAATAAATATGGCAGAGGTGAGACAAGAACAATGACAAATATGTAAGAATATTTATTGTTGTAATAGAGTAGTGTAAATAAAGCACACATATACACACTAAGGTTTATTTAATCAGAATCCAATCCAGTACCTTGCAATGCCATACCATAACTTGATGCTTTTGAACATCACATTGACACTTTGCAGTTCTCATTGCAGCTGCTGTTGAATGTAGCATTGGGGCCATAAACCATTATGTTTAGTTCTCGGCCATGAATTAACGCTGTTTGTTCCAATGAAAGCACTGGAATGCTTCCATATTGTCTAACGAAATCCAGGTTAAATCCCATCTGCCTGGTAACTAGGCTAGCTGTCTTGTTTAGGATAGCTAAATCAGTTAACACATGAAAGGCATTGCTATGAAGCTTATGCTATTATAGACTAGTAGTACAGATGTGTCCTCATACTTCTAGCCTTAATATACCACATAGTGCGACTTGTCTGGCGGGAGTGAGCTGCTAAGTCCCGTGCTACTCTGCTAGCACCGGGCGTCTTTTTTTACACCTAAATCTGTAAATGAAGCACAACGGAAATTGCAGTGAAAAAAAGCTGTGGACGCTACATTGTAGCACTTCCTATACAGATTCAGAGACTCAGTCGCACACAGATATACAAGTGTTGCATATTAAATTAATCAGCACAGTCTGCTGGTGTATCCTAGTCCAGTGGCTCCCAAACTTTTTTGAATCACGACACCCTAGAGTATCAGCATTGTTTTCACGGCACCCCTAAGCCAAGAGTTTGTTATTGGGAAATTCAGAAGAGAATGTAAATTGTGCTGACCTGTCATCCTTAGGTTCAGTAATGTGGTGGTGGACAAGTTTGCATTTCTGTTTGTGCACATATTTATATTACATTGACCATAAATAATTTGATTTGGTGCTGGACCACCAACCTGAGGCACTCCTGAAAGTGTCCCAAGGCACCCCAGGGTGCCATGGCACACAGTTTGGGAACCACTGTCCTAGTCACATTGCATTGCATGTTAGATGCATTTTCTGCAAAAAAAAAAGACGCAAAAATGCTCAAGCTTAGCAGAGTCTCACTAGACCTGGTGCACTGTGAGGGTCTTTTAGCGTGACTGCGGCAAAGATGTGTAAGGACACATCTGTAACTGCCATATTATTTACTAATATAACCAGTTTGCATTGGATGTGTGAGTATCAAATGCACGCAAACCTCTTTAAAACCCTAAGGGGTAAATTTACTAAAGTGAGAGTTTTTAGAAGTGGAGATGTTGTCCATAGCAACCAATCAGATTCTAGATATTATCTTCTAGAATAAGGGTGGGCAATAAGCAGCCCCCAAGCTTTTGTAGAACTACACATCCCAGCATGCCATGCCACAGTTTTGCTATTTAGCCATGCTAAAACTGTTGCAGGGCATGCTGGAATGTGTAGTTCAACAACACCTGGAGGGCTATTATTGCCCACCCCTGTTCTAGAAGGTGCTAGCTAAATGTATAGTAGAATCTGATTGGTTGCTATGGGCAACATCTTCACTACTAAAATCTCTCACTTTAGTAAATTTACCCCTAAGGGCCGTATTCAATTCGGTGTGAAAAGCCGTTTTCTGCGAAAAAGTATCACGAGTGACGTAATTTTGCCATGCGAAAAGTTTCCTCCGTATTCAATTCCGGAGACTTTTTGCCGGTGTGGAAACTCAATGCATTGGAATCTGCAAAAAAGTTTTGCCAATGAATAGGTGTCGGAAAAAAGGGCAGAATTGGGGCTTTGGGGTGCAAACCTCGGAAAACCCCCTTGCACCCTTGGGACTGTCCCCCAAAGGTAAACTGTGTTGAAAAATACTTTAGATCACCTCAAAAAAGTACTTTCATTTGGGGGGCGAAAAAGTCCAAAGTTGGGGGACAAACTTAAAAACTAGCGAAATAGACTCCAGGGGGTCCCCCAAGTATGCCCCAGGTATTTTTAAGTTTGCTGGTGGTTGCGGCAGGTGGATTTTTTAAGTTTTTTAAAAGTTCACTTTAGCAACTTTAAAATATGCTAGCACCCATTCTCATGTACCCCAAATTTGCTGGGACAACTTGTTTCCCACCCAAAAAACTGCTAAATGTTATTCTTCACCACTTATGCAAAGACCGTAAATTGCAGCTATTGAGATCATTTAAGTACCCAAATACCTTCAGCAGGCCTATTCGGGGGTATGTATAGTGATCCCCAATGTCAGTGCATCTTTTGGGGGGTGTCAGGCCGATTTCCCCAAATCTGACAGTACTTTTCGCATGTTACAGTTTCGCCGGGTCCAGTTTTAGCTGATTTCTAATTGAGTACGGGGATAAGCGGGGACTAGCGCAATAGTTTTTATTTTTTTTTGATGCACAAGATATGTCTGCATACAGGTGTAATACAGGTCTTCGACCAACTGTGAATAGCCCATAGTTGATACTCAAGGAACTTTGCCTTTTTGAGAATGCATAATTACAGCCCTGACTGAAATGCATACGACTTGGTATGGAGCATACACTGTCTAAAAACAAGCAAGGTGCGTTCCAAAAACTGGCGTGCTTTCAGTGCTGCATCAGCTATGTATGTCCTGAAGAACACAATGTCAAATTTGCTTTGTAAATTACAACATGTTAAATGATTTTCTGTTGAAACCACTTCAGCCCAAATCATTAAAACATCTAGTTATTGGGCATTGAAGGGTTTTTAGGAGTTGTCCACCTTAAGATGACTAGAATTTACATGGTGTTCTGACTCTATTCTTTTATTTAATGTATGTATATGAAAAGACAGATTATTTTTTGTAGCCAAGTGTTACAAGATCGTTCTTCTGCACTGTATTTATATTTATTTAGGCATACAGCATAGTTTCGGACAGCTATTTGCCCTTCGTCAAACTTGCCTAAATAAACACTTTTGGGGGTAAATTTACTAAAGTGAGAGTTTTTAGAAGTGAGTTTTAAAAGTGATGTTGCCCATAGCAACCAATAAGATTCTAGCTATTATCTTCTAGAAGGTGCTAGTTAAATGTTAAGTAGAATCTAATTGGTTGCACTTTTAAAACTCACTTCTAAAAACTCTCACTTTAGTGAATTTATCCCTTGGTGTTAGGAATCTAATCCTGTAATGCCATTTTCCTCTTTTTACATTATTACTACATCCTGACACCCTGATTTTCTAAGTGTTTGGAGTGCTCATCGCCTGTCTATAATTTCATATATTATTATTGTAACGTTTCAGTTTCTTTTAATCCGAACTTTCCTTGGTGGTTTGCGTATGTCTCCCATGACGGGGGAACTGTGCATGTGCATGACCCATTATGCACCTGTGCAGAACAGGTACTGCGAGATCACTCGCAGTACCGATACTAGTGTTCACAGTGCCCCCAAAGCGGCAACTGGGCCATTATATATAAAGACGGCCTGTTGTACCCGTTTTGTAGGTGTGCGGGGCCTGGGTCTGCGTTTTCTGATGCAGATTTCCTGGCCTCGCTGAGCAGTTTCGTTGCCCATTCTGAGTAAACTTAAGCTTACTCACATGGGCGATGGCTGCAGCTATCGCGTCCAATGGTTGCGATAGTGATCCGATGCTGCGTCTTTGAACGCAGCATTTGGATCTGCAATGCTAACAGATCCAAGTGTCCGTTTAAACCTAAATATAGTGTCCACCAGTTAGTAGATTATCTCTGTTAAATATATTGATGGAATTCAGGGCTTATTAGTGTGCCCCAAACAGTAACTCCAGCATATGTATAAGAGGTATTACAAGACTTGTCAAGGGGGAGTCCAATTAGCCTTGTGTGTATGGTGGGGACCTGAAGAAGTGTCCATGCATTGACTTATTTACCTATCTACCTACCTTCTCACAGCCACATTTGTGAGCTTGGACTGTACACATTGCCACCAGCGCTTCCAGGTGATTCCTGAATAAAGGTCGCTATACTACAAGGACTTCACTGAGACTTACAGATAAGCACCTTGTTTTTTATTCAATAAACTGCCAACTAGTGATATACAAAATCCTAAACTGCCTGTTACTTGTTGCTTGTTTTGAATGAGGACCGTACATACCAGACAACCAATTGCACATTACATTGCACCATCACTCTCCAGCTCAGTCATGAGACACAGCATCATACGCACAAGTAATCCAGGAGACCACACATCTAAGGATCACTTGGCTAACTGGACTCCCCCTTGACAAGTTTGGTAATCCCTCTTATACATATGCTGGAGTTGCAGTTTTTTGCACACTGGGCCGGATTCACTATGGATCGCAACTGCGATTGCTGCTGCGATTACACATGCAGTCTGGCTGCAAAGATATACTAATCCATTGCGATCGCTATGCCGTCGCAGCACTACATTGGGACGCCCACCTTACCTAACACACATCCGTAATGTTTAGCAAGACTGCAAAACCATCTGTAACATCAAGTACCATCGCAGCCTCATGCACACTCGCACAAGCTCTGATCTTACTCAGGAATTACTAACCTTTTTGCACGCACTGAGCACTTGAGCTGCGTATGGCATTGCAGTGGATAATTTATGCATGCCCCTGCAATGGCGTTCAAACGCACTGGCACGCCTGTGTTTCGCCGACCACCCCCCTTGTCACCACCCTCAAAGGACACTTCCTGTCAATCACCCTGCGGTGGGTCTGCGTAGACTCTACGTAGACTCATACGCATGCGCAGAGCGCAACAATCGTCCGATTGTGTGTGTAATCGCAGTGCGATCCGTAATGAATCAGGTCCACTAATAAGCCCTGAATTCCATCAATATATTTAACAGAGCTAATCTACTAACTGGTGGATACTATATTTAACTATATTTACTATACATTTTGTTTTAAATGGACATTCGGGTTGTGCTACTATCCTCCAAGCATGTATTACATTTTTATATATGAATAAGTTGTTTTTCCATCTATTTTGCCCGCAAGTCTCTACTGTATTATTAAGTATTAATTTCATGATTTAACCTGTGTATGTATATATACACTTCATCCACTAGCGCTGTGGTTTTCCCTTTCTATTTAATATATACAGATCTCTAGGAGGTATTGACATCCGCTTTCAGGTGTATAATTGTGCAGCTCCTCCGTTCCCATGCAACAGATCTGTGTGTGATTCAAAAATCAATTACATTTGTTCGCTTGACTGATCAAAATTCATAAGCTACAGCCAAATAAAAATGTAAAGTTAATGTTTGCCCTCCTCCCTCTTTTCATCTCAGGTCTTACAGTTTCCCAGTGAGAGCGGCCTCGTCTTGTCTCTTCATAGCCATGCCAAGGATGTTTCTTTACCTGTTGCCGAGATAAATATCCACTCACTCTCTAGTCAGCCAATTGATCATGAGGGACCAAAAGCCAAATTATCTGGTATGATGAACACTTAATATTTGTGCTCCTGAAGAAATGTAAATTACCCATTTGTTAATGGCCAAACACCTACTTACTTATTTATGTATTTATTTTAACATGGGAACGCATTACGCAATATGTAGTAAGTCATTCTAAGCATATTCTATCAATATTTTTTGAACAAAGCTTTCCTATGAAGACACTTCAGTTCTTCCAACCAACAATTATTGTAGACAAGAGAGGAGAGATTCCTGCACAGGGCGAGGTGTTAATTCTGTAGAAATAGAATAGATACTAGTGTTCACTTTAGGCTATTCAACAGGCAGGGCTCCGATCAAGAGAGAGGGCACATCTGTGCGTGTGTTAGAAAAGGGGGGCTGCTCTCAGGGGAGGGGTGTGGACTCACACTAGGGGGCATGCCCAGCAAGCACAGAGAAGCTTGGACTGCCCCCAAGCTCTCCCCGCACTCTATTCCCCATCTGCACAGTGCACCCCCCCCATTATTTCCAGCACAGATAGTGTCCCGTTGCTTCTGCTGTCTGTCAGTGTGCAGAGTGATGGGGCCAGTACTGGTTGAAAGTTAGAGATGCTTCTGGTATCAGCAGAGGTTCGCAGGCGAGAGATCTTGATGTAAAACAGAGCATTGAGTCTGCTGTGTCATCACCCTGGTTAAAAGTAATAGGATAAATGGTAGTGTTGGGAGACTGGTGTGCAGATCATGGAGGCTTATAGCTCCTGTTTGTGCACAACCCTGTAAGTATTGATATCAAGCCACACTAGGTGGAACATGCATTACATTTGGGGTCTTCTTTGTAAGCAGATGGGGTTTCCTGGTCTGCGGTCAGTATCCCGACACCTGTCAGAATCCCATTGCATGCGTCCCGACCGCCGGAATCACGAAGGTAAGTAGCGGGGCTAGGGGGTTAGGCACTAGGGGGAGGGTTAGGGTTAGGCACTAAGTGGGGAGGGTTAGATTTAGGGTGCGGGGAGGGGAGGTTAGGTTTAGGCACTAGGGGGGAAGGTTAGGTTCAAGCACCGTGGAGGAAGGGTTAGGATTGGGAGAGTGGGAGGGTTAGGATGCCTACTGACAAGTGTCGGTATCCTAACCCTGTCGGGATGCAGGCGTCGAGATTCTGACTGCCAGGATCCTGAGCGCCGGAATCCCGTACCCATCCCGGTCTCCTTGCCTGCACGATTGGCCCAGGAAGCATACTGATTTTTGTCAAGGTTATGCATATTTCGCTTTAAATGTATTTATTAATATTGTGCTCCCTTTCTTCACTATAATCTAATAAAAGTTACATTTTAAGAAATACCAATACAAACCAACATGCCCAATAAATAAATAATGGTAATTTTCTCATTCATCCATATTGTTTCTTGGGGTATGGAGAGTGCTAGTACTGGACTTAGGCATTATCTGAACTAAGCAGAGATGTGTAACCATTATACCCCTCCACCAGATGTATTCAGTTCTTTAATTTGTGCCCATAAAATAGGGCACTTTTGTGTTTTCTCTGTTTTTTTTATTTTATTTTAACAGCATTGTGCATAGAGAGCATGGGATCCAGCACTAGTAAGTGCCATTCTTTTGCTCCCAGCTCTCATTAGCTCATTCAGACCTGCTCGCAAGATGCGGCCGGTCGCTGCCAAAAAGGGGCCGGATATTTAAATTCGACGCTCGCACTGTGTGGCGTAAGGACGCCCTCTATGTCTTAGCGAGCTACGCCACTGAGCGCTCGCTAGTGTATAAAGACGCTCCCTTTCCTCTCGCAACACACGTCATCTCCTGTTATTGTTGGATTAATCGGTAGCATCGAGAGCCATCGGAGCTGCTCGCAGCCCTTGAGGTAGCCTTACCCCACCTCAAGCACTGCGATTAGTGCTGGCTGAAATACATGCAGGTGACGTGTACAATGACGCTACTTTGCTAATTATGCACGCCCTTTAAACTGCGTTTTGGCGGCCTGACACGCCTGCGTCCGCAACACCACTCCCCCGTTTACAAGCACCTTCCCCTGTTACCACCCACAAACGGCACTATCTGTCACTCAAAGTAGCGGGCAGTTTGTGTACTACGAGCGCATGATTCCCCATCGCTGAGACTGGCTTGCGCGCACGCACTGCAAATTATACGCATGCGCACTGAGCAACAATCGCCCAGCAGCGAGCGATCGAGCCTTAGCAAACGGGTCTGAATTAGGTCCTCAGTTCCTAGACTGCCAATTGGATGGGTCATAGGGTTAATCAGGACTGGGGACCTGTGACTCTTCTCTTTAGCAATCGGCCACATGGACTCTGCTCCAGAGGACACGGACAAATCAGTGGCCCACTCTGGGCTGTAGTGGTGAAATCCACTAACAAGCAGCACCCCTGTAAATAATATACATACATATAGCCAGCCATTATTACAGGCGAATACCACCAGTAATGTAAGCCTCGCACAATGGGCCTGATTCAGAGCCGGACGCAATTAGCGCTCGCTCGTGGCTATTCAAATGAACCGTACGCTCTTTGCGGTCTGTTCACGCCTCTAGGTCTGAACGAGCGAACAAAACTTGTGGTCGTTTTTTGGATAAATACGCCCCCTGCCGCTCGCATCCTACGTCATGTCCGCTATTTATTAGATTAATCGAGTACATCGACCAGCGTATGAACTGCTCGCTATTCTTGTGATTGGTTTTTGCTACCACAATCTTGCGAGCAGTTCTGGCTATAAAATAACCCAGTGACGTGGTCAATGACGCTGCTGTTTTAATTATGCACACCCATAAAACACCCGTTTTGACCTTTAAGCACGCCTGCGTTCGGATCTCCACTCCCCGTTTTCAAGCACCTTCCCCTGTTACCACCCACATACGCCTCATTCTGTCACTCAAATTATCAGGCATTCGCTATTTTGCAAGCACATGAATTTCGACCGCACTGACTGGTTCGCGCGAATGCGTATAACGATCCGTACGCATGCGCAGTTGGGCAAACATCGCTCGGAGCGAACGAGCGGCCGCTTACGAGCGGCTCTGAATCAGGCCCAATGTGTATTGGAGTTCTGAAAACAGCACACAATAGAGGACAGTGTGGACTAGGGAGAAGGGTTAGTCACATAAGGCAAAATTTACTAAGCGACTGGTTCTAAACGCCGGCGGTTTGGTGGTGATTTTGCTATCCGCAGATTTACTAAGGTCAAAACCGCTGCAAAACTACTGCAAAAGCGCCATCAAAACAAATTTTAGAATAGAATAGAACAGGGCTGTAATTTAGAAACCGATGCCAAACCGCCACCAAACCCCTGGGGTTTAGAACCTGCCGTCAAACCGCCGGTGTTTAGAACCCGCCGTTTAGTAAATTTTGCCCATAGTGTTCTTTTGACATTACTGTTGTTTTTTAATCAGATCTGGATTCCATCATCGTTGATGCTTCAGGAGGTTAAGCTCTTTACTTCCAATGAAGCTTTAAAAAACCAGAGGATGGAGGTTTCAATTCTTTTGTGTCTCAGGGAAGACACAAGAAGCTTCCCCGAAGGCTTAGTCCAGCAGTTATCATGCTCTTATAAGTGGATGTCAAGACCATTCCATTTTTGCGATTATACTTGCGGATGTTTCAGCTGCAGCGAATCCCAACTTGGCCATTCAAGAATTTAAATTGTCATATACAACCCTGTCAGTTCCTGCCTTGTTGACTCAGAAGATGCAGCCTAGGCCTGGGTGTGCCCCTGTAAGACTGGCATTGAACCATTTTGACCACGAACAGACGGCCTGATTCAGACCCGGACGCTAAGGCGCGATCGCTCGCTGCCAAAAGGGTCTGGGTATGCAAATTCCGCAATCGCACTGTGTGGCGTAAGGACGCCCTCTATGTCTTAGAGAGTGACGGCAGTGAGCGAACGCTGGTGTATAAAGACACCCACTTTCCTTTCTTAACACACGTCATCTCCAGGAAGTGTATGATTAATCAGTAACATCGAGAGCCATCGGAGCTGCACGCAGCTCTTGAGGTTGCTCCTACCCCACCACAAGCATTGCGATCAGTGCTGACTGAAATACAACCAGGTGACGTGTACAATGACGCCCTCAATGCTAATTATGCACGCCCTTTAAACACCGTTTTGACGCTCAGACACGCCTGCGTTCGCACCACCACTCCCCCGTTCACAAGCAGCTTCCCCTGTTGCCACCCACAAACGGCACAATCTGTCACTCAAGGTAGCGCTCAGTCAATGTGCTACGAGCGCATGAATCCCGATCGCAGTGACTGGGTCGCGCATGCGCACTGCAATGCATGCACACATGCGAACCATCAGCAGCTACGAGCGAACGCTTCTTAGCGTCCAGGTTTGAATCAGGCCCATAGTCTGTAGGGTTGGTGATGCTGGGCTTTTGTCTCCAGGGATCTTGTGGAGATGGACTCTATGGCCTCTCGGTGACATTCTGCGGGACGTGCATGAGGTATCTGCATTAGCCAAAACGGTATTGGTATGCCAATATGCTGAGTAGTGGTACGCCAACGTCCTCAGCACAGCGATGGAAACACTTCGGCGATTCCCCATCCAACCTGAACTCAGCCAGTGCCCATTTCTCCATCAGGACATAGCTCAGTTGGCTTTGACTACATGGCTTTGAATCCTCCGAGCTAAGGGGTTGTTCAATCAGATAATTGAAACCATGATGAATTACCAGAAAGCAGTGTTTTATAAAAAGTTATCATTGTGTTTAGAAGATTTCAATCTACATGGCGTGAAAGCAAATGGGTCCACATGTCCTTATTCAAGTTAGTTCTTCTTGTCATTCTTGCAGGAGTTCAGACCATTCTTCTTGGAGTACTCCATATCTAGCCGCCTTATGTTCCCTCGGTTGTCCCATGGGATATTAACTTGGTTCCTTTAGAAACAAAACATCAAACTTTTTGTATTTCATGAATCTTAATATTCCGACCCGGAAGGTTTCATTTTTGCTGCCCATTTCTTCTGCCAGATACTTTTCGGAGTTAGTAGCCCATTCTTGTTGGTCCCTGTTTATGACTTTTCATCAATATAGGGCACTCCTTCGTATCAGAAATTGTGTTTCTTGCATTGGGTGAAAACATGGCCTCTGGCAGTGGCCATTCTCTTTGTCTTCTTGATTACGTCCAAAATCAGAGGATCTATGTGGATAGAATTATTACATTCCATAACAATGACAGGTTCTTGGTCTCTATGATGCACACAAGTGAGGTTAGCCAGCGACCAAGTAGTATGTGTGCTAGGTGGATCACAGCGACCATCTGGCACCGATGTTTCAGAGGGGTACATATTCCTGATTGACAGGTGGTCCATTCTACCAGATTGGTGAGCGCCACTTGGGCAGCACGGCACAGTGTTTCTGTGGAGCAGTTAGGCCATGCGGCCACCTGATCATCTGTCCATACAAAATTGTACAAAAGTAATGTTTTTGTAGCCAGAGATGCAAGTTTTGGGCATAAAATTTTGTATGCAGCCATAGTGTGTTCCCTCTCTTAAGGGTATCTGTGGTATGTCCCTATGGTACTCCACTATTCCTCTGTTTGAATGCCAGAGTAAAGAGGATTTTTGGTACTCACTGAAATCTGTTTTTCTTAATTCATCTCTGGGACACCACGTTCCCTCCCTTTCTCTCTTAATCTCTTTTTATGTTTCCACTCTTTTGTTTGAGTGTTTGTCTCGTTCAGTGTATAGTAACTATCTTATGAGTTCATTAAAATCATATAAAATAGTTTGCAGATTGTGCCTTCCCCTGGGAGAATGCACTGTACATCCTATGTTATTACAGTGCCCCCACAATGAATTAAGGAAAACAGATTTAATGTTGAGTACCAAAAATCTTTTTAGTGTCCACCTTATTCAACACAGGTATTTAATCTGGGTTGCCCTGGCCTGAATAGTTGCCCTTGGTTGATCATACTAGGAAATAGGTTGGTGATGCTGCCCTGGATCCAGGTCTGGACCTCTTTAAAAACCTCTATCTTGTGTGTTGCTGCCAGTTGCACCATTTGGTTACATTCTTGGGAATTGGATATGAGGTCAAAGACATTCTGGAGATGCTACCCTTTGCAGGATAATCTTTTTTGTGCCAGAGCTGGACAAGATAAATTCTTAGGTCACAGACGGAACAGCCCCAAGTCCATAGATCGCAGGTTTAATTCCTTTTAGCACTCAGGCTAGGGGAGAGGTTACTTTGCCAGGGGGCCAGAGCAACACTTCTATGGAAGATCCCCAGAGGGTAAGTCAGGCATGTTCAGACAAACGCCTAGGACCAAAAGAGTAGCCTTCAGCATGATGGCATCCCATCCCACCCAGACTCTCCTGTGGATTAACAGTATCGTCAGAGAATACTTTCTGTATCTTACTGGAGCTCTGCTTACAAGATTCTCGAAATGAGAAGCTCGATCAGAATATTGGCCCTTATGAAGGCTAGCATCTAGGGTGACTGATCCAGTTCTCAGAGAACAACACGGTTGCGGCTATTATTCACATCTGTTCCTAGACTAAAAGCCAGACATGACCTTCAGGCCCATCTAAAATCTCTAAGGTCTAAACTTTCACTTGTGGGTGGGAATATTCCAGATGGAATCCATTTACTCAATGATCAGTTCCGTTGAAGGTTTTAGTCACTCGCTTCACTGGACATCAAGCAAGCATACCTTCATATTCTTATATGGCAGAGCCATCACAAACTTCTTAGGTTTTCATTGGGGAATGGCCGCAACCCAGAATATTCACCAAAGTAATGACTGTTATGGCGGCTTTGTTTAGATCCAAAGGTGTAAAGGTCTATTTTGAGACATCCTCATCAAACCAACTTCTCCAGATCCACCTGCCTCTCATGTTGGTGACTTTGGAAGTGTACATGGTCTTCAAGGGTCACTGTTCAACACCAGCTGGCAGAAGGTTTTACTTTTAGAGGAGAAAATGCATGCGGTCCAAACTGCGGACAAGATGTTGAGTCTCAAGCTAGTTTCCATCCTTTAGTGTGTGAAACTGTTGGGGTGGATGCTTTCTTGTTTAAAAGCTGTAAAGTTTACCCGCTTCCATTCACACCCTTCCAGATATAAATCTTGGCCCAGTGGTCGAGGTCCAACCCTATCCTGACATTCCAGATATCCTGTCTGTTCCAATGAGTCCAGCAATCACTGCTGTAGTGGCTAAAATGCAAAACCTCAGTGAGGTGTGTCCCTTCTCCATCTGGGACTAAACTCCAATATGTAGGGTTGGGGACTGTAACAATTTCACTTGGATCCGGGGCATTTGGAACTGCTTTCAAATGAGCCCAGGTTTCCTGAGCAGCATGAACATACAGATAAAGTTAGACAACGTGATTGTGGTGACTTACATCAACCTCAAAGGGGACAACCAGGAGTCATCTGGCGAAGCAGGAAATTACCATGTTGGATGAAACATCATGTCCCATCAATTTCGGTCTATCGACTTCCTAAGTCAACAATGCTGCACAATGGGTCATTTCTACTATTCGCCAAGCCTATGTTTTGGAAGGTGCTCCAGTTCCTGAATGGTTCACGGCCCACTTTACAAGGTCGATGGACACCTCTTCTGCTGTGGTTTGGTCATCCATTAATATAAACACAAGTTCAGAATTTCTTTTGTCTGTGGGAAATGTATGAATTGCAATTGCCATCATCTCTTCTTGTAATTGATGGCTTGCCGCCATTTGTGTTCACTAGCATGTAACAATCTCTTCTTGTCGATATACAGCTGTCCCAGCAATGAAGATTCTTCCGAGTTTTCCTCTTTGGGAAATTTTAAGGAAAGTAGCCTTAGAAAGTTTTAGAAAGTTCAAAAATACAGCAGACGGCCGGGCTGGGACTAAAAATAGGCCCTGGCATTTACAGCACACAGGCCCACCTCACATCAGCAACAGGCATAGACTCCTCCCCTTACTGGTCCTGACTCCTCCCACATCTTAGTCTATCTTAGGGGTGGCCAACCAGTGAGAGGCAAAGAGCCAAAAAATTTCTGTAGTCAAGTTAAAGAGCCGATATCATGCGCGTGCAAAAATGGGGCGTGGCCTGGCTGGCACAATGCCATGCCTCATTTTTGTGTGCACGCCATTGGTATGACATTTGCAGGAGCATGACCTTATGTCTCACCCCCGTAGTAGTGTCCCTTATGCAATGCCCCCTGTAGTAGAACCCCTTATGCAATTCCCCCTGTAATAATGCCCATTATGCAGTGCTTCCTGCAGTAGTGCCCCTTATACAGTGCCCCATGTAGTATAGCCCATTATGCATGCGCACGGTGTCTATTCACCTAGTGGTGATCGAACACAACTTTTCCCACCCGCAGGTGGAGAAGGCTGAGGGGATGCTGTTTTAGCGGCAGGAAAACTAGGTCACACACAAATAAAAGAGAAGGCATTTTCCCAGTTGACCAAGCCCTAGCTTAGCAGTTGTAAAGGATTAGATAGTGGGCCTCATTCAGCAAGGATAGCAGCTGTTAAAGCATACGCAGATGGGTGATTGTTGCGTACTGCGCATGTGTATGCATCGCAGTGCACATACGCGGATGCCTCACTGCGATCGGGACTACGCAGACCCATCGTAGAGGAATTGACATGTACCGTTTGAGAGTGGTGACAGCGGGTGGTCGGAGAAACGTAGGCGTCCCAGGGCGTTTGAACGTCGTTGCAGGGGCATGCATAAATTAGCCATTGCGATGGCATATGCAGCATGAGCTCTCTCTTCGTGCAGGAAAGTTAGCAATTTAGTTGTAGGACCATACCTGCCTTATTTGTGAGAGTGGTTCCGATGTACTTCGATGTTACCGATGTTTTGGCTGGATTGCAAGGTATTACGAATGTGTGAAAGGGGAAGTGGACGCCTGCATGTTGTTCGTCCAAGTGCTTTGCGATTGCAGTTGTTAGCATACTTTCGCAGCATACCTTCTTTGCATGATTGCAGCCGTAATCGCATCAGCGATCCTTGCTGAATGAGGCCCAGTGTTCACTTTAGGATTTTTTTTAGGGCAGGAATGCTAAACGCAGAGGACAACACGTCTGTGCACACCAAAACAGAGCCATTACTACAAATTTGGTGCCTTGTGTACATAAAGAGCATTGGTGCCCCCATCCATAATCGAAGCAGGGAGAGCGACCACACAATAGTACTTATAAAAGTTTTTATTCTCATTATGCCACACAGTAGTGCCCCCTAGAACACATTATGCCACACAGTAATGCCCCCTAGAGCACATTTTACCACACAGTAATGCCACTTTGAACATTATGCCACACAGTAATGCCCTTTTAAACATTATGCCACACAGTAGACAATTTTAATGCACTTTGAACATTATGCCACACAGTAATGCCTATTTGAACGTTATGCCACACATTAATGTCCCTTTGAACAGTATGCCTCACAGTAATGCCCATTTGAACATTACACCACACAGTAATGCCCCTTTGAACATTATGCCACACAGTAGACAATTTTAATGCCCATTGAACATTATGCCACACAGTAATGCCCTTTGAACCAGTAATGCCTCTTTGAACATTATGCTCTCCCCCAGCAACTCACCTTCGCCTAGGGAGGCTGATTCTGGTCCGGCTGTTGCTGGCTTCCCCACTTTCTACGGCCGCCGTTGGTCTCCTCCTGACCATGCCTGAACAGGCCTGACGCTGCCCACGTCGGGGAAGCTGTAAGGTCCGACGAGACTTTGTCATCTCCTGGCCTGAGAAAAGTGCAGCCGAGCAGCCCTGCAGCCAGCTCACAGCAGCTGTCAGAATTGCCTCTGGCCGTCTGCCATTACTCCCAGATTACCCCCGCCACGAATCTCATACCATGCCACGTTGTTACAGGGCTGTGTAATGACTTCACTACGTAATGACACGGCCGCACATAACATTTACCTGAGCGAAGTGCCGAATGGGACGCGGTGCTGCCGGGCAGGCCTACACGTCTCCAGCTCACAGGAGCTGTCAGAATAGCGTCGGGCCGACCACCCACCCATATTCCCAATGCCCCGATCATGCTTCTCACACACAGCCGTCAGCCGCGCCATGACTTCATTACGCAAATTAAACCACCCCGAGCATGGTGCCGCCTGGGAGGCGGCGCTGCCGGGTAAGCCTGCGCTTGGCCGGACCGGCCCATATGGCCATCAGACCTTCTGGCATCTGCCAGAAGTGCCATATGGCCAGTCCAGCCCTGGTAAAGCATATAAATCAACCCCCCTCCCAAGTATGGGCGAATGAGAAAAGAGTATTTCTCTTTCAGCAAGGCTGGGGAACACTGAACAGTGGGATTTTAGGTTGGGACTGTAGCTGGCACTTAAATGAAACTGTAGCTTTAAAAAGCTCCTCCTCCCTGCAATCCCACAGTTCCAGTGTTCTTTAAGTGCCTGAGGCGTAGGGCACTTTTTGGAGGGGCTGCTTTGCAGCTCTTGTAGGTAGCTTTTGTTTTTACTTGTAATCTTTTTTTTATTTCTAACTTAGTGGCTGTGCGTTGCCTTTAGCAGCGAACAGTGGGCCTGATTCAGAGACAGATGCTCGCTCTGAATCATGGCTTTTTTTTTTCTACTTCAGGGTCCATAGGGTTCCACAGGATACCTTGGGGGTATAGGCGATGGCGGCAGACATCCAGGCACCACAAAGTTAAAAACTTCTCCATCCTCCCAGGATGCACTGGGGTCCCTCTCCAATACCCCGCCCCCAAGCCTCAGACACTCAGTTTTCGTCGGTGCCTGGCCGAAGTCTGATGCACCGTACAGAGTGGGGGTCTGCACGGCCCCTGAAGTTCTTCAATGCAGCTGTGGCTGCACATCTAACGAGCAGACAACATGGACAGTCTGTACTGACGTCCATGTCGTCGCTCCTACACCCCGCTGGTACCAGAACGCCGGTACTGATCCGGGGATGCTGGTGGGTGACTGGGGTCACAGCTAGCGGTGGCCCCGGTTGCCCGGACTGTGGCCGGATTTACGGGGGTTCAGGTAAGCGGCAAGGTCCCGCGGTGGGTCCCAGCCGAATAGCACAGTCCTTAGTCCCCAGGCAGGGGGTTCCCTGGGGACTGGCTGCAGTGTGGAACCAGGCTACTGATCCCTGTGCTTTCCACTACACCCTGGGACTGAGGACTGTACATAAACAGTAAATGTCCAGCGTCCCAGGGGTTAAATGCATGCCAGGGGAGCGCGCTTTCCCTGCTAAGCAGCCGGCGCCTCCCCCACTGCACACGGCCTCTCCACAAGGTGGTTAGGCATCTGCATGCGCTTCGCCCCCGGACCAGCCCTCCCTCTGCTCCTCGGTAGCCATTTTAATACATGTGGCATACGCTGCTGGAAGCTGTTAACGTGGACATCGTGGTCTGGGTCCCCCTGCATACCTCTCCTCCGGTGCAAGGTCAGTGTATGCAGCCCTGTTTCCTACCAGGCTGAGGTCTGGTTAGTTGATGAAGCGCAGATACTGCAGGGTTTTCAATATTCTGCATTGTATGTGACTTTGGGCTAGCGCTGCTGTCTGTTACTTTCACTTTCACATACTGTCAGCTATTTCCCTATCCCTTTCTTCTTCTCTGCTAACAAGCCCTTGCGGTGCGGTGTTGCAAGGGGGATTTATACCTCACTATACAACTTGTTGTGAAGTGCGGTGGTCACATACAGCTCCGGGTCACACACTCAGTATGTCTGACAGTGAGCACGATTTCCCTATTCCGCCTAAGTGTACTGTATGCAAGGTACCATTGGCAGAGGGTGATGGTAACTCTGATGGATTATGTAAGGCGTGCCTGCGGTTGGCACGGCCGAATTCTGTCACTACACCTGTGCAGGAGCTACCATGGGCTTGTTTTGCTACGGCACTTACTATCCTGGTGGGCCAGTTAACGACAACCCCTGCGTGTCCCCAGATGGGGGTCTCACAGCAGTCTATGGTGTTGTCCCCTATGCAGGGGTTTCCTAAACAGTTAATAGTACCTCAGAGTTTCCCGTTGTCGCCCCCTCAGGTCATCCATGAACCTGCGTGGGCTAATTCACTGTCTACCTCAGTACAACAGCAATCAGAGGTGTTAAGAGCGAGTCGTCTGTGCGGGCGCAGAAGCGTCAGCTGCAACCTCATCAAGATCAGGATGCTGTGACGACAGATGATGGCTCATACGTGCGGTGCGCACGGCCTTGGTTATTGAGGATGACGCTCCTCCTGTAGCTAAATCAAAATATGCCTTTTTCAAGGATATTAAAAGTGATGCTACGGTGTTTCCCCTATCTGATCAGCTAGTGGATCATTTAGAGGAGGCGTGGAAAACGCCGGGTAAGCGTTACCAGCCCCCTAGACGGTTTGCAGTGGCATACCCTTTTGCAGATAATTATTTTGCAAAACGGGATAAACCGCCACATGTGGATTCACACGTCTAGTAAAGAGTGCTGCGTTGCCTATGCCCTCTATGTCCTCCTTAAAGGATCCAACGGATCGCAGGGTAGAAATATATTTGAAAATGATTTATTCCCTTGCAGGAGGCGTGTCCAGACCGGCTTTGGCCGTGTACTGGGTGGCAAGAGCTATGGAGCACTGGGCTGATACCTTGGAGGCATCCCTGGACCCAGACTCGTCAGGTGGAGTTGGTGGGTAATTTAAGGTACTCAGCTACCTTCATTAATGAGGCAGCTTTAGATATGGGCCTCATGGCGTCCAAGATCTCCTCGGCAGCAGTGGCGGCTCGTCGTATCCTGTGGCTGCGTTCTTGGAAGGCGGATGCTGATTCCAAAAAGGGTTTGGAGGGGTTACCCTTCAATGGAGAAATGATGTTTGGCCCTGAGCTAGACAAAATTGTGGATACTTCGGCAGCAGCTAAGTCTGCGTGTCTGTTTTCCACTACTGTCCCATCAGGAGCGGGTTCTTCGTCCTTTCGGCCCTACAGAATGCAGAACAGACCCAGGGTATAGTCCTTTCCTAGGAGGACTGCTTCCAAGAAACCTGCAAAGCCCAGGAAGCAGACCTGGAGTACCAGACGTCCCACTCCCAAATCCGATGACAAACCTTGGGCCTGACGGTACGGGCCACTCTTTGGGAGACCTCAAAGTGGGAGGCCGACTTCTAAAATTCACCCAAAGCTGGTGTCTGACCACTTCAGACACATGGGTCAGAGAAGTGGTCTCTCAGGGGTACGCCCTCTCCTTCCGCAGGAGGCCTCCCAGCCGGTTTTTCACCATGGGCCTTCCGTCCAATCAGGACAAGGCCTGAGAACTCAAGAAGGTAATGCACTCGATGCTCCAGAATGGAGTTACAGTGCCAGTTCCTTTGTCTCAGAAGGGATTGGGGTATTACTCCAATCTTTTTCTGGTGCAGAAACCCAATGGGTCCTACCGGCCAATACTCAACCTCAAATCCCTCAACAAATTTCTGAGGGTTCCTCGGTTCAGGATGGAGACCCTGCGTTCCATTATTTTAGCAATTGATCCTGGGGATTTCATGGTGTCGCTGGATATTCAGGATGCTTACCTGCATATCCCTATTGTCCCAGCACACCACGATTTGCAGTGGTCAAGGACCACTTCCAGTTTCAGGCTCTGCCCTTCGGTCTGGCTACAGCACCTCGGGTGTTCACCAAAGTTATGGCCGTCATGGGAGCCCACCTGCGGTTGCACGGAGTCCGCCTGTTACCTTTTCTGGACGATCTCCTGTTACTGGCGGAGTCCTCAGAGAAACTTCAGCGCCATCTGCAACTAACAGTCTCTGTATTGCAGTCTCTCGGCTGGCTGATAAATTGGTCCTCCCTGGTACCATCACAGAGGATGCTCCATCTAGGAGCTCTGTTGGATTCCCAACATCAGAGGATCTTGGTGACGGGAGAAAAGATCTCTGCGTTACAGGCAAAAGTCCGTCTTTACCTGCAGAGTCGCCGGGTGTCTATTCACTCGGCAATGAGGTTACTGGGATCCATGGTATCCATGTTCGACATGGTGGAGTTTGCCCAGTTTCACTCAAGACCTCTGCAGAAGCTGATCCTCTCCGGATGGAATGGGTCGCCCCAAAGGATAAAGACACAGACTATGGTGCTTTCCCCGGAGGTGCGATTATCTCTGGCCTGGTGGCTACAGACGCCTCACCTGAACAAGGGCCGCCCCTTTTGGAATGCAGACTGGGCCCTTCTGACGACGGATGCCAGTCTCCGAGGCTGGGGAGCGGTGATGGGTCCACACTTCTTTCAGGGAAGGTAGACATCGGTAGAAGCTGCTCTTCCAATAAACATATTGGAACTGCGGGCAGTATTCAAGGCTCTCCAGCAAGCAAGACAGGTACTGCAGGGTAAACCTGTGCAGGTACAGTCGGACAACACCACCACGGTGGCATACATAAACCGCCAAGGAGGGACTCGCAGTCAGGCGGCTCTGACAGAGGTGTCCCGCATTCTAGTACGGGCGGAATAGCATCTCACCGCAATATCAGCAGTGTTCATACCAGGAGTTCTCAACTGGGAAGCAGACTTTCTCAGCCGTCAAGACGTGCATCCAGGAGAGTGGTCTCTTCACCAGGAGGTGTGTCAGCTACTGGTGAACAAGTGGGGCCTTCCAGAGATAGATCTCATGGCCTTATGACACAACAACAAACTGCCAATGTTCGGATCAAGAACAAGAGACGCAAAGGCTTGTCTAGTGGACGCTCTGGCGGTCAAATGGACCTTCCAGTATGCGTACCTCTTCCCTCCGTTCCCCCTTCTTCCTCGAGTGATATGCAAATTCAAGCAAGAAGGCGGCACGCTACTGATGATTGCTCCAGCGTGGCCCAGGCGGCACTGGTACACGGATCTTCAGAGTCTCTTAGTGGACACTCCGCTGTTGTTGCCTCAACATCAGGACCTGCTATCTCAGGGTCCTTGACTTCATCCGGACCTGAGTCGGCTGTCTTTGACGGTGTGGCTATTGAGACTGCCCTCTTGAGGTCCAGAGGTTTCTCCAGTTCGGTGGTCAACACCATGCTGAGAGCTCGGAAGCCTTCATCTGCCAACATCTACCATAGAGTGTGGTGGGCTTTCTTCCAGTGGTGTCGCACTAGAGGTTATGCTCCTCAGGTGTTCAGATTGTCCAGGGTTCTGGCCTTCCTACAGGCAGGTTTAGACCAGGGTCTTCGCCTAGCTTCCCTGAAGGTACCGGTGTCTGCACTTTCAGTGTGGTTTCATCGTAGGATTGCTATGCTTCCTGATGTCCGCACCTTTATGCAAAGTGTGCTTCTTATTCAGCCTCCCTTTGTTCCACCTGTGGCACCATGGGATCTGGGTGTGGTCTTGAAGACTCTTCAAGGACCGCCATTTGAGCCACTGGGGTCAGTGGTTTTGAAATGGCTAACCATTAAGACTGTATTCCTTCTGGCTATTGCTTCGGCCAGAAGGGTTTAGGTATTGGGAGCTTTCTCATGTAGACCTCCATTTCTAATTTTTCATAGAAACAGGGCTGTGCTGCGCACTCGTCCTGGGTTTCTTCCAAAGGTGGTATCTAGTTTCCATATGAACGAGGAAATTATTGTACCATCGTTTACTTCACCGGACCTTTCGGTTGGTGAGGCCACCTTGGATGTGGTGCGGGCCTTGAAAATCTATGTGGACCGCACTTCTGTCTATTGGAAGTCAGACTCTTTGTTTGTCCTTTATGGCTTCCATAACAGAGGTTGGCCTGCCACTAAAGAAACATTGGCAGGATGGATTCGACTGGCTATCTCTGAAGCTTTTGCTCACGAGGGTCTTCCTGTTCCACTAGGTCTGTGGGTCCTTCGTGGACAGCTAGATGTTGCGCCTCAGCTGTTCAGCTTTGCAAGGCGGCCATGTGGTCATCTGTCCATACTTTCGTACGGTATTATACTTTTGATACCTACGCCTCTCAGGAGGCTTCCTTCGGGCGACGTATTCTCCTCTCAGCACAGGAGCGTCCCCACCCTTGAAGGATACTGCTTTGGGACATCCCCAAGGTATCCTGTGGATGCCCTATGGACCCTGAAGTAGAAAATATGAGATATGGTAAGAACTTACCCTTGTTATCTCTATTTCTACGAAGTCCATAGGGTTCCACAGGACTCCCGCCCTGTCGCACCTGTACTGCAGATGGGCTGTGATTTTGGTCACCGGTTTTTCCGTCTCCCTCTGGTGAGAATGTGATTCTTGTGTGTTCCAGACTTTCTTCTCTCTCTATTTATCCTCCTCCGGCCTATGGCTTGTGACGAAACTGAGTGCCTGAGGCTCGGGGGCGGGGTATAGGAGAGGGACCCCAGTGCATCCTGGGAGGATGGAGAAGTTTTTAACTCTGTGGTGCCTGGATGTCTGCCGCCATCGCCTATACCCCCAAGGTATCCTGTGGAACCCTATAGACTTCGTAGAAATAGAGATAACAAGGGTAAGTTCTTACCATATCTCATATTTTTTGGTGCGGCCTCCCGGCCGCTCGCATAGCTGTGGGCTATTGCAAGTGGCCAGGATGATGGTCGCGATGGTCAAGACCATCGCGACCATCGGGCTTGCGGCGAGACCCTTGCGTTAGGGTCTTGTTGATGCAAGCCCCAGATAGCTTCTGGCTCTAATAGAGCTGGAAGCTCTCCCACTGACATCACTGGTCAAGTGTTTTCACAGCTCACTGTCAGACATACTGAGTGTGTGACCCGGAGCTGTATGTGACCACCGCACTTCACAACAAGTTGTATAGTGAGGTATAAATCCCCCTTGCAACACCGCACCGCAAGGGCTTGTTAGCAGAGAAGAAGAAAGGGATAGGGAAATTAGCTGACAGTATGTGAAAGTGAAAGTAACAGACAGCAGCGCTAGCCCAAAGTCACATACAATGCAGAATATTGAAAACCCTGCAGTATCTGCGCTTCATCAACTAACCAGACCTCAGCCTGGTAGGAAACAGGGCTGCATACACTGACCTTGCACCGGAGGAGAGGTATGCAGGGGGACCCAGACCACGATGCCCGCGTTAACAGCTTCCAGCAGCGTTTGCCACATGTATTAAAATGGCCACCAAGGAGCAGAGGGAGGGCTGGTCCGGGGGCGGAGCGCATGCAGATGCCTAACCACCTTGTGGAGAGGCCGTGTGCAGTGGGGGAGGCGTCGGCTGCTTAGCAGGGAAAGCGCGCTCCCCTGGCATGCATTTAACCTGGGATGCTGGACATTTACTGTTTCTGTCCAGTCCTCAGTCCAAGGGGGTAGTGGAAAGTGCAGGGATCAGTAGCCTGGTTCCACACTGCAGCCAGTCCCCAGGGAGCCCCCTGCCTGGGGACTAAGGACTGTGCTATTCGGCTGGGACCCACCGCGGGACCTTGCCGCTTACCTGAACCCCCGTAAATCCGGCCACAGTCCGGGCAACCGAGGCCACCGCTAGCTGTGACCCCAGTCTCCCACCAACATCCGCGGATCAGTACCGGCGTTCTGGTACCAGCGGGGTGTAGGAGCGACGACATGGACGTCAATACAGACTGTCCATGCTGTCTGCTCGTTAGATGTGCAGCCACAGCTGCATTGAAGAACTTCAGGGGCCGTGCAGACCCCCACTCTGTACGGTACATCTTACTTCGGCCAGGCACCGACGAAAACGGAGTGCCTGAGGCTTGGGGGCGGTGTATAGGAGAGGGACCCCAGTGCATCCTGGGAGGATGGAGAAGTTTTTAACTCTGTGGTGCCTGGATGTCTGCCGCAAGGTATCCTGTGGAACCCTATGGACTTCGTAGAAATAGAGATAACAAGGGTAAGTTCTTACCATATCTCATATTTTTTGGTGCGGCTTCCCGGCCGCTCGCATAGCTGTGGGTGACCACCCACAGCTATTGCGAGTGGCCAGGATGATGGTCGCGATGGTCAAGACCATCGCAACCATCGGGCTTGCGGCGAGACCCTTGCGTTAGGGTCTTGTTGCCGCAAGCCCCAGAGAGCTTCTGGTTCTGATATGCTGCATGAGAAAATAAGAATTTTGCATATAAGGCTAACTTGAACTGGGGAAGCAAAGGAAGACTACACTAAGTTTACATCTGTCAATAAATACGGCAAGATTCTTCTGGCCAAAGATTCATATACTGTTTTTTTTTTCTTTGTCTAAACATGCCCACTGTTTTAAAGGGAATTTGGGATTATTGTTGTTTGTTATTGTGTGTATTATATTGCACTACCTAAAGGTGCCTACATACTTAGCGATGTGCTCACGACCCGACATCGTGTCCAACTTCCACTTGAATTCTCCCCAGCAGCTCCCCGGCAGTCATGGGCACGATTTGATGTTAAAAACTGTCCAATGTGACAAATGATCTTTTGTGCCTCCTAACTATTCCAGTGCATCGCGACTGAGATTGTCAGATCTGCCCTACAGCACGGCAGATCTGCAGATGCGATGTACAACCTGCGTGATCGTGAGTGGACATTTGGGTATATTTTACACGATTTGTAATGACGATGCGTCAGAATCGGACAAATCGTGTAAAATATCGCTAAGTGTGTAGACACCTTAAGGAAGCAGGCCTATCTGTGAAATGCGTTGCAACTACAAAATTAGTAACACTTTTTCATTTTATTTTATGCTTTATTTTTATGCCTGTTCCTAATGATTTTGTATATACGTACGTTTATACTATTTTTTATGATTGTATATTATGCCATTTAATTTTTTTATTCTGTGATTTTGTGAAGTCAAATTTACTTAATTTTGTGTCCAGGACACTATGTATTTTTAATAAAACCATTTGGAATGATGATACCTAGATGGAATGGACATTAATATTTACATAAATGAGTAATGATCAGATTTTACTTTTAAATCACATGTTTATTTTGTACTCAGATCGTTCTCCAGATATTGAAAATTATTCAGAAGATGAAGATGAAAGTTTCTCTTCAGAGCAGGAGGGAAGTGATGATCCATTGCATGGACAGGTGAGATTGCAGTATAATAATCATTGTAGATAATTTTACAGTTTAGTGTCTCATAGTGTGTCTCGATCTGCGCAAGTGCACTTCCAGCCCAGGGCAAGGATTTGTAAGATGGACCAAAAATATTGGAAAGATGCATTGGTTTGAGAAAAATAGGTGTAGAGGACATATTTCTTGCTAGGCTGGGACTTAGGACCTGATTCAGACCCGGACGCTAAGAAGCGTTCGCTCATAGCTTGTCGATGTTTGCAATCTGCGCATGTGTATGCATCGCGCGTGCGCAAACCAGTGCGAAAGATCGGGAAGCATTCGCTCGTTGCACATAGACTGCCCTGCAGAGTGAGTGACCGGAGAAGCCGTTTGTGGGTGGTAACAGGAGCAGGCCACTAGAAACGGGGGAGTGGAGGTGTGAACGCACGCGTGTCACAGCGCTGTTTCAGAGGCGTGCATAATTAAAAGGAAGCATCATTGTACACGTCAACTGGCTGTTTTTTACACCGAAGTGATCGCAGTGCTTGAGGCAGGGTATAGTCAACCTCAAGTGATGCGTTCGCTTCCGATGGTACCCGATGTACCGATGCTTGCATACACTTCCTGGGGATGACGTGCGCTAGTGGGCATCTTAAGACAGGCTGGTGGGCGTCTGCATACACAAAGTGATCGCACGCCAAGACATAGTGGCTGTGCTTATGCCTTGCCGTGTGATCACCTGCCGTTACTTAGCCAAATTTGCTTACACTCGGTGTGAAAGAACGCATATAGCGAGCGGGTCTGAATGAGCTCCTTAGTCTCCTAGTCATCCATTCAGGATATGTGTATGCTAATCTTGCGTAGAAGTCCTCTCTAATCATGTTATCGGAGGTGAAGGTAAGCATGGGGAGTTTCAT
Organism: Taudactylus pleione; assembly: GCA_031769625.1. NCBI lineage: Eukaryota > Metazoa > Chordata > Amphibia > Anura > Myobatrachidae > Taudactylus > Taudactylus pleione. Next base: position 3,541,104 of record JAUIMM010000311.1, on the reverse strand, counting down.
AGTGTCATGAAGTAGCACCAACAAGTGTAGTAACTAAGGATGATGGACCCCATTTGGTGGTGTCCACTCTCTGAAGATACTTAACAGTGTACTAATAATAGTAGGTGGAGCTATAAGATACAGGCTTGGCACAAGCAGGACCTGGATGTAAAAGTATGGTACTCCATGTAATGTTTAGAAGTAGGATGTGCTTAAGTCTTCAGGAGTAAAATGTAAAGACCACGGCCTAATGTCTGATACACAGTAAGGGAGCCAAATATAGCAGTGGAAGTCATGGTCAAGACTGGTCGGGTACACAATAACAGAGGTCAGGTTAGATATTGTTGGTCTGAGTCAGGTGGGGTCTGGTTCTCAAGCAAGCAATAGATCACAGGTTCTCAAACTCGGTCCTCAGGATCCCAAACAGTGCATGTTTTCCAAGTCTCCTCACAGAATCGCAAGTGAAATAATTAGCTCCACCTGTGGATCTTTTAAATTGTGTCAGTGAGTAAAGACTACACCTGTGCAGCTGCTGGGTGACCTAGAAAATGTGAACTGTGTTGGGTCCTGAGGACTGAGGGCCTCATTCAGAGCCGCTCGTAAGCGGCCGCTCGTTCGCTCCGAGCGATGTTCGCACAACTGCGCATGGTTATGGGTCGTAATGCGCATGCGCCAACCAGTCATTGCGGTCGGAAATCGAGCGCTCGCAAAATAGCAAGTGCCTGCTAATTTGAGTGACAGGATGAGGCGTTTGTGGGTGGTAACAGGGGAAGGTGCTTGAAAACGGGGAGTGGAGATCCGAACGCAGGCGTGCCAAACGGTCAAAACGGGAGTTTTAAGGGTGTGCGTAATTAACAAAGCAGCGTCATCGACCACGTCACTTGGTTGTTTCTTAGCCTGAACTGTTCGCATGATTGCGGTAGGAAAATCCAACCACAAGCACTGCGAGCAGTTCAGACGCCTTTCGATGTACTCGATTAATCTAATAAATAGCGGAGATGACGTAGGATGCGAGCAGCCAGGGGGCGTCTTTACAAAATAGAGAGCGCATGTTTCGTTCGCTCGCTCAGACATAGAGGCGTCAACAGACCGCAAAGAGCGAGCGCTCAATTTAAATAGCCGGCCCCTTTTTCTGAACGAGCGAGCGCAAATAGCGTCCGGCTCTGAATCAGGCCCTGAGTTTGAGAACCACTGCAATAGAAGGAACAGTAGCACAGTGGGAATTAAAAACCAACATGAGGCTACTTCAGTGGTTCCCAAACTCTATCAGTTCAAGGCACCCTTAGGGTCTCCAAGATTTTTTCAAGGCACCCCAAGCCAAAATAATTACCGAGTGGTCCCTTTTTTAAAGTAGATGGGTCAATATAACGTAATTAGTATTTACGTCAGGGCAGAAATACTTATAACTTTTTACAAAAATAATACAAATAAATCCAAGACAAAGAATGTGTATATATATATATATATATATATATATATATATTTTTTTTTTCAACAAACAATTTACAGCACTCATTAACAAGAATAAGAACAAAATAAAAACATTATGCACCAAAATGTGTCCTCCTCCTTGTGTCTCTCAATGCAGCCCCCTCCTCCATGTGTCTCTCATTGCAACCCCCTTCTCCATGTGTCTCTCATTACAACCCCTCCTCCATGTGTCTCCCTGTGCAGCCCCCTCCATGTGTTTCCCTGTGCAGCCCCCTCCATGTGTTTCCCTGTGCAGCCCCATCCATGTGTCTCCCTGAGCAGCCCCCTCCATGTGTTTCACTGAGCAACCCCCTCCATGTGGCTCCCTTTGTAGCACCCTCCATGTGTCTCCCTGTGCAGGCCCCTCCATGTGTTTCCCTGTGCAGCCCCCTCCATGTGGCTCCCTTTGTAGCACCCTCCATGTGTCTCCCTGTGCAGCCCCCTCCATGTGTTTCCCTGTGCAGCCCCCTCCATGTGTCTCCCTTTGTAGCACCCTCCATGTGTCTCCCTGTGCAGCGTCCTCCATGTGTTTCCCTCTGCAGCCCCCTCCATGTGTCTCCCTTTGTAGCACCCTCCATGTGACTCTAATCTTCATTTGCAGCCACCCCCAGGGTGCCGTGGCGCACAGTTTGGGAACCACTGGGCTACATAACGGGAAGAGACAGAGGGCCTGATTCAGACCCGCTCAGGAGCGCTGAGCGCTCGCAAGCGGCTCGATGTTGGCCAAGTGCGCATGCGCACGAGGGAGCCATCTCCGTCGTGCGCATGCGCGAGGGTCTCGCACCAAAGGGGGCGTGCTGTCGATGGTGAGTGACAGCACGTCCCCTTTGGTGGGCGTGCCGGGGGGCGTGGCTGGCCAGACGCCTACCGTCTGGGGCCGGCCCCACTGACATCACGAGTGATGTCAGTGAGAGTGCTTTTGGCTCTGATAGAGCCAAAAGCACTCCTGGGCTTGCGGCAGACGAGACCCTACCTCAAGGGTCTCGTTGCATGCGACCATCTCTTTGGCCGCTCGCTATAGCTGTGGATGGTCACCCACAGCTATGCGAGCGGCCAGGACGCCCGCTCTAAAAAAGTGAAGGAGGGCCCTGATTCAGAGCGAGCGCTCTGAATCAGGCCCAGAATGCATTGTTAAAGGAATACTGTAGTTGGCAACTTGAAGAGACATATTATTATTATGCTCCTTTATTTATATGGTGCCACAAGTGTTCCGTAGCACCTTACATAGTACATACAACTAAGTAAACAAGAAACAAGTAACTTACAGTACATTACAGTGCAGGGCAAGGACACGATTTATATACATTGCTGCAATAGCGATTAAAGCAATCGCAATATGCAGCCGGGAGTTGGCAGTCTCGTGTTAGGTGCCCTTATGGGGAGTAAAGAGTAGAAGAAAATGTAAAGAGAAGCACATGAGGGAAGAGGTCCTTGCTCGTGAGAGCTTACATTCTAAAGGCATAGATACTGACATAACAAATCAATAATTTGGCAACACTGGTACAGTGTTGTCGGATATGTTGTAGCTAAGTGCCAATGATGATATTGGACAGGACTCAATAAATATTCCGTAACAATCCCAATGATGTGTGTCCTAGCCGTTAATCTGCGATGTCATAACAACCACCCATAGAACTTGGGAACCGCATCCTCTGCACCTTCAACGTCTCAAATTAGATTCCAGAGAAGATGGGTCTGCTTCTGTCTTTGGGACATGCTATCCACTTGGGGAAAAAACAAAAATACACATAGATGCCAAAAGACTATTCCTTCAAGGGAGCCCTGACACTTAATGTACAGTATGTATGGAGGAGGAAGCATTTTTTTTGTATTTGACACATACAGTGAATTGCCTTATGTAAAAAGGCAAATGCTAGTTTAAAATTATGTAAAAAGGGATAAAGGAAACAGAATAATTACCTCCTGAAAGAGAACAATATGGGCAAGGATAAAGCCAAAGGCAAGGTCATCAGGGTTAATGGGTAACAAATATACAGTATATAAAGGCATGTTCACAAGTGGCTTTATTGAGGGAAAACTATTTATTGGTACTGTATGTAAACTATCTCACTATCTTTTTTTGGTTATTAGTTCATTAGCTACCTGGAAGATACATTCTAATTAATATGGACACCCCAAATCCATAAAGTGAAGGCCCCCATACATCAGAGATGGATTGCAGCAATCGTGCAATTTGCAATCGATTATGTATAAGATCTTTCCCTTTTTCAATCGATTGTGGCAATTGTGCAATCTGCAATCAATTGAAAAAGGGAAATTTTTTTATACACAATCGATTGCAAATTGCACGATTGCTGCAATCCATCTCTGATGTATGGGGGCCTTTAGGGAAGGAAAGAAGGTTAGGGAGTACACACCTTAACTCAACCTTCCAAAGATCACCTGTGCTGAAGGTGAGCTAAGTTACATTGTTGCACGTGAAAACCAGACAGAAATATCATAGTGCAGAGTACCCAATCACATGGATTGAATAGCAGTCAGCTTGGTAAGATTGGACTCACTAGAAGTCATTTTCGAAGTGCAAAATATGCACCTTGGTTTGCATAATTGAGCCTAAACATATGATAAAAAGGGGGTTTGCGAAGATAGATGGCAGCATTTGTTGATGAGCAGAGAGGCTAAATCAAGCTCTAAAGATTGAAGACATTGAGTATGCAATGCCTGAGGATACACTTCTTAAAATAAAGAAACCGTTGATTTTCTTTACTTTAGACCATCAGATGAAGGGCTTACGGGGGCTGATTTTGAGTCGCATGCATCTGCGACCGCTTTTCCATATGGGCGCGGTATCACACTTACTTCCTTATGCTAATGTGAGAATCCGCCCATGTATTCTGAAAATCTGTGCGAGTTTATGTGGAGGCCTGTCCTGTCCACGGTTTTTCTGTCTGTAGCCGCAGCTGTCATGATTAGTGTTTGGACTTGCACCCACCTCATGGTGAGTGCAAAAGATCCATCTGAAACAGGTGTCCCATCTCCGTCCACATGCTACGATTGTGCGCCAAAGCCAATTTCCACGCCCACAGCACTCTTATGCCACTCTCACGAGATGGTACTGTTCCGTCAATCGCATGGTTGCCGCCAACAAACACCAATTTCACGGGCAGTGTGCTTGCGCACTCCATCTGTGTGCTAAAGTCTGATTTGACGCATGCACAGTCGCCAATTTCTTTTTTTGGTACATGAGTAGAAAGCTGAAATCCGCTTTAACCGTCTGCATTTCCACTTGTGTCCGACTCGGCCCCTCAACACAGGTTGTGGATATGGATGAATTGGAATATCCATACATAGTAGCGAGATTATCTAGGAACACTATTTCAATTCCAACTGCTGCATCCCTCTAGGATGGTATGGATACAAAATTAGAGACCATTATTATGCCTATTGCAGATTAAGGGCAAAATTTACTAAGCGGTGGTTTGACGGCGGTTTCTATTCTTTTCTAAACCCCGGGGGTTTGGTAGCGGTTTTGCAGTGGTTTCTAAATGACAGCCCTGTTCTATTCTATTCTAAAATGTGTTTTGACTGTGGTTTGGCGGCGGTTATGCTATCTGCAGATTTACTAAGACCAAAACCGCTGCAAAACTGCCATGAACAAACACATTTTATAATAGAATAGAACAGGGCTGTCATTTAGAAACCGCTGCAAAACCGCCACCAAACCCCCGGGGTTTAGAATAGAATAGAAACCCCCACCAAACCGCTGGGGTTTAGAATAGAGTAGAAGCCGCCGTCAAACCGCCGCTAAGTAAATTTTGCCCTAAGCCTCTTTCAGACCTATTTTAGCCTGTGTTAATGAACCAAGAAAATGTTGTCAGAGTAGCTATTGGTGGGCTTGAAGTCAAAAAACCTACATCTGTGAAACAGCTAAACATTTGGGGACATGACTGTGGGTGCTGGCCTTATTGGAGCAGGGAGTTTAGCTTGAGTTTGTCACAAGCCGCTGCTGCGCCTTGTATGATTTTGGTGCTTCGGGTGTTTTTTCTCAGACCCGTTGCTAGGAGACAAGAATGCAAGGCTGCTGCTCCAAAAGGTCTTCCTACCTGACTGTTCTGTCTCCACCTCCATGTGCTGATTGGATCCTGCATCGCATAAGTTACAGCCAGCCCTTCACTCCATGTCGGCTATAGCGTTTATTGTGGCTTTCGGTTCCAGTGAGAGGTTATCCTTCTGTGTGTTCCATCTCCTCGTGTTCAGTGTCTGTGATCTATCTGCAAGTTACATCTAAAGGGGCACATCCACTGGCAGACATAGAAACGATTGCACGATTGCGACATTGTGCAGTCATTTCACAGTCTGTGATGTGCCTACACTGAACGATCAGTCGTTCAGTGTAGGCACATCAATCATCCCCGAACATGGTCAACCTGACAACGTCGTCAGGTTGACAAGCATGTTCGGGCGATGATAGATTTCAAAAACGACCAGCGGGTGCGTGCACCGCTGTTCGTTTTTTACATTAAACTGCCCGATTTGTGAACGATTAACAAGCGAGTGAACGATAACTGTGTCGTTATCGTTCAATCGCTCTGTTTAATCGCGTAGTGGATACGTGGCATAAGCAGTGGCTGCCGCTTCCCAGCGTATGTTTGATTTATCTTCAAGTGACAACAGAGCAGTTCCTGCCACACCTCAGTGTCCGTGTGGATTCCCAGCAAGTACATTTTAGCAGTCTCAGCTGCACTTCAGTATTGGGAACTTGTTTATTAATTCCAGCACTCTCAGCAGTCTCTCTGTGTCTGTTTGGCTAATTAGCTAACAACACCCAGCTGTCTGCACTACTATTCAGTGCTGTGTGCATAGGCCCTCATTCAGGGCCGCCCTCCATAATTATGGAGCGTCCTCCTGAACGCTCGTATAGCTGTGGGTCACCACCCACAGCCTATACGAGCGTGCAGTTTGATGGCCGCGATGGTCTTGACCATCGCGACCATCGCCACTGCGAGCCGGAGCCTGCGGTTGAGTTTTTCAACCGCAAGGCCCGGAGTGATTTTGGCTCTATCAGAGCCAAAATCACTCCCACTGACATCACTAGTGATGTCAGTGGGCCGGCTTCTGACGGTAGGCGTTCCCTTGGGAACGCCCCCGTCAGGGAGGCACGCCCACCAAAGGGGGCGTGCTGTCAATCAACATCGACAGCACGCCCCCTTTGATCAGACACAACGAGTGAAGGCAAGTCCTTCGCTCATCGCATCTGGCGCATGCGCACGACGGAGCTCCCACCGTCGTGCGCATGCGCAGTGCTCAACATCGACCCACTTGCGAGCGGACAGCCGCTTGCGAGTGGGTCTGAATCAGGCCCATAATCTCCAATTTACAACTCCTCAATTTCAGTTGCAATTCATTGTCTGTATATTCAAGCAAGCAATAACTTTTACAGCAATTCCTGATATCCCTCAGTGCATACCAGATATTCAGGCTGCAACTAGCCAAGTGCATACCAGCTATTCAGATTGCAACTAGCCAACTGCATACCAGTCCTCAAGACTGCAACCAGCCAAGTGCATACTAGTCCTCAAGACTGCAACCTGCCATGTACTTTTAAGCTAGGAACCATCTTGTCCTCACAATTGATTATCAATTGACTCTTGATCAGTCAACTCGCTACATCGTATAGAGCTTCCTTTTTCTGATAATGGTTCCACTGTGAATCTCCCAGAGGTTAATAACACAGTGGTTTCTAGCTCTAGTCTTGGGAGGCACACTGAAAATCTTTGAAAATTGTAAAGTTCCTGTCCTTTTCTCTAAATGTCTTTTCTGGTTTGAAACTGAATAAGATTATTAGCCTGGCCAGGAATCTACCTGCTAATGTAAATGTAGGGTGCTAGGTTTCAGTCCTTCGCAGTATTGATAAAGAAAGGCGACAAACATTGTGAGCAAAATCCTCTGCTTACCTTGGACAGCGAGAGGGAAACAGGCCGGCCATTTAAGTGTTTGCCTTTCACTCCCTCAGAAATACATTATGCCCACTCAGGAGTGCCTGTGGTAAGATCTGCTTTTCTACTGGGCTCAAATATTAATTACCACTTCAATTGCCTGAGGGAGGTACATCTAGATATCCTCGATCTTCACCCAGATGTTGTTTTCACCACCTGTCTCCCCAGAGACAGAGCTAAATCTATCAGAAGTGGTAATTCTATTTTTGAAAGAGCAGAAAGAAACTGGTTCTATTCTCTATTTGGTTCAAATACTAGACAGATCCTTTCAGCCCATTTTGAACCTTAAGAATCTGAACTGTTATGTTAGGGCAGACAGGTTCAAGATTGAGTCTCTGAGATCTGTCATAAACTGCATTACATGGTATAAGATTGCAGACATGAAGGATGCTTACTTTCTTGTTCTACTCTGATTCACTGTTGGTCTTTTCTTTTGAAATGTTGGACTCTACCTTTTGGTCTGCTGACACGAACATGATGCCAGTTATGTGTGCTCTTCTGAGATCTAGGAGGTGACAACCATTCATTATCTGGACTAACTATTGATCAAGATGGTGTTGCTTCAGAAGTGAGACAGCAAAAATATTATCCTATGTGTGCATCATCAACTATCAAACTATTGTTCCCCTGGTAGCTAAGGGTCGAAAGCCTCAACAGAAGCCACCCCTTCACCAAATGTGACTGAACAATCCTAATGAAATATGCTGAGAGGTGGTTGTTTTTTATTGTCAGTTGCATTACATATCGGCAGCCCTTAGACAGAGAGCTTTAATTTGTTGAGCTCTTTGTGCACTGGATACAGGAAGATGGTTGAAAGGTAGCTGCAAGCAGCTTCTTCCAGCCATCCAGTCTCCTCTTCTATGGGTACGGGCAGTGGTAAGTCACACTGTGATTGAACCTGAGAGGGGCAGCCTGGGTTTTGTGTGTATGTGTGTGGAAGGACATCCTGCAGTCCAAGTGTTTTTGTGCATGTATGTGCGTGTTTCACAAAGACAAGGGACCCACAGAAGTTTTAGTTAGATACTGTCATTTCCAAAAAAGTTAGATCTGATTTATCTGATCCTCCAATGTCAATGCTCCAATGCATTACAAGAAATTAAAATGAGAATGGCTCCATCCTTTATTAGGAGCTGAACACAGAGAGTTATACGGTCAAACTTAAACAATACAGTACACACTATGGGCTCATGTAGAACTGGCCGTATATAGAAGATGCGTCCAGCTTGGCATGAGTAGCATTTGAACCTGCTTTACGCTATAGAAAATGTAGTAAATGTGCCAGGGTTATTCCAGGACGTGTGATAGTAGTAAATGCTAAACGTACGGGGCCTGATTCAGACCCGCTCGCGAGCGCTGAGCGCTCGCAAGCGGGTCGATGGTGCCCTAGTGCGCATGCGCGAGACCCGGACAGCGACAGCCAAGCTGTCGCTCCGGGTCTCGCACCAAAGGAGGCGTGCTGTCGATGGTGAGTGACAGCACGCCCCCTTTGGTGGGCGTGCCGGGGGCGTGGCTGCCAGACGGAGGCGTTCCCATGGGAACGCCTACTGTCTGGGTCCGGCCCCACTGACATCACTAGTGATGTCAGTGGGAGTGATTTTGGCTCTGATAGAGCCAAAATCACTCCAGGGCTTGCGGTCACCGAGACACTACCGCAGGGTCTCGTCGCAAACCCGATGGTCGTGATGGTCTTGACCATCGCGACCATCATCCTGGACGCTCGCATAAGCTGTGGGTGGTAACCCACAGCTATGCGAGCGTCCAGGAGGACGCTCCAAAAAAACCCAAAAAACGCCCTGATTCAGAGCGGGCGCTCGTTCAGAGCGTCCGGCTCTGAATCAGGCCCACAGTACACAGTTCATGCACAGTAGAGTACATATCCAGACAGTGTTATTAATAACTAATGAAGTCACATTCACATGAAAAGAATGTTAGAACAAGACACAAAAATACATAATTATACTTTTTCAAATGCTTTAATACTGTGCTTTATTTCTTTGGGCTACTTGTTGATATCACTGTAATAACGCAGATACAGATTTGTCCTCATACACTATTGCTGCAGTCATACCAAACAGTCTCCCTTTGTACGCCCGGTCCTGTGCGACACTTTTATATCTGTGTTCGACTGAATCTGTATACGAAGTGCTACAATGCAGCAACCGCAGCTTTTTTCCACACCAAGTTCCCTTGTGCTTCATATACAGAGTCAGTAGCGCACAGATATACAGGTGTTGCATATCAAATTAATCAGTACAGTCTCGTGTTGCGTCTTAGTTGCATTTTTGGATAAAAAAAGGTGCAGAAAAACGCTTGCAGCTAACACAGTCACATTGGGCCAGTCGTCTCGCGATGCATGGTGTATTGAGGCTAGGTGTATGAGGACACATCTGTAGATTGCAGCAGCAACATATTAGCATAATTGGGAGTGATTGTCATCATCATCCTCAGTTCAGCCTCAATTGATCTTCCAGCAGCCACATATGCATCTTTTTATGTCAATATGGGACAGATTTTGCGTACGCAAGCGCTTACAAGCGGACTCCAGGCTATGTACAGGATCGCAGTCTGCGGCTGCGGCTGGTATACGCCCTGAAAATGGTTGTGACACACCCGAGTTTTTGTCCCCACTGTCCTTTGCTTCCCACAAAATGGCCCCTGCCTATCAAGCACGCTAATACATTTTCTGGGCTAGCGTATTGGCAAATTAATAATTGTATGTGCATATTGCTGCTGTGATGCATGCGCAGTCGCCCGATAATTACTCAACTGTGTGAACATCGGTATTGTGTACAACTCTGAATCAGGCCCTTAGTCAAGTAGCAGGTTTGGCCAACTTGGCAGTTTCTTTAAATGTGTCCAGGTCTCACCGTGTGCAGTCAGTGCCGTCAAAATTTTTAACGGTATGATGCAGGCTGTGTGAAACATTTACTTTTATATAATTTTTCATACTCATCTCTTTGTGAAATTGGTTTATTTATTTATTTTTTTTACAGAATTGAGACAAATTTCCTTTGCATTAATCCAAGTTTTCTGTGTTCTATGGTTCACTAAAAGCACTATTTTTGTTCATAATCATTTTTATTACGTGAAATGAGCATATTAATGGAAATAGCTTTGGGTGTATTCTGTACATGTATATATTAAATGATTACGTTTCTTGTAGGATTTTTTCTATGAGGATGAAGATGTCAGGAAGGTGAAGAAATCACGAAGAAAAATCCAAGCCTCTTCAGCCATAACTAGAGTGAGACAAGCTATTATTACTCTCTCCTTTTTTAAGTGTTTTACTATATCTCACTGTTGGTCATTTTTTTATTTAATTGTTTAATCATATTTCATTAAAGCTAAAACATTATCACACTTTGCTCCACTTGGGTAGGGATTGATGTGAATAATTAAACATTCTATCTGCAAAGCACTGTATAATATGTTGGTATTATGTAAATAAACTTAACAATAAGAATAATAATAATAGTAATTCTATCTACTTCATTTTACAATCATTTACAGTATATTGTAAGTAGTTTGTTTAAATTTCACTGTGGACAAAAACATGATCATCTTTGGGAGAATAAAGTCTGTAACATCATCTATATTTTATCTGTTTTATATGCTGTATGTTATTTTGTTTAATCTTTGATATTTAACTCACTGTAATTTTAGTTTTATCTTTTTTATAAATTAGTTATGTCCAATTTTTCTAACACTATCATTCTCTCATTACAGCAGCCAAACATTAAGCAGAAGCTAAAGTCACTACTGAATAGATTTAAAGTATCAGAAGAGGTAAAGCTATGTACTGTTTTTTTATTTCTAGTTTTGTCTAACTTGCCTATTTAAATCCAATTATTGGAATTAGACAGTTAGGCCCTCATTCAGAGCCGGACGCTCTGAGCAGAGCGCTCGCTCTGAATGAGGGCCGTCCTCCATAAAAATGGAGCGTCCTCCTGGACGCTCGTATAGCTGTGGGTCACCACCCACAGCACATACGAGCGTGGAGGATGATGGTTGCGATGGACTTGACCATCGCGACAATCACCAGTGCGACCAGAAGCCTGTGGTCGGGGTTTTCGACCACAAGCCCTGGAGTGATTTTGGCTCTATCAAAGCCAAAATCACTCCCACTGACATCACTAGTGATGTCAGTGGGCCGGCTTCTGACGGTAGGCGTTCCCTTGGGAACGCCCCCGTCTGGGAGGCACGCCCACCAAAGGGGGCGTGCTGTCAATCAACATCGACAGCACGCCGCCTTTGATCAGACACAACGAGCGAAGGAAAGTCCTTTGCTCGTCGCGTCTCGCGCATGGGCACGACGGAGCTCCCTCCGTCGTGCGCATGCTCAGTGCACACCATCGACCCACTTGCGAGCGGACAGCCGCTCGCGAGTGGGTCTGAATCAGGCCCTTAGTTCCAACCTGCTAGAGAAATTGAAATATTAAGCAATATATTCTGCTCATATTGTAGGACTATTTTAACAAACATTGTGCTCACGTTTTACTCAAGCACTTAAAAACTAAATAGTAAATGTATTCATTGCCTAAAAGCATTAGAACTGTGAATTGGACCAGTTGCAGTACCTGAATGCCAGTCAAATTTTAGCAACCTTTGTGAGGGAGGGACACTGGAGATGGGCCTGCCTCCACACAGAAGAAGACTCGTCGGATTAAGTTGGTCAACCGTCAATCATCTCTCTGGCACGCTTGCTTGTTCTGAACTCACTGACGGACCGCTAGTCCTCCTCACTTGGGCCTGATTCAGAGCCGGACGCTCTGACCAGAACGCTCGTTCTGAATCAGGGCCCACCTCCATTAAAATGGAGCGTCCTCCTGGACGCTCGTATAGCTGTGGGTCACCACCCACAGCATATACAAGCGTCCAACAAGATGGTCGCGATGGTCTTGCCAATCGCGACCATCGGACTTGCGAGTGAAACCCTGTGGTCGGGTTTCACAACCGCAAGGCCAGGAGTGATTTTGGCTCTATCAGAGCCAAAATCACTCCCACTGACATCACTAGTGATGTCAGTGGGGCCGGCTTCAGACGGTAGGCATTCCCATAGGAACGCCTCCGTCTGGCAGGCACGCCCCCGGAACGCCCACCAAAGGGGGCGTGCTGTCAATCAACATCGACAGCACGCCCCCTTTGGTGCGAGACCCGGAGCGATGGAAAGTCCTTCGCTCGCCGGGTCTCGCGCATGTGCACGACGGAGCTCCCTCCGTCGTGCGCATGCGCAGTGGGGACCATCGACCCACTTGCGAGCGTACTGCCGCTCGCGAGTGGGTCTGAATGACCCCCTTGGTTCCTTGTGGTCCTTCATTCACTTCTAGCAAGTGGCACCTTCGCCTCTGGTTCCGCTCATTTTGGGCGAGGGGTCATATATGCAGCACAGGAGCATTTCTCTCTCTTAAAGAAGCAGCTTTAAGCTGTCTCAACATATTCCAGTGTTCCCCAAGGATGGAAGATAATATAGGATTTTTCTTTTGTCAATGGGGGACACTAGAAACCCTGGGTATAGTGGTGCTGGAGGAGTCCTGGGTACTAAAAACCTAACTTCTTTTTGTATGGCAGCACAGGCTCCTCCACCACTATACCCCACCCCCAGCACAAGAAAGACAGACAGATTTTCGTTAGTGCCCAAGGAGCTGGGCATGTTTTCATGGGCTGCCTGAAGCAGCCTCACTTTTTAGTTTTACTTTTTTCTTATTTTACTTTCACTTTTGGGCTGTCAGTGGGTCATCGTTACGAACGCTCCCGCTTACTACTTCATCACCCTGTACAGGAGGCCGGCGCAATGGCAAGCGAGTCAGTGTCACCGGCCACCTCCTGCACAGGCACTAGGAGCAAACTGGGGCGTGATAAAGGGATAGTTAAGTGGCTCCCCACGCTGCAGGGTGCCGGGTACTGCAGTGGCTGACACTGCCGCAGGGGGGGCTGCCGGTGGATTTGGACAGTGGTGCCCAGCAATAGGACTCCATTACGGTGGTGGCAGGTCCGTGGGGACAGCCAGAAGGGGGTGGAGCTTTGCTCTGTTCTCTTCTCTCCTACCCTTAAGTGGTACCCTGCCCTAGGCTTCCCTCTAAAGGCTCCTCTCATCTCCCACTCCAAAGTGCATAGTAGCCATCTTGCCTCACAGCGTTGCCTGCTTGCATGGAGAGAGGGCTATACCTCCTGTCTCCCATATACCTCACTCTCGTGGTGCCAGGTTATCTCCTATCCCCTTCCTCACCTATATGTGTTGGTTCCTGGGACCTATTGCCTGTTCTCTATATTTCTAAGCACTTCAATCGTTTTTGTGTGCCTGTTGTTTGATTCTGTATACCTAGTTATATCCTTACTCTGCTAGATAGGTTTGTAATGGCCTCACTGCAAGGTAGCTTACTGCACACAGTTATCATGTTATATATTTGGATCTATAACAACTGCCTGCTAAATTAGTTTAATTCTGCAGTTTAGGTGTTTGTTATTTTTCTTATAAGTGCCTACTCATTGTTGTTATATATGTTGTACTGTACTATAACACATTACTGTCTGCTAAATTAGTTAAATTCTGCAGTTTAGGTGTTTGTTATTTTTATTTGTGTGTCTACTCATTTGATTATTGGTAGTCCCTGCACTGTAATCGAGCTCTCACAGTAACAGAACCATAGGACCACTTATTATTTGATTTGTGGACTCGCAGTATTCAGTGCTCTTGCCCACACACAACCACTTAGTATATTTAGTATGTGTCTCTATATTTAATATATGTCTTCCAAGGGATCCTCTGCAAGGGCTTCCCAGGAAAGGGGTACACCTGTGTTGCGTGCTTTTACTTGCAAAGACTGTAAAGAAAATTATTCATGTTTGGCATGGGATCACACTGGTCTTTGTGATCAATGCTCAGCGGAGGCACAGGACGAGTCCCACTCTGAGGTAGTTTCTTCACAGTAACCTGCATGGGTATCTTCCTTGTCCCTCGCTATGTTGGAGCTGGCGTCTCAGCTAGCAGCATACTGGCCTCCGGCATTACCCTCGGCCACCGCTCAGTCCACTCTGGTGGAACCCCAGCCACCCGATATATGCGCTTATTGCACAGTTGCTTACGTCGACCACGTTTCCCATTCCAAATGTAGTCTACCTCAAAGACCCTACGGACAGGAAATTGGAAAATTTCCTTTTGTCAGCCTTTGCTAATGCAGGTGCTGCCTTACGCCCACCCCTTGCTTTTGCCTGGTTGCCAAGGCCTTGGGTCACTGGGTGGATTTACTGGAAGACTGTCCTCACTTGGGAACCTGTAGGTCTGGTCTACTATCCGTGGTGGACAATATCCAGGAGGCTGGTGTGTACATGGAGGCTCTCCCTTTCTCCGGCAAGGTCTCTTTGGATCAGAACTGGATAAGATCATTGCCACAGTTGCAGCATCTAAAACTGCTTTCCTTCCTTTAGCGGCTTCCAAGACAAAGGGGTTCTTCTTTCATTCTTTTTGCCCACAGGGAAAGGCAAAAGCGTCAACCTTCCCCCAGATCTTAGGGCTCTTCCTCTAAAAGTCCAGAAGATGACAGGCTTGGTCAGGCCACTACCAGGCTCCCAAACCAGCCAACTAGCTTTCGGCATGAGGGTATGGGTCCCCACCTGGGGTATTCTGTCTCCTGCACTTGACAGTGATGCCATACCTGGATGAACTTCTCCTACTGGCCCAGTCTCCGGTTACTCTTCAGGATCATCTGCGTCTAAGCTTCACCTTGCTGCAAACCATGGCTGGCTGATAAATTGGTGCAAGTACGGCCTTGCTCTGTCTCAGGAAATGCTCCATCTCGGTGCTCTTCTAGATTCCAAAGCTCAGAGGGTCTTTCTTCCCAAGGACAAGCTGTGTCCCTCCAGTCCCTGGTACGTTTGTTTCTCTGACAACGCAGAGTCTCAATTCACTTGTGTATACGGATTCTGGAAAGTTGAACTCCATCTTCGATATAGTGGAATGCACTCAATTCCATTCCGGGCCCCTGCAACTGGAACTCCTGGGGCAGTGGTCCTGCTTTCCCCTCCATCTCAAGTCTCAGATAATTGTTTTGTCTCGGGAAGTGCGTCACTCTCTCTTGAGATTGCTCCAGTTCTCCCTCCTGGGCAAGGGTAGTCCCTTTCTGATCCAGGTTTGGGTTATTTTAACCACAGACACAAGCCTCTGTGGTTGGGTTGCCGTGACTGGGGCGTTGGTCAGATCAGGAAGCAACCCTACTGATCAACATCCTGGATCTTCGTGCAGTTTACAGTGCTCTTTGCCAGCAAGTCCCGTCCTTCAGCAGGACATCGAGATCTAAGAGCCTTTCTGGAGGATGCTCTCTCAGTCACATGGAACTTCCCACTCGTGTACATCTTTCCCCTGATCTCTCTGCTCCTGCTCCGAAAGTTGAAGTTAGAGGGCGGCACCGCCATTCTGGTCGCACCAGACTGGCCATGGAGGGCCTGACGCACAGACCTGCACAGTCTGCCCATAGTAGCCCCGTGGCTCCTACCTCCCAGGCCGGATCTTCTCTCTCAGGGCCCATTCATTCACTCCGACCTAGTCTGTCTGGCTTTAATGGGTGGCTATTGAGACCTCGATCCTGATGGCTAGAGGATTCTCAGATTCAGTGATCTGGACCATGCTCTGCACCAGGAAGCCTTCCTGTGCAAACATCTATTACCGTGATTGGTAGGACTATTTCGTATGGTGTTCTACCCTTGGTATGAATTTGTTGGTTTTTCGCCTTTTCAGAATCTTGTCTTTCTTACAGACTGGCTTGGATCTGGGTCTTCATCTCTCTTTCTTAAAAGTGCGAGTGTCGGCTCTCTGTCCTTTTCCAGTGCAAGATGGCCCGTTTGGCAGGCGTGCAAACCTTTCTGCAGTGGGTCCTGCACATTCAGTCTCCTTTTGTTCATCCGGTAGCTCCGTGGGAACTAACCTTAGTGTTACAGTCTCTTGAGGAATCTCTCTTTGAACCATCGATCTGTGTTGGCTCATGTGGAAGACTATCTTTTTATTGCCCATTGCGCTGGCTCGCCGGTTTTCGGACTTGGGTGCGTTGGCTCACCACTCCCCCCCCCCCTTCCTTATTTTCCACCCTGAGCGCGCTGTCCTACGCACCTGTTGGGGCTACATGCCAAAAGTAGTTTTATATTTCCATAATTATGGTACCTTCTTTACAGGTTTTGAACACTACTGACTTGAGTCCATCTCTGCCCACTCTAGACGTGGTCTGAGCTCTCCGTACTAACGTTAATTGGGCTCAGGACATTCACAAGTCAGATTAATTGTTCATCTTGTATGACTTCAATAAGTGTGGCTGGCCGGCTTCTAAACAGACCTTGGTACACTGGTTGCGACTTACTATTGGTCAGGTCTGTATTTTAGCAAATCGACCAATTCGGGGTCATTCCACTAGGTCTGTGGGGAGCTCTTGTGTGGCTTGCTGTGGTGCCTTCGAGGAGCAGCTCTGTAAGGTGGCAACGTGGTCCTCTTCCCACACTTCCATCAAATTCTACAGCTTTAACAACTTCGCCTCAGCTGAGGCGGGTTTTGGGCGATAGGACCTAAACGCAGCACAGGAGAGTTTCCTTCCTTTGAAGAAAAAGAAAAAAGGGGATTTTTGTTCTTACCTGTAAAATTGTTTTTTCTGAGTCCATGGGGGACAATGGACACCCTCCCTCAAGCCCCTGGCTGGCTGGGTTTTTTCCGGTGTCGGTTCTCTGCTCTGTGGCAATTAGTGTGACAGGTTATGTGTGTGGCGGTCTTCTCCTCCATTTCCTGGTCCTTAGGCTTGTTCACTATAACTGGCTTCCCCTGGCTGGGGGCAGGGTATAGGGGTCCAAAAATAAGTTAACTCTTTGTTGCCTGCAGATTCACTATACATAAGGATTTCAGTATCCCCCATGGACTCAGAAAAAGGATTTTACAGGTAACAACAAATATCCCCTTTTTGGTTTTTACCTGATAAATCCTTTTTGCACCTGTCTTTACACAGGGTTATTACCAGAGTGTTGGTGGTCCAGGCCACTGCAATCCCTTTGTGTGGCTTGTCCTTTGAGCTTTGTTAGTAAGTAAATGGTCCTAGGATTGCGCCGAGCACAGTCTTTAGTTGGTGATTCCCTGCACTTGTTGGATTTTGTGACTTGTGTTGATAGTACACTGGATCTTCAAGAAGCGGATGATCTTTTGGTGCTCCATGGTACCCACGAGAGGAGTTGGCCCACAGCAGTAAATTGCTAGATGGATTTTTTTGGTAAATCGTAAGGCTTACATTGGACCGAAGACACCTGTTCCTTGAAAATTAAAATGAAGGCCCTTTCTACGATATCATAGAGCACCTCCTTGGTGGTACAGCACAGACCCTCATCTTGGCAGCTACCTGGTTCCCAGTTCAGCAATCTGTACAGTCACCTGGTTCCCAGTTCATATGTTCAAAGTTTACAGGTTTAATGTATCTGCATCCACAGATGGTGGCGATATAGAAAGGGAATAGCTTTAAACTTAGTATAGATTTTAAAATGAGTGCCAAACTCCAAGCTGAGGCTTCATATTCCCCAAGATTCCGTGTTACCTAATGCATTCAGAAAAAAATTATTTAATTTAAATATAAAAATATTCTTATATCTTTTAAATTAATTTTTATTTCATTTTTTAGGTTGGATTTGGTTTGGATCATGTGTCTCGTGATGAGATACGGGAAGAAGATCTTGATGATTTATATGACAGTCTAGAGATGTTTAACCCAAGTGACAGCTGCCCAGAGTTAGAAGAAAGTGAGAGTGTCTTGAGCACCCCCAAGCCAAAGCTTAGGTACAGCTCTCACCTATGCTTTCTTTTTGTATGTCTGTCATACTGTTGTTGTATAGGTTATGTCTAACATACCTCATCTGTTTCACTACCTAGACCATTCTTCGAAGGGGTTTCTCAGTCCAGTTCACAAACAGAAATTGGAAGTCTAAACAGCAAAGGAAGTCAAGGAAGAGACATCAGCAGCCCGGTGAGGACAAAATAAAACAACCAAGCATAGAAGTAATAGAGGGTGCTTGAAATAATAATAACAATAATTAATAAAAAATAAAATGTGTGTTTGTGTGTGTGTTTCAAAGTCTGTTTCTGTCTGCACTTTTCAGGGGGATCTGTCACTTGAGGTGAAGATGTCTCGTCAGGAAGATTTGATGGACACAGAAAGTCAGGTGCAGTTGAATAGAATTATACTCATTTATATGTCATATAAAGTGCATTTCGTAAATCCAGTACAGTATATAAGGTTTTTATGTTGTAGTTGTTATATTCAATATGACCAGTATTGTAACATCAAGCAGTAGTAGCAGGGATGTTTCACACCTTTGTGGTGATCTCTCAGAGTACAGTATCATAATTCAGTATATTTTTAAAAACAATTTACATGCACTGCAACAATGTCATTAAGAGCACTGGAGTTGTACAGACACAACTAATTAGTTTCTACCAACTGTAACCCTGGAAACTCATAAATATTAAAGACTGGACCATAGAATAAGAATGTACAATACAGAGAGTTATTGCCTTACTAAATATCTGATTGAGGCCCAACAGCATTTGTCATATTCAGGAATAATGTCAGTTGCCAAACATCCACTGTGAACAACAATCTATGTTCAATAATCAGATTACTATGTATAGTAGTTTCAAAATGTTGCTCCCAGTCTTTCCTTTGTATGTGCAAAATCTTGCTCCTTGCTCCTTGGCCATATGGAGTGTAACCATTGAAGATTTTATCTGTCGTTCCAGTCCTGATTCTCTGTGTTGTTTTCTTGTTACAGGATGTATCTTTGGATATCTCGCAAGATATAGACAGTCTCTCCGAAACACTAACTTTTTCAGTCCCTGAAAAGTCTAAATCTGTAAAAAGTCCAAAGTGAGTCACAACCATTCATCTTTTGTCTAAGTTGTGACATATTACCATTATTATTATTATTATTATTATTATTATTATTATTATTATTATTATTATTGTTATTAT
This sequence comes from Taudactylus pleione, assembly GCA_031769625.1. Taxonomy (NCBI): domain Eukaryota; kingdom Metazoa; phylum Chordata; class Amphibia; order Anura; family Myobatrachidae; genus Taudactylus; species Taudactylus pleione. The sequence continues at coordinate 3,521,714 of JAUIMM010000311.1, read as the reverse complement.
TATAAACCTTTAAATAATCCCCAGTAGAGCAAGGCTTTACAGAGAATATTTCATTTATAAAAACATTTCAGTGAAACCTACAGTCTAAAATCTGTAATATTAAAACACGCTAACATTAACCTACCACTATAAGGACAGGGGTAGGAAAAGCACACAAACATAGGGAAACCATACAGGCTCGACACAGATATGCTCGGCTTAGAATGGAACCCATGGCCACGACGCTGTAAGGCAACAATGATAACCACTTTGTCATGTGCCACACTGACAATTTTTGTAAACTTATATCACATTATATTTTCTGATTTATGACATTTGTCTTCTTCCTCCACTAGGGGGCACAGGGATCACTCATATTTTCTGATTTCTGACATTTGTCTTTTCCAGTGTTACGCCTCAGGGTAAGAGGAGTGTCTCTCTCAAAGAGAAACCCCCCAACAAAGGACTTTCTGAAAGAACGCAGAGTACAGAGAGTGAGAGAACAGCAGACATAGGACAGAGCACACAGGTAAAGGTTAAAAGAAGACAAGATTGCTATGCAATTTACATGACTTGACACTGGTGATGTAACTTATTTGTTTTATATTTCTTGTGTATGCAAATGTTTTTGTTATTATTTACTTAATGTTACTGTCACACAGGTTCCCCGGAAGCTGTTACTTGATCAGTTAAATCAGAACCTATCGGATCCTTCTCTTCCAGAAACTATTATTATTGTGCAGACTTCAGACTGGCAAGGGCAGGTAATGCGGTGTTCCTGGATTTACACTTTTCTCTTTTTCACTTGTCTTATGTACTCTCCATTTCGTCATCGAATGATGGAAAAAACAGCATTGCAGCACCACATGCTTTGTAATAATGTACATTTTTTGCAAACTTGCTATAATTATAGGACCTGATCCTGAGTCGATGTCGATGATCATGTAGTTGAGTGTTTTTTTTTTGCAGTTGTGCATACATAGGTGCTGCTGCCTTCGGGTCAGACGGTATCAGAGATGTTGTGAAAAAGTGATGGGCGATGACTGGGAGGTGGCTAGTAGTGCAGGGAAAAATAGTCTGTTCAATGGTGTGCTATGGATGTGTCGCAGGCATGTCAGTGCAAGTATAAAAGAAAAGGGGTGGTGATAGCGCAACTGGTATTGGATGTTTATATGTGGAGAATTGTGAGCGACAATAACCCAGAAATACCATCTATAACAAGGCAGATTCTTTTATAATAAACACAAATTTATTACACATACTATATAAAATTATTAATAGAAATAAACATGATAAAAACATATGCAATTGATATGTGCAATACTAGTGTGTAAAAAATAAATAAGAATTATATGATTACAGTTTGAAAGAATAAGGTGTAAAAATGGGAATGGAAGAAAAATTAAAAATAAAAAGGTTGATAAAAATGAGAATGAACAAAAAATGTTTATGAAAAAATAAACAAAAAATAAAGTCAGATAATTTATAAAAAGTCCCTGATGGGAACCAGGTCTTTGTGGATGTAATATACGTTGCTGAAGGATTGAGAAAAAATTGCCTAACCTGCAGGTTGGTTTGTATTAAGGTCCGTGTCTCCCCAAGAGTCTGATGCTTGATCCAATAGTATCACCAGTTGGTGTGATGTACTCAGCAATATATAGCTGGACATAGTAATCCAATGGAAAGCTAACGGTCCTTTATGGTAGTAAAATTAAAGATTTGTGTGTCACGGAGGATCAAGGTGCTTGTACAAGTATTAGGGCTTCCAAATGTGCTGACAACAGTGAGCTGGTTGGCTGAGGCAATGGTGAATTCTGGCCCCTTGTGGAATAAGTGCCGGAATCCAGCCCAGGATGAAGGAAAGATGAATCACAATGGCATCTGGTGGGAACGCACAAAGGGCCTGATTCAGAGCCGTTCGCTATTTGCGGTCGTTCGTTCAAAAACAAGGGGTGGCTATTCAAATGATCAGTTCGCAAATTGCAGTCTGTTCACACCTCTAAGTCTGAATGAGCGAGCAAAACATACGCTCGTTTATTTGTTAAAAACGCCCCCTGGCCGCACGCACCATACGTCATGTCCGCTATTTATTAGATTAATCGAGTACATCGACCAGCGTATGAACTGCTCGCTATTCTTGTGGTTGGTTTTTGCTACCACAATCTTGCGAGCAGTTCTGGCTATAAAATAACCCAGTGACGTGGTCAATGACGCTGCTGTATTAATTATGCACACCCATAAAACGCCCGTTTTGACCTTTAAGCACGCCTGCGTTCTGATCTCCACTCCCCGTTTTCAAGCACCTTCCCCTGTTACCACCCACATACGCCTCATTCTGTCACTCAAAATAGCAGGCATTCGCTATATTGCGAGCACATGAATTTCGGCCGCACTGACTGGTTCGCGCATGCGTATAACGATCCGTACGCATGCGCAGATGTGCGAACATCGCTCGGAACGAGCGTACTGCCGCTAGCGAGTGGCTCTGAATGAGGGCCAAAGGCTCATCCAAAGCAGTGTGTGTGATCTGGCTAACGTGTTTCTCTGTATCAACAGCTTCGTCAGAGGCTTAGCTATATATGTCAATGCAAGTGTCTGTGTTCCCAGATGCACAGCCACAGGCAAAGGAGGCTGTGGTCAGACTGAGAAATTGCTGGTGAAAATTCGATAATGCTGACCGATGGTGGCATATAAGGATGCACCAATTGGTATTACATTGTACATAACGCTAAACGTGACCGTCTCTGTCCTTGCACATTTGGACACTTGGATGTACACAAGAAGTAGTTTGTAGCAGCATTTGCATAAACTCGCAGACAGGCAACCGCCAATAGACTCTGCTGCATGCAACTCAGAGTCAGGCCCATAATGTTCATAACTATGCAATACAGTTCGTAACAAATTGTAATAAAAATGTGTACCGTTCAGCTGTTATGAAGTTACTGCTAAATACCAAAGCTTCTGTCACACCACTATGGGAAACTCCAAGTCCAATTGGCTGAATGTGTGCTTAGACAAAGGAATTCTGGGAATGAGTGCTTTACTAGGGAATTAATGTTTCCTGCAGTAATTCCACACCAATCAGGGAAATTTCAGTGCTGGATACATAGGGGGCGATTTAATTAGCGGCTCGGCATCTATGCATTATCCTGGAACATTGCTAGTTTTACATCGCACCCCATTAAGGTACGCAGGAAATTTTGTAATTCTGGGCTATGTTAAATAGGTGAAATGTTTGCTGCTGAATATCGTAGGATGTTCAGTGGCATATGTTGATCTTAGAATGCAGGCACTGGCATGTCAACAAGGTCGACATACTACTTTTGTCTTTCATCAATGCTGGGGGACACTGGACCATGGGGGACACTGGGCCATCAGATTGTAGCAGGGAATGCACTGGCACTTGACTAGTTAAACTGTAGCTTTAACCCTAAGCTCCTCCCCTCTGCAACCCCATTATGTCAGTGTAGTTTAAGTGCCTGTGTAGTTAGGCACGATTTGGAGGGCTGCAGCCCTTTGTAGCTAGAGATACTGTATTTTTTTTTTCTTATTTGTAATATTATTTTCCTTTCTTAGTTAGGTACTGTGTGCTGCTTCCAGCAGCGCACAGTGGGAGTGCATCACGCTGCGGGACTGCAGCTTGCCGGGCTCCGTAGGAACGGAGGTGTCCTCAGTGGGAGCCGTGGCGGGGGAGGGGTGCTCTGATCAGCGACACCCCCCATAGCACTCCGGTCTCACTAGAGACCACCTGGGCCCGAGGTCAGTGCGCACCTGGTAGATGGTGCAGGGCGTCAATGCTGGCCCGGATGGCGGCGCCATCTTGACGTTTTCTTTTTAACGGAGTGGCTCCTTGAGAGAGCACGCGAATCACAGGCTGCCCATCTACGGGGCATACCAAGTGTTTTCCCCAGAAGGGGTAGTAACACTTGGCAGTCAGAGGCCATTTCTCCTTCATCCACTAGGGGACATTGGTGGAGGCTTCATAACAGTGGGGGAGCTGGCACTCTTAGTCAGTCTTAGTATTGTGCCCAAGGGAGCTGGTCATACTTTGGGCTTCTCCGTGTATAGTTTATTTTAATATATAGGTGTAGAAGATACTAAAACAAGCATTGAGGACATGATAGGCAGCTAGCTGCCCCTGTCTGTCTGCGACGATGAAGCTGCCGGGGGGATCCTATCGAATAGACCACTGTCAGAGACCACTGTCTCTGGGGTAGTACCAGGACGTGCTGCATGCAGTGCATGTCGCGGTCCCCCAATAGCCTCACCGCCACTGGCAGCCTCAGCAGTTACTGCAAGTATTATCCTGACTCCCAATTAGCGGGGTTGCCAGGCACAAAAAAAAAGGCGGTGTGTACTAGCAGCGGCAGTCCGCGGGCGCCAGATACAGTATTTAAAACGGGTGCCATAGCGGGGGTGGGGGGCAGGAGTCTAACACTGCTGAGTTCTGCTCCTTGGTCCCAGCTGCCCCGGCGCTTCCAGAGCACAGCCGACGGCCATTACAGTACTGCTGCTGCTGGGCTGCGCTGATCGTTTTCACAACGCCGAGACTGAGACAGCCCCCCCAGGATTTGTGAGTGATCAGTGGGGTTAGGTTTTACAGGAGCCCAGTGTTATATTATTGCTGTGATTTATGCATAGCGCTTTTGGCACTGTTAACAGCGCTGTTTGGGCGGGTGTGGGTCTCCTCCATCTCTGCCCTTATCTCCTATTATATATCTCATTCTCTACTCTTACACTGTCCACTACACTACTGTATTGTTTGTATGTCAGTGTTGTGTACCATGGCTGGAAGCATCGTCCCGCGCCCCTTCCGCGGGGACTTCACCACAGGTTCCCAAGAGGAGGCTGTTACCCTCAGTTCTATAGTCAGATGACTCTGAGGATGAGGATTTGCCCCCACTAGAGGAGGGCGAGTTTCATGATTCTGGGGACGAACAGGTCCCAGGGGATAGAAGCTCTGATTTTAGCAATACATCAGGTATTAAACATGGAGGAAGAGGACCAGGGTTCTGCTCGGCCATCTATCTTTAGTAAAAAGCAAAGGCAGGCTGCCTCCTTTCCATCATCAGAGGAGCTGGATTCTATCCTCACCACTGCTTGGAAAGACCCGGATAAAATATTCCAGGTATCCCGTCGACCTTTGTCCTCCTACTCTTTCCCTATAGAAAGCAGTAAGCTATGTGAGACTCCACCCTCGGTAGATCCCCCAGTGTCTCGTCTGTCCAAAGAGACGGTTCTGCCAGTACCAGGAGCCATTTCCTTAAAAGAGACTTCTGACAAAAAGGTGGAGAACACCCTAAAGTCCATTTACACAGTAGCAGGCGTGATTCTTCACCCTGCGCTAGTGGGCTGCTGGGTCAATAAGTCAATTGAAGCCTGAGCTAAGCAACTATCCGAAGGATTACAGACAGGACTCCCAGCTGAGGATCTTATTCCTTTAGCAGAACAGATTGGGGAGTCGGCTGCTTATCTTGGCGAGGCTTCAAAAGAGGTATGTAATTTCACTTCTAGGTCTTCCACTCTAGCAATATCGGCCTGCAGAGCTCTTTGGCTGCGACAGTGGCAGGCTGATGCAGAATCAAAGAGGGCGGTGGAAACACTTCCATTCACTGGTGATGTCTTCTTCGGACTCGAACTGGACAAGTGAATCTCCCAGGCTACAGGGGGTAAATCTACTTGTCTCCCCTCAGCTGCTCCGGCTTCCCATAAACCTTATTCAGGACCGTTCTTTCGTTCCCCAGGAAGATTTAGAGGCCGTTCCAGAGGAGCAACCTCTACACACCAGGACAATAAGCCCTTCACCAAACCCAGTGCATGACGGGTTTCCCTCTCAGTGTGGGCACAATCTTGTCCGGACACCTGGCTTCGGGACCTCATCACCCAGGGGTACAAACTCGATTTCCAGATCCAACCACCTCCTCGGTTTTTCACCACAGGTTTGCCAGTTTCCAATGACAGACGGGTTAGATACAAGAAGCTGTGGACAGACTTCTCAACGCTCAAGTGTTGGTACAGGTCCCCACACATCAATTAGAACAAGGGTTCTACTCCAGCTTGTTCGTGGTTCCGAAGCCAGACGGATCAGACAGACCTATTGTGAACCTGAAGGATCTCAACCCTTATCTGAGAGTATTCAAGTTCAAGATGGAGTCCCTTCAATCTGTCATTGTGGGGCTCGAGGAAAATGAGTTTCTGGTGTCTTTGGACATAAAATATGCCTACCTACACATGCCCATCTGACCGCTTCACCAAACATTCTTACGATTTTCTATTCGGGACTCACATTTTCAGTTCCAGGCCTTACCCTTCGGCCTATTTTCGGCTCCCAGGGTATTCACCTAGGTAATGGCAGTGATGATGGCTCTCCTTTGGACTCAGGGAGTCACGATTGTCCCTTACCTGGATGATCTCCTCCTGAAAGCTTCCAGGAACCAATTATTACAAAACATATTGGTGACTCAAGACATGATAAGTCAGAAGATCTTCCTTCCTTAGGAAAAAGCAACTTCCATTTAAGAGATGGTGCGGCTGATCTTACAACATCGACGAGTATCGGTGCACCTGTGCATACGACTGCTCGGGAAGATCGTTGCGACCTTCACAGCCATTCCATACGGCCGCATCCACTCCAGGCTTTTTCAACTGGACCTCCTCTCCCAGTGGTTGGGATCCCATCTATTCCTTCACCAACGAGTGAAGCTGGATCCAAAAACTTGGATATCTCTTCTCTGGTGGCTGAATTCATCTGACCTGTTGGAAGGCAAGAGGTTTGGAGTGTGGAATTGGATTCTCTTTACCACAAATGCGAATCTGAGGGGGTGGCGGGCAGTGACTCTGGATAACAACTTCAAGGGTCGCTGGACTCCACAGGAAGCGAGACTGCCCATAAACATCTTGGAATTACGGGCAGTGTTTTATGCTCTTCAACTAGCACATCACCTGTTGCGGGGTCAAGCCATCAGAGTCCAGTCTGACAACACCATGGCAGTGGCATACATAAACTAACAAGGTGGCACCAGAAGTCATGCAGCAATGGAGGAGGTAATTCTTCTCTGGGCGCAGGAATTCGCTGTGGCAATATCAGCAATATTTATTCCAGGTGTGGACAATCGGGAGGCCGACTACCGCAGTCGTCAGGACGTACATCCCGGGGAGTGGGCGCTCCATCCCCAGGTGTTTCAACAGCTTGTTCAGAGGTGGAGCCTTCCACAAGTCGACCTCATGGTGTCCAGACATAATCAACAACTGCCTCTGTACTGCTCTCGGACAAGAGACCCTGTGTTACGATTACCAGTGACCACTCCTAGTAAGCCGTCTAGAACCCAGGCTACAAGGTCTTCCGCAACTAACAACCGTCCGTTGCTCCCTTAGAGATAAATCGCTCACCGGTACTTAGGCGGCCACCTGGACTTACTGCTCGGAGTAGTAGCAGCTTACAAGAGTCTCGACTGGAATCCTGATATGAAAGGAAGGAGTCTTTGTACTGGAAGAGCAGATAATACAGTTGGAGAGATGCGTCTTGGGAGCCAATGGTGTGAAGTGTACCGGTGGTGCGGCTTGTGTGCCGATGGTGCAGCAATAGCCAACGATAGTAAAATAGTAATGTTATGGCATTGGAAGCCGATGATGCAGCAAATGTGCCGATGGTGCGGCAATAGCCGTTGGTAGACAGTCAATGGGAATGCTGTGGCTTTGAGAGCCGATGGTGTGGCAAATGTGCCGATGGTACGGCTTGTGTGCCGATGGTGCGGCTATAGCCGGTGGTAGAGTGTTAACATTAAATGCTGCGGCTTGGAGAGCCGATGGCAGCACGGTGGTGAGGGTGCGGCTTGGAAGCCGTAGAAGAAGCTGGAGAGCCGGGGACAGCACTTAAGCCGTTAGTGCGGCAAATGTGCCGAAGGTGCATCAAGAAACGATTGGTGAGGAGTAGGTAGTCGGTGCTGCGGCTTGGAGAGCCGATGGCAGCATGGTAGTATAGGTGTGGCTAAGAAGCCGTAGGGAAGCTGGAGAGCCGAGATAGCACAGAAGCCACTTCGGGAAAGCCAAAATTTGCATCATGAAGAGGAACAGAACGCTGACATGCAGCCAAGCCGATGGAACTCACAGATATACTATAGTCGCCGAGGTGACAAAAACCCAGTGTGTACAAATAGGAGGAACCACCAATCATGCCGCTCTGTGGAAGACACGTCACTTCCTGAGGCGTGCCGATCGCCAAGTAAAGTAACCCCGTCCTGACTTGGTAAACTGCTCGGAGACAAGTCGTGACTGCGACTTGTAACACCCGGAGACCGTGGCAGTGGACGCACTCACATCTACCTTGCGGTTCCGATTCGTCTATTTGTTTCCGTCATTTCCACTTCTGCCTTGGTTTCTGCAACGCATCAAGAGGGAAAGGGCCAGGGTTCTGTCAGTGGCTCCAGATTGGCCTCGCAGAGCTTGGTATTCCAACTTGCATATACTGCTGATCCGTGGCCTCTACCACTGCGAGAGGTTTCCTGCAGCAGGGTCCTTTTATCTATCCAGACTTATGGCAGCTACTTTTGACGGCGTGGCTGTTGAAAGGGCAATCTTATGGCGAAAGGGGATCCCATCTACTGTAATCCCTAACATGCTCCGGTCCCGGAAGGAAGTTACTTCCAGACACTACAATCGTATCTGGAAGGCTTGTGTGATCTGGTGTGAACGGCGGAGATCGCCCCCTATAATGTTCAAGGTGTCCAGGATCCTCCTTTTCCTGCAGGCAGGATTTTCAGGGAAGGTTCAGGTTTCATCACTGTCCATTTTCTTCCAGAAGAAACTGGCCTTACTCCCGGGTGTTCACACCTTTTTGCAGGGGGTTATTCGTTTGCAACCTCCCTTTGTCTCTCCCACAGCTCTGTTGGATTTGGATCTCATCCTCTTTCTTGCAGTCTTCACTGTTTGAACCGTAACAGACGGTTGAGTTTAAGTACCTCTCGTGGAAGGTTGTCCTTCTCCTAGCCCTGGCTTCGGCCAGGTGAGTGTTGGAGCTCGGGGCTCTTTCCTGTCGTCCTCCATATTTGATATTCCATGCGGATAGAGCTGAACTTTGTGTTCCACATAAACCAGCCTATTGTGGTGCCGGTTCTTCCAGATCCCTTCACGTCGTTAGAGCCCTCAGGATCCACGTGGATAGGACTGCATCTCTACGGAAAACAGATTCCCTGTTTGTCTGGTATGATGTCGCTCATCCTGGTTGGCCGGCTTCCAAGCAGACTATTGCACGCTGGATCCATCTGACCATCAGGCAGGCCTATCTGGCCTCCTCAAAGAAATCTCCGGCTTCCATCACAGCGCATTCCACGTGCTCGGTGGGTTCCTCGTAGGCGGCTTCCCGCTGGATTTCCACGACTCAACTTTTTCGAGCGGCCACTTGGTCGGACCGACATACCTTTGTCCGGTTTTATTGTTTTGATACGTTCGCAGCCTCTGTCTCGCAATATGGCCGTGCTGTTTTGCAGGGTTCTCAGCGCTCTCCCGTCCGGGATGGGAGCTCTGGGATGTCCCCACTGTCATGAAGCCTCCAGTGTCCCCTAGTGGATGAAGGAGAAAACAGGATTTTGGTGCTTACCGATAAATCCATTTCTCCGATTCCACAGGGGTCAATAGACGCCCACGCGGCGCTGTTCCTTCCTGCTATGGTAGGTTGTCATTCTACGTTATGAGTGGTTGTTTTTCTTTGTTCTACTGTCTTTAGGAACCGTTTTACACATGTTATGTGTTTGTCATTATGTGTACTTTCTTCATCTCCTCCTCTGCAGTTTGTCTTTCCAGCTCTCCTCGGGCACAGTTTACAAAGACTGGCTTGTAGGGGGGTATAGAGGGGGAGGAGCTAGTCACACTTTCTAAATTTAAAATGCCAGCTCCCGGTTAGAACACATCTATACCCCACTGTACCCCTCCAGTGTCCCCTGTGGAATCGGAGAAAGGGATTTATCGGTAAGTACCAAAATCCTGTTTTGTGCATGGAGGGCGGAGCCACACAGTGCTGGTCTCCACAGCAGCCAATGGTACAAGCTATTTGGCTGCGTAGGACGCTACAGCCCTGAAGCAGCCACCTCTGCGGGAGAAGAGTGCAGACACAAGGGGTCCACAAGCACCTCTCCTCTGCTGCTGGTAGCCTCTCTAAGGAAGACTAAGTATTTTTTTTATTTGCCTGTTTGTGTGGGATTTGTACAGTTTCCCAGTGACCTTTGTTTTACTAACGGATGCGTTATTTATTTTTTTGCTCGGGACCGCATGGCAACTATGACAGACAAAACAATGTCTATCAGGGCTAAGTCCTCTGCCTTCCTGCCGGGGGAGTGGTCTCTCCACCCGGATGTCTTCCGACAGTTGGTACGGAAGTGGGGTCTTCCGGAGGTGGACCTGATGGCGTCTCTGCACAACTGCAAGGTTCCCCGATTTTGTGCGAGGTCCATGGACTCACTGGCCTTCGCAGTGGATGCCATGACTGTTCCGTGGAGTTTTCATCTGGCATATCTATTTCCTCCGATTCCCAAGTTACCTCGGATACTCCGGCGGATCAAGGAGCAACAGATTCCAGTGATCCTGTGGCTCCATACTGGCCGCGCAGGTCGTGGTACCCCGCCACTCTCAAGCTGGCCATAGTTCGCGGTTGGCGCCTTCCGCTGTGACCAGATCTGCTCCTGCAGGCTCCGTTTCGGCATGTGAAAATTCTTTGATTGGCTTTAACGGCCTGGCTTTTGAAACCGAGCTATTAACAGCTAAGGGGTTTTCCCCTTCCGTTGTCCGTACTATGGTGCTGGCTTGGAAACCGGGTTTGTCGCAAAACTATCACAGGGTCTGGATCTACATCTTGTGGTGTGAACGGCACAAAGTGCACACATTATGGTTTTGCCTTTCAAGGTTTTTAGGGAGGTCTTGAAGCCAGCTTGTAGCTTCGCTCATTGAAAGTACAGATTTCGGCTCTGTCGATTTATTTTCAGCGGCAGCTGGCCCTCTTGCCAGAGGTTCGGACCTTTTTTACAGGGAGTGTTACAGGTTCAAGCTCCGTTTCAGCCGCTGGTGGCTCTGTGGGATCTGACCTTGGTCATATCCGCTCTTAAACAGGCTCCCTTTGAGCCTTTGAATTCCGTGTCCTTTAGATTTGTCACCTTGAAATTGGTTTTCCTTATGGCCATTGCCTCAGCTCGCCGGGTCTCTGAGTTGGGGGCCTTGTCTTGCAAACCACCGTGCCTCATACTTCATAATGATCAGGCTGTTCTCTGAACAGTTCCTTCGTTCCAACCGAAGGTTGTTTCGGCCTTCCACTAAAACCAAGAGATTGTCTTTCCTGTGTTTTCCCATCAAAGACTTCCCAGGACCGGGACGATCTGACACTATTGGATGCCGTCCGGACCCTGCGGATCTAATGCTGCAGAACTTCTGCCCTACATCGTATGGACTCCCTACAGGTTCTCTACGACAGTCAGAAACTTGGATGGCCACGAAGCAGACCATTGCAAGATGGATCCGCTCTGTCATCTCTCGGGCATATTCTGATGCGGGGCGACTGACACCTGCCAGGGTGTCGGCTCATTCTATTAGGGGCGGTGGCGACCTCCTTGGCGCCGGCTGAACAGGTCTGCTGCGCAGCTTACCCGGTTCTTTATCCAGTCGTTTGCTCGGTTTTACAAGTTTCATGTTTTTGCCTCCGGCGACGTCCACTTTGGGCATACAGTTCTATGGTTAGGGGGCCTGAGCGTTCCCTCCCCTGGGGGCGGCTGATAAACGTCCAATGGTCCAGTGTCCCCCAGAATTGATGAAAGAGAAAAGAGAATTCTTGGGTACTTACCGTTGAATCTTTTTCTCTAAGTCATGTTGGGGGACACTGCATTCCCTCTCTAACGCTCAGTCGTGTTGATTTGTGTTTTTTTGACCGGTTGGTCCCTGCGGTTCTGTTTTTTATATTGGTAATAACAGTTTCACTGGTTACTGCTTCCCCTTAGCAGGCACTTTTGAAGTTGTACTGACATCATGGGGTTTCAGAGCGGAGGAGCTTAGGGTTAAAGCTACAGTTTGACTAGTTAAATGCCAACTCCTGCATTCCCAGCTACAACCCCTTGGTCCAGTGTCCCCCAGCATGACTCAGAGAAAAGGATTCAACGGTAAATACCCAAAAATCCTTTTATATCAGTTTAACCGGATCTGCAAAATGCTGGTAAAGCAGCATGTTTAAAGTTGTACTAGCATTCTGGTTAACATGCTGTAAGTGGTCGACATGCCGGCGCCTGCATTCCAGGCTCTACATATTACTGTCAACCTAGTGACTGTCAATCCAGTAACTTCTTCCCTTTCACTTTAATTATCTAGGTACTGTTAGCTATAATCTATGCAAATAACAATATACATTATGTAGGGTAGGATAACTATTTACTGGGATCTATAACAGTTATTTATTATGAAACAGGTGTTTGCAAATGAGGATTTTTCTTTAATTTACCTAATATAACGCATTGTTAAACCTCAGGAGAAGGTCAGTCTTTACTATAGAACAGTGATTGATAAATAAACATTTATGTCATAACTAGCGTTTGCCTCACAAATTTGCACACGTGGATGTCTGTTATTGCTCAGCAGAACTAATTTTACAAAGACAGTAGTTGCATCGAATATTGTGATGTATATTTTATATTGTAGGCATTGATCACAAAATTTGTAAACAATATTTGCAGTTTTTCCTTCAGAGATTAACACAACAAATGTTTGAGGCTCTTAACTCGTGAGCAAGCCACTTAACCTACAGTAACACAGAAAGGTTGCAAGTAACATGAGCAGTGACTTTATGATATGCAGTATATGCGCCATCTACTGGAATGACATGTATACTGCAACTTCATTAGTCTAGATAAGCCGCCTGAATAGTGCCTAATATATAATTGGATGTATATATACAGAGTAAATTATTATTTTATTTTTTTACATACATATAGAAATTTTGGACTTGCCTGTGCAAATTCTGCAAAAAAAATTTTTGCCTCCATAGTTCATACACAGTCCCTATAAGTATATTTGTTCCATAAAAATTATATTTATACACATCTAGTCATTTTTGGCTTGAGGAGCCTGTACACTGCACGTTCCGAGTATCAAGCGTCTGGTTTTTCCTTTAGTGCTTCTCGCCCTGATGTCACATTGCGATAATACATACCTCAGTTCTTTCTAGGTGACTAAGCTATACACTATTGAAAACACAATCCAAATTCATTCCGTAATTTTTGCGTGATGCCGGAACAGGCAGACAGACATAACAAAAATTCTGAAAAACATTTTTGTCTCCATAGTTCATACACAGTCCCAAGGAGTACATTTCTCCAAAATAATTCAATGTACACAAACAACCATTACAAGTTACTATAAGTACATTTATAGTAAAAAGCAGCTGTATTACAGCACATATTAACTCTGATTTAATACTTTTATTAAAACAACCTTGAAATTATTCCTGTATTACCAATTGCACCATTTGTGAATGTATTCTTAGTCTGAAATAAATTACAAAGAATTACAGATAGTGCATTACTTCTGCATAGTATTTATTTGAGTATTTGGAATGTAGATTTCTTTCACTAGCCTATGCTTATTGTACTACTCTTTATATTCCAGTTTGTCTCAAATCTGTTCCAGCAGCAGCATAAGCCATGTGTCTGTGTAACGTGTTCATCAGATGTACAGTGCGCTCTGACTGCCATACTTACTCGAATACAGAGACAGTGAGTATAAGAATATACAATTTTTCTTTTATACAGAAATATCAAATGGTAAAAATCCTTGCGATAGCAAGCCTAAACATTAATGTTATCTCTCTCTGATGTACCTTGTACTAAATTCCATTTCTTCTTCAGGGTCCATAGGGCTCCACAGGGAGCTGTTAGATCCATCTTACTAATAGAAGATGACGAACCAGCCCCTAAATCATAGCACTCACTGTTTAAACGACAAAAAGTGGCTTCAGCAGAAATAATTCTATCGGAACAGCTAGCCGAACACATGGCAGCAATCTGGCAGACGCCTGGTAAGAGGTTTCAGCCCCAAAAATGACTGACCTCCTGTTATCCATTTCTTGCGGCTCATTGTACAAAATGGGAGACTCCCCTGTGGTTGATTCCCATGTTACTCGATTAATTACGAGCACTGCATTGCATATTCCTCCAGTATCCTCTCTGAAGGACCGTACAGATAGAAAGGTTCTACTGAAGCCACTTTCTGTCATTTAAACAGTGGGTGCTTTGACTTAGGGGCTGGTTCGTCATCTTCTATTAGTAAGATAGATCTAACAGCTCGCCAAAGAACACTGTAGTAAGGACAAGCGTTGGGAGGGTGTCCAGTGTCCCCTGTGGAATTGGAGAAATGGGTTTTAAATTAAATGGTATTGGTCTTCCTCGTTGACCTTCCTGGTGTTCTCATCAGCTGTAGCTGCATCTGCTCGGTTCCGGCTGGGGTTAAGATCTTCTTAACTCTTGTTCTCATGTGTTTCCACCTGAGCCTTAGTAGCCGAATGGATAAGGCACTGGCTGTCTAGGCCAGGGCTTGTCGGTTCAGGTCCCTTCTGGGTTCATAGAGTTTTAATCAACCATCTCATCAGTAGCGGTGATGCTTTAAAGGCTACAAGAGATTCTTGTTGGTGCTCTCTAATAACCTCTGTGTTTTTGGTGGGGTTCACGGGTGGTCTAGCCAAATGTTTCTGCTTGTCCGCTTGCCATGCAGCTGTTCAATCCACATACCGTACCTTGTTCGGTTCTACTTCATGTTGGTCGCGGGGTTCGGCAAGTTTCTCAGTGCATTGTCACCCAGGAGGTCAGCTTTGGGACGTCCCCATTGTACATACTCCAGTGTCCCCTAGTGATAAAGGAGAAAACAGGTTTTTGGTACTAACCAGTAATTCCATTTCTTCTTCCTCCACTAGGGGGCACAGGGACAACCAACGCTGGGTATAGCCTGGAGAGGAGAGTCTGGGCACCAAACTGTTAAATACAAATCCCCACAAAGCCCAGGCTCCTCTCCTCTATACCCCACCCCCAGACAGAGGATTTTCAGGTTTTGAGTTTGGTGCTAGACAGGAGCTGGGCACCAGGTTTTGGGGGCGGCTACTTTAGGTGGTCCCCTAACATTTTCTGTCACTTTTATTTAATTTATTTTAGTTTATACTGAGTGTGCAGTGGAAGGCGTCAAATAGGACGCCCCCACTGCTTCTCCATCACACCAGCACTGGTGGCCGCAGCACCGGCGACTTGGCCAGTGACTTCGGCTGCCATCTCCACTACATTGGAGCCGCATGCCGCAGCCAGCCCTCAGCAGGGGAACGAGGTAAGCAGCGGCTCCTTGAGTGCAAGGAGCTGCGAGTTCATGGCTCTCACTACCGGAGCAGGAGACTTCCAGGGTGCTGGTAGGTGGGGGCTCCTGGTTTACCACACTCTCCACTAGACCACCAGTGATACATGCTATGGTTCAGGGGCTGCTTAACACAAGCAGCGGCAGCCATATTCCGGGGGGGGGGTTTGCCAGAAGAGGGAGGCGGGCGCTTCCCTGTTCGTCCCTCCCCCATCCCTGTAGCGCACTTTTCCTTTGTGGCCAGTAAGCTCCAGGTGTCTTCTCTCCTCCCCCTCCTAGACACTGGGTGGTCATTTTACTGCATGCCTGCCTTAGCGCTGAAGTGAGGAGTTTGGGATACAGCCTCCTTTATAGCCTGCTCCCTGCAGCTGTGCTTTATTCTGCTCCTTCCTGCTTTTTTGCTGGATTGTTGAGCTATTTAGGAATGTATTCTGCATTAATAGGTCTGTGTGCCTGTAAGTAAGTGTGCCCTTTATTGTGTGCCTGTACTGCTGTTACTGGTCTCTGGGGGAGCATCTGCAAGGGTGAGTACAGTATATGAATATATAAACAAATTGTTGTTATATAATACTGACACTACTTCAGGACCCCTTTTTTTTGCTTCATACTCTTCTTAGGGTGTGTGGTGCTACTTCTGCGACTATTAAGATGTCCAGAAATAAATCTACCAAGAGACAGGCGCATATGCACTGCGCACATGCAGGAAATGTCTTCTTATTCTGCCTCCTCAGGATCCAGAGCACGATGGCCTGTGTGTTAGTTGCTTTGGCGCTCTCCAACACATGGTTGCTCCCATGGATTCTACTCCAGAACCACCCTGGGCGGCACGTCTGCCGCAGGTAATGTTGCAATTTGTAGACCGTATGTCACTCCCGGTACCGCCTGTCGCAGTGCCTCAGCTGCCCATGGCTGAGCCACCCTGGATTCAAACTTTTGCACAGTCAGTACAGGGGTTGGCTCACGTATCCACATCCTTACAACAGATGCTTGATAAGGATAGAGCTCCTAGGCATATGCCTGCAACACGCGAAAGCCCCATTCCAGTATCTGGCAGAGTTTTGGAGTCAGAAGTCTCTTTTGATGGCGAGGCTAGTGCTTCTATTGCTTCCGATGTGGAGACATCTTCTGTACCTGAGGAAGCAATGTCTCCAGTAGATGTAGAGGCTCTTATTAGAGCTCCCTCCGTCGTGCGCATGCGCAATTCGGCACCATCGACCCGCTTGCGAGCGTCCTGTGCTCGCGAGCGTGTCTGATTCAGCCCCTCTGTTTCCAGTTCTCTATGATTCATTTTTGGCTGTACCTTAAATATAAGGATGCTTACTGTTTGTAGTCCTTATTGAAAGGTCCCTGCAGCATAGAATAATGAGAATGTGGCACTCTGGACCTCATTCAGAGTCGGTCGAAGCGGCCGTACGGGAAAAGGGGCCGGATATGCAAATGATTCCCTCGCAAGTTGCGTCCCTAAGTTCGGATCGGTAGCTGACCGACCAAGGGGAGGAAGCGGTCGGAAGACAAAAAAATACGCCCCCTTCTCGTATGCATTACACGTCATCTCCGGGCATATAAGGATTAATCGAGACCATCGGGAACCATCGGAACTGGTCGTAGAGCTTAAGGTTGACCATACCCTCTCTTAAGCTCTACGATCATGTCAGTGTAAAAACCTCCCATGTCACATGTGCCATGACGCTACTTTGTTAATTATGCACTCCCATAATCCGTATGTACTCCCATAAAACGCCGTTCGCATAATTAGGCACGCCTGCGTTCGGATCTCCACTCCCCCGTTTTCAAGCACCTTCCCCTGTTACCACCCACAAACGCCTCCATCTGTCACTCAAACTACCGACCTGGCTGTGTTCAAGGAGAGAGAAATTTCTGATCGTAGCGGCTAGTTTGCGCACGCGCATTGCGAACTTTACGCATGCGCAGTATAGCGAACATCGGTGGCGTGCGACCGCTTCGACCGACTCTGAATGAGGTCCTCTGTACCTTGTGTTACTATGTTTTCATTATTTTATGTGTAGGCTGTAAGCTGCTCTAACAAAATTGAAGACATCAGTTGCAAACTTAAGGGCAGATTCAATTAGCCTCAAAAAGCTGCGTTTTGGCGAGAAGCGTTTGCAGATGCGAACGTTTTGCACAAAAATGTGTATCATGCAATCTTATTGTTAAAATTTTTGCATGTGCGTAAACTGCATAGACAAAAATAGGATAGTGCAAAAAACTGGAGCACGCATAGACGAGAACCAAAAATTTTGCACCAAAACGCAAATTGAGCGAAAACTTCTCTGACGTTCAGTTATCGTTTTTTTTGCAGCTAATTGTATCTGGCCCTTAGTTCCTGATTCTGAGTCAGGATTTAGGCGGAATCACTAAGGGATTTCACGGGTATCTGCAAAACTGTGCATGTGATCACCAATTATGCATACTCCACACCATCCGTCCCCAGACCGCTCTTTCCGTGAATTGGGCTTTTCTGGGTGGTAACTTGATCTGATGCGTCTCATGGGAGTGTCGTGGGTGTGTAAGCCGACCCCCATGCTCGTTTGTAGTATGCGGACGGAGATGGGATGCCTGTTTCAGGCAGATCTTTTGCACCCAACATGGAGTCGTTGCAGCATCTAAATGGGTGCGGACAGAAAAACAGTAGGCGGGCGGCCTTCCGCATGCAGATGCATGGGTACCCGGCATACACGAGTGGGTACTTGTATTAGCATAAGATAGAAAGCAGGCTGCTGTGGCTGTTTGGAAAAATGGTTGCAGTTGTGTCCGACTCAGAATCAATTCTTAATGTGCACAGCTTTGGTTTTGCACTGGTGCATCTAGTACAATTCAGGTACTCTTCTATTGCCCACCATTCGTAGTCACTACTGCCTGTACTGATGTGGTAAGCCATAGAATATACCACGAAGTGTGCAGGTGCACCACTGGTGTTGTTAGACTTCTTATATAGTGTAATAATTTGATGAAAAGTAGGTGAGGTAGGAGCCCTTAGGCTTACAAAAGATTGTGCCAAATTTTAGCGATCCCCTCAATTAGAATTCTTTCTGCTGTATCTGATTGGTTCTCTGATTGCCCTTACTGTACACGGCCTACGTGTGAATGCACCTTCCACTTCTGTGTGGGATGCATTTCACTTTCTTTACAAACTGCATGAACCATGAGGGATGTAGGTAGTTAGAGGGAGGCAGTGTTGAACGGGGTCATGAAGGGCCCACCTGGGAATGCAGTAGTAGGGGCCTAAGCTTAAGAGATGTTGCCAGCCATGACAGTGGGACTTGGTAAACCATTAAAGAGGACATACAGAGAACAGAGCCTCTTTATAAAGGAGGGGGCAGGGGTGTGTCAGAACCATTCACTTTGATTGGCAGGAGGGGTAATCTTGGTTTAGTTTCCATAGAAAAACACCAAGCACCCAATTCAACCATGATCCTGCTTTGCCAAGTTACTCTCACCTAGAGGAGGGGGTTGGGTCCTCAGGCAGTGGAGCCCACTGGAGATTTCCCTTGTACACTTGTGGGCTAATCCGACCCTGGAGGGAGGTGATATCTATGCCTTTTATGCCACACCCATACAGCACTGAATACACTACTGGCAACACAACCACTGTCTCTCACAGTAGGCCCTTGTTCATATTCAGCCCCAGACCAGTGTGGCTCTTAATCTGACCCTGCTTAAGACCTATTAAGCATTTCAAGCATTAGAATTACAGGTCTACTACATTACTGTCCCTAAATTACCTTTGCAGTATCCTTATGGGGAAATTCAATTACCCGCAGTAAATTACCACGGGTAATAACGGTATGTAGCCTTGGGCTTTAACACATGGGGTTATTCAATTAGCCTCCCGAGTTCGCCCGATAGCCTTGTTAACACCCATTAAAGTACCATGTTAATGGACATATACACGGGTCAATGGGCGTTAACGCACAGAATTTTTTAAAATGTTCACATATTTGTGAGTAAATAGGGTCGCGGCACCCGTTAACACACAAGTTATCTGGAATTTTTTTACGACCCGCTGAGGTAGGTGAAAAAAATTCCCCATGACTCCTGGCTTCAGGGCTAATTGGATAGCCCTGTGGTATCAATTAGCCGGCGGTAATTTACCGCAGCTAATTGAATGACCTCCTTAATCTATTATCAACTTGAGTGTGATTGTGAGCCCGTCAGCTACCAACAATATTAATTCGCAGCCAGGTTATAATTATTAAGCAGGCATTTTTCTTCAGTATATTAATGACCATATTCCTATTATAGAGTGGGATATCAATGACCACACTACCTGTTATACCACTTTCACACTGGAAAACCTCAAAAATCCGGCTTCAACCCAGCATTTGATCCACAGGTTTTTATTGCTGGTCCCAGCGTGTACCCCCCTTCACACAGAAAAACAATTTCCCGGGTCAAGCATTTAGACCCGATAATTTGCGGAGCAACCCAGGTATTTGTTCTGTGAGAAATTGTCAACCAGGGTCGAAGTTTTGGGAATTTTGACCCGGGATGACACTTTAACACAGAAAACGACCCGTGTTGATCCGCAAATTACCAGGTCCAAATGCTTTACCCAGGAATTTGCTTTTCTGGGTGAAAGGGTACATAATGGTGAATGATCACTTATACTAATAACTACATATATATACTGTATTTTGAAATTGTATGAGAATCCTTTCATTTTGTATGCAGCAGTACCTGGAAATATTTTACTCTTGTAATGTGATCGATGAAGCAATGTGTGCTTTTGTTTTGCAGTTATCACATGGCACCAGGACCACCACGGCCTCTAAAGGTTGTGTGCACGGGAGGACACACATTTCTTAGTTTCCTGCTTGGAGCGTATGTCACAAACTTAGCAGGAAGAACTTCTGATTGGTTAGGCTACCTGCGCTTCCTATTAATCCCACTGGGTGAGGCAACAATAATAAAAAGACAACACTGTTTCAAGCTATAGTACTATTAAAAATTATTAAAATTATCTTCAAACATACACTTATAGACTTCTAGTGATCCATTCTTTACATATATCCAAAAGTTAAAACACTTTGTTACAAAATTGTAAATTATTTGTGGCCCTTACAACTAATAACCCTTTGGGTTTCTGTTAGAGTTAGCAGCAAATCCAACCAAAGGATATACATTTGCACCTGGATGCAATTCGTAGTTATCAAACATCCATTGGGGGGACACTAGATCAACAGGCATTTTAAGAAAAAAATTGAAAGAAGTGCAGTATGAGTGCCCCTCTATATACTCTGGCCTGAATGTCTCCAGTTTGTATTCTAGTGCACACTGGAGCAGGCAGCTTTTTTCTTATATTTATATATAAAAAAAAAATTGTTTTATTATATATTTTTATATTTATTGCCTAAATTGTGAGCTGTGGTGGCCATTTTTTTTAAAGTATCGCCTCCACATACATAGACCTAAGAGTAGTACTGACTAGTGGTCATACTGTCACTGGGACTCTGCTGAGCTTTAGGTGACGGTATTAGGGTTTTGTGAGGGGCTCAAAAGTTAGTTAGTTGCTCAGCCAGTGCCATTTTAGCTACTTATACACCTTGGCACTAGGTTTTGTCCACTGCAGTTGAATTTTTAATTTTCTCAGGGAGTTGTTACCAAAAGAGGTTTGGATTTTATTCAAAGATCTTTCTCGTTCAAAAGCCAAATTCTACTTTCTGTCCAATTTTAATGTCCATGTTTAGGTAGACTCCTTTAAGATCAAATGAGGTTATAAATCAAGGCATGGAGCTAAACAAGTTCATGGTGTCCACAGACATAAAAGACATGCTTGCAGGTTCTAATTTTGGGAAGCATCAATGCTTTCTTAGGTTTGCAGTTTAACCTCACCACTTTCAGTTCTACATCATTATTTTTGAATTAGTGACTGCACCAAGATTCTTTAAAAGAATCATGGTCACAGTGGCGGTCCTTTTGAGAGCCAAAGATATAACTGTTATGCCATATTAGTTGACTGGATGTTTTCATAAAATGATTTGTGACACAAACCAGGCTATTCTTGCCAATAGACAAGAGTCTCTACTTGCTCTCAAATGGATTTCAGTCCATTTAGCCATGGGGGTCCTGTGAAAATGGTGTCTACATTTGAGGCAGTCCAAGTTTGTACAGTTCCACTCAAAACTAATGGCGTGGTTAGCGAAATAGAACGAGTCTTAGTACATACTGTCCAGTTACCTCTACAGTTTGTCTCCAGGGACACAAATGTCTCCTGTGGTGTGCTAAGACAGGCAGTACCAACGGAGACTGTCCATTCTCAAATGGGAACTAGAAAACTTGTGCAACTTTCATGGACTTCGATC
Organism: Taudactylus pleione; assembly: GCA_031769625.1. Classification (NCBI taxonomy): domain Eukaryota; kingdom Metazoa; phylum Chordata; class Amphibia; order Anura; family Myobatrachidae; genus Taudactylus; species Taudactylus pleione. Next base: position 3,500,055 of record JAUIMM010000311.1, on the reverse strand, counting down.
ACGTAAGGATTCTAAAAGGGCATACACACTAGACGATAAAGTGAACGATATGGAAGATAACGATATAGTTTTTGTTCATATTGTTCAAGATCATCTAGTGTGTATGCATAATATCGTTAACGATCGTTAACAATATCTTCCATCACCCAAACTTTTAGGCCAATCTGACGATATCGTCAGATTCTGCAAATTCGGGGATGTGGCTGCATGACATCACTGAACGATATCGTTAACGATATCATTCCGTGTGTATGCTGAAATAGTTTGTCAGGGACAGCTCAGGAATTCAAGGCCAAACACTAGACGATATCGCTCATGGAGCATATTGTCTACTGCGTATGAGCCTTTAGTTCCAAATCAAGTTACAAATGTCCTAGAGCTGATTTTAAAAGCTCAGCTTTTTAAGTGAAGGATAAACAAAGATACAGATGGGTGATGCTACAGCAGTAGACACAAAAGCCCCTTAGCATTAAAAGAAATGAAGGATGAAGGGAATCATTGGCTGGGGGTAACTCAGTGTGCCAGTGATTTCCACTATGTTTATGGTGGTAAGCAGATTTTCAAAAAAGGCTCCTTGGAACGTCCATCTGGTTTATTTAATTCCTATGTTACCTATTTTATCAAGGTGCTGAAAAGAAAAAGATGGCAGCTGTTCACATGGACCTAGATTAGCGGAAAAGATTGCGATACATATAAGTAATGGCTTTGCATCTTCTGTCCAAAAAGGATCTTCAATCCCAGAGACCATTCCAAAATAAAAATAAAATAATAATAATTTAGCTCTTTTGGCTTTAGCACGTTATCTGATTCTATGCTTCAAACTATGGGGCCCTTTTTATCAGGAATATGATAATGGTGCTCCAGCCAATCAGCTCCTAACTGTCATCTGTGTGAAAAGTGACAGCTGGGAGCTGATTGGCTGGATCACCATTTATCATACGCAACAAGTTTTAAAACTTGTTGCGTATGATAAAACTCGTTGATAAATGGGCCCCTATGATTGAGGCTACAAAGCCTTCATCAGCCAATAAATGACATACTGTATATATCTTGGTGTTAAAAGAAGTTATTTTTCTGCTTCTTTTTCAATCTTGGGGGTCAATCCAATAGACAGCGTATACCACGTGCAAATTCGGGCTGAGCAAGGGGTGTGAGATACGGTGCCGTTGCCGGCATTTGAATGCCGTTGCAACGGCAACTCGCACCATTAGCAGGAAATTGGATTGATCCCTTAGATTACGCCTGTTCTTGTAAGGTCTACTACCCTTGCATGGTTTTGCCAAGATGCACCAATTGAGGCCCTTTGGGTCAGTCTATTACAAAATAGTTTCATGTATGTAGTGTACCAATTACAGGAGCATATCAGAACCATCAGGCTACATTGTCAGGGAAAAATATTCTTTCACAACTGAGAGAAAGAATTATGCAGCCTAACATTTCCACTTTTAGTAAATTATATAATTAAAATATCTGGTAGATATAATTATTTCTTTTTTCAGGGTCTCATCCTGTGTGTAAATATATTTCTTCCATGGATCCTCGTTATGCATCTCTATTCTTTGATGCTTCTTGGCGAGAGCTATTCAATAGATCCGAGGCTCCAGTAATAGGTAAGATTTTTCTGTATTGGTTGATGATCTTTATAATAAAGGACAGACACTATTATAGCACCAATTAGATGTGAATGGCAAGTAGCGAGTTTGTTTCTTGAATTCGCACACTTCGCAGCGAAGCGCACTCCCGAGAATTCTCCAATCCAATTAAAAATACCTATTCGCACAACTCGCAGCGGAGGGGTGCGAATTGACTGCCAAATGAGATTTGCGAGAAATGCATGAAAATGTGGGGAGACCATCCTGGACCCCCCAAAATGGATAATTTTGTTAGCAGGAACGTATAGAAGGCTGTTTGTGGGCATTAGGAAGGTACTGTAGGTTTTTAAATGGTGTCAAATGGCTGATTTGTGGGGGTTTTTAAATGCAAGAAAATGATAAAAAAAAACTAACTTTTTTTCATTTAATCTCAAACACATTGAATGAAAAAAAAAAGTAGGAAAAGGGATGATTTTGGGATACTTTGAGGGCACCTTGAAAAATTGAAAACTAAATTATAAAAACAATTATTTTTCAACTAAAAAATTATTGTAATTAACTTTGGGGTGACATGTAAATTTGACTAATTAAGCTAATGCCTAATTAGTCATTATGGGTGGGGGTGTCCACGGGGTTCAGCACTGTGTCCCCACATTTTAACCTTAAAATAAAGATTTTCCTTTCCATCTCTCACCCTCAGGGAGGTGCAAATTCAGTCTGACTGATTCAGTGCGAATTGCTAATTGGATTGCAAAAATGAATTTGCTATGCGAATTCAAAGTGAAAATAGCAATTCACACCTTATAGGATTGACCCCTATAAAGGAACAAAATTAATGACAGCAAATGATTTGTGTTATATGTTTTTAAATGTAGAGTGATGTTTTACAAAAATAAAATGCCTAGTTAGCAATTACCTCTGTTGTAGTGATTTAAAAAAATAATTATAACTGCTGATTAGTAATAATAGAGCTTTGTTTTGCATCATGAGGAAAAGTAACAAAGTACTTAATCTATCACCAAATGGCAATATCACAGCCCTATGCCTCAAAATCAAATAAAAGACCCAATAATGATTTGATTGATCAATAAATTGGTTCATTATCTGGCAAGTTCATAAATGCAGGTAGAAGATGACCGCTATCAATTTTTGTGTGCAGTTATCTTCTATCAGCAATTCCAAGCACCTGTGTAACACCCAGATGTGACCTAGCAACCTGGACACACTGATGGATGGTTGTGTAGCCAAATTGTTAAGCAATCCTGTGACTCAGGTCTCAGGCTTATACCCCTTTTACACCTAAGCAGCCGGTCTGACCCGGGATTTGGAACATGGGAGGAGATGTATTATTCCGCGATATGGGGGTTTAGTGGTATCAGCGCACGTTATGTGCGCTGATACTGCTTCTCCCCCATGTATTAATGTGGGGTTGGGTGGTAAATGACGGACGGTATGCGCCCGTTATTATCTGCTCTGCTATCTACAAGATAGCGAGCCGATGTGCCAGGCAATGTATGAACGGTCAGTGGTTGCTGTGGTTGCCCTAACACCACAGCAGGGACAGTATTGTCACTGGATGTGGCGGCTGCCGGGCTGCACGTGAGATCTCCTGATGCTTGCGAGATCTCACACATGCCCAGTGGAGCAGACCAGTTGAGTAGAGAGCTCTAGGCTGATGCGCTGTGGGCTCTGGCAGGGATCACCAGAGGGAGGAGTTTTCACTCCCCCACTCCGGCAGACGAGATGTTTTTACATCTCGTCGGTACTGCTTGCTGCTTTGTGTCAGTAAAGAGGTAAATTCGGCGACATGAATTACCAGAGTTCGAACGCTGCATGATAGTAGGTGCCCGAAGATTGGACATTCCATTTCCAAAGTTGTTCGGACATTCAACACTACTTCTCAATCTTCAGTGTCACATGTGTACCAGGAATACCTCATGGAAGGCATTACCACCCACTGTGGACAGCACAGTGGCCGACCACGTGTGCTTAATGATCGTGACCAGCGGCGTCTTGTCAGAATTGTCCGTGGTAACTGACAAGCGATACTGGCTCAAGTCATATCTATATTCTATGGGATATGGGAGCAGAAGACCCACCAGAGTGCCCCTGTTAATACTACGACACCAGACACAGCGCCTCACCTCAGCTTGTGACATCGCTAATAGGACATTGGAGGACTGGCAACCACTGCCGTGGTCTGATGAGTCATGGTTCCAGTTTTTTCGAGCTGATGGTAGGGTTTCAGTGGCGCAGATCCCGTGAGGCCATGGACCCCAGTTGTCAACAAGGCACCGTGCAGGTAGGTGGTGGTTCCATAATGGTGTGGGGCGCGTTCTCGTGGCATAGGTTGGGTCCGCCTGAACACATCATTGATCCGCTACTTTGCTTGATTGCTTGTTGACCGTTTGCAGCCCTTCATGGACTTCATGTACCTCACAATGATGAAATACTCCAGCAGGATAATGCACCGTGTAATCGGTCCCAAGTTGCCCACATTTGGTTTGAGGAGTATTCAGACGAATGGTGTGGCCACAACGTTTGTCTGGCTTGAACCCATTCAAGCATTTACTCGCATGGGAAATGGTGGAGAGGTGCATTCGCACCCAAGATCCTGCACCTACAAATATTAGGGAGCTGTGGGAAGCTATCCAGATGGCATGGGACAACATTTCTCCAGAGATCTTCCGTCCACTTGTAGAATCGATGCCACTCGAGGTGCTGCACTTCGCCAGGCTAGAGGGGGTTCTACACGATTCTCCCATGACTTTTGGCACTTCAGTGTAATCAGAGAAGACCTAGAAGGACAAGTACAGCCTTATGTGGGCAATTTTAAATACAGTATTGTGCAGAATTTTGTCTATACAAAACAAATCTGTAATCTTTTAAATGATTAAATAGAAATATACAATATACAATTTTTACTCTCTTACTGTAAAAACAGGTATGCTTACATTATAGAATATAATAAGTTATAAATTAACATTTTATCATTACTTTAAGTGTCTTAAACCATTAAATATATATTTTTTTTATTTTGTTTCTATAAAGAAACATTTGATGTCATTGGTCGAATAATGCAATACGTGGGTGGAGCCAGCAACTCTCACCAGCTACCAATTGCAGAAGCCATGTTAACCTGCAAACATAAACTGTGAGTAGCCAAAGTACCAGGAGTAAATTAGAGTGCACTATAGATTTGTCGCAGAGTTTTGGCTTGATAATAGAAAGAACAAATATTTTATCTGGTAAGATAAAGCAGATCAATTTAATGAATTAGTCTGCAAATAATAAAACTAGTAAACTAAAGTTTAGAACAAAAATGAGTTAACCACAAACGCAGTCTCCAGGCGCTATTAAATTAATCTGATGATGTTAGATTGTTAATAATATAATAATCTATAGTACGCTGCTCCCCAATAAAGTAGATCTGTTACTACTTAATGGTTAGAGATTATATATATATACAAGAGGAATAGAAAAAACTATTCAACTTGAGGGTGTGCGATATCATAGATTAACTAAGACACAGATGTAAAAAATCATTAATATTTAATAATATAATATAAAAGTACCTAGTTCTTGGCTAGGCTTGCATAAAACCATACACCACACAATTCCAATAATACATATATATATATATAATTATAATGGAACAATATCCTGATTTATCCCCACTTAACTATTGATAAACAGTAACGTGCCTAGAAACCACTAGAGCAAGCAGCCGATCATATTCTTTCACAATCTCACTCTAGGTAGCAATGCTACAATGCTGCAAGGATTGTTCATATATCCTATCCAATATCAATTGATGATCTCTTATTCATTTATGGAGAAAATATGAAAGGTCCTTTATCAAATGAGGAATAGAACCTCTTAAGTGGCTTCTTCTTGTGGAAAAAAACAAAAAGCAGTTGGGTATAATGGTATCAACTACTCTGATGTAATAGAGCTCTCACTGGCCGTATCCCGTTTTCAATCCGACATCAGTCTTCACCGCTGTTAGCGCAACACCCGCCGTATTTTGCCAAGGAGTAATGGATATTTACTATCATTCATAAGTCATGTATCGCCCCATATGGAATAATAGTGGGCGTACTCACAGTCTTGTATCAAACACTCCTGGCTGGCTCCGGTGTTTAATCTTTTTAGCGTATAGCATGTATAAAGGGAATCGCATCCAGCAGCCGAGTCTCCACGAATACCATCCGGTAAGTATCCACAGATATGCCAGGGGTCAGGACTGGTCCAAACAATGTCCCTATAAATGTATTTGACGCGTTTCTCTGATTCAAATGGCAGTTTCTTCAGAAGGTCAGTAATAAGAGGTTCTATTCCTCATTTGATAAAGGACCTTTCATATTGTTCCATTATAATTATATATATATATGTATTATTGGAATTGTGTGGTGTATGGTTTTATGCAAGCCTAGCCAAGAACTAGGTACTTTTATATTATATTATTAAATATTAATGATTTTTTACATCTGTGTCTTAGTTAATCTATGATATCGCGCACCCTCAAGTGGAATAGTTTTTTCTATTCCTCTTGTATATATATATAGTAAACTAAAGATTCTACAGTAATTAATGACCTGGTGTACATAATTTGTAGATCAGTTTTTCAGATTTGTTACAAAAAAAAAACTTAAAGGATGATGGGATTTAGGGTCTGATTCCGAGTCGCATGTAATTTGCACACAATCCTGATGTTCATGTTGTTGAGTGATTATTTGCAATTGTGTATGCCCAAAAATGTCAGAGCACCCTACGGTGCATGTATTACACAGTGTGTACGCACGAAGGTGCTGTTGCAATTGGTTCAAACAGTAACAGAAAGGTGGCAGAAAAGTGATGGGCGTTCCTGGTAACTGGGAGGTAGCTACTAGTGCATGCAACAATGGTCTGCTCAGTGGGACTATTATGTGTCGCGGACTTGTCAGAGCAAGTGACTGCGCTCCCAGGTGCTCAAGCGCTCATGTAGGAGGCCATACTCGACAGAGAAACTGCACGGGTTGGTGCAAGTCTCGATGATACGACCGATAGTGACGTATAAATACACACCAATCGATATTTGAGCATGCAGCCTGCTCATTTTGCTGAAAGATAGGCAGTCCTTGCACATTCCGCTGAATGAATGTACACAAGAGAAGGAGTCTGTAGGCCATTTGTATAAACTCGCAGATGGGTGACGGCCAATAAACGCTGCTACATGCGCTTTTGCGTGCGACTCAGAATCAGCCCCTTAGTGAGAGCAGAATGCTGCAGCACGTCTGAGACATGACACTTTATCTTCCTTTCTCAGCCAGGAGGATGATTCTTATCAGAAGTTTATCCCGTTCATTGGGGTAAGTAGCAGAGAGAAATTCATTAACTCAAGCTGCAAATTGTTTATTTTATTTTTAATGGTGATGCGCTAATAAACAAATAATATAGTATGTAGTTCCTGAATTGGCAGAAAAAATTCTCAAGACAACACCTATATAATATTAATAATCTTTATAAAAATGGAATATGTCAGTACATAGAATCACATTTGCACTTATGAATAATCACATTTAACCAATATTAAAAGACTCCAATGCACTCCTGATATTTGAAATACAGGTTGAGTCTCCCATATCCAAAATGCTTGGGACCAGAGGTATTTTGGATAACGGAATATTCCGTAATTTGGAATATTTGCATAAAATAATGAAATATCTTGGGAATGTGACACAAATCTAATTACAGAATGCATTTATGTGTTATATACACCTTATACACACAGCCTGAAGGTCATTTTATACTATATTTTTAATAATTTTCTGCATCAAAAAAAGTTGGTTTAAATACATGAAATTCATTTATGTTTCCTATACACCTTATACACACAGCCTGAAGGTTATTTTATACAATATTTTTAATAATTTGTGCTTTAAACAAAGTTTGTGTACATTAAACCATCAGAAAGCAAAGGTTTCACTTTCTCAGTCATGCTAAAAATATTCCGTATTTCGGAATATTTGGATATGGGAGCTCAACCTGTATATAAAATATACTGCCTCTAATAGAAATAAATCACTGGATCTTTGATGCCTGGAGCAGTCTCTTGTCAAATTAATGACATGTGGAAAATCCAATAATAAATATATAAAACTCTTTCTGTATGATATAAGTGCACACGCTGTTATACCAGTCTATTTTTATAAAGATTATTAATATTATATAGGTGGAGTCTTGAGAATTTTTTCTGCCATTTCGGGAACTACATAGTATATTATTTATTTGTTTATTAGCGCATCACCATTGTCTTGTTGTGGTATCTCTATATTAGTAGTGGGCAGACACAAGCCCATTGAGTGAATTTGCTGCTATAATTTTTATATTCTATTCATTGATTAGCACCCAGTCTTTTTGTTTCTCTGTTTAATTTATTTTTAAAGCTGTTTAGCAAAACACCATTTTCTAAATATCAGATCTGTATGGGTTATGGGTGAAAGATCGACAGTAAAAAGGTCGACAAGCAATATGTCGACACCAGATGGTCGACAGTGACTAAAGGTCAACTTTTGATGTAGGTCGATAGGGTCAAAAGGTTGATATTGAAATGGTCAACACAAAAATGGTTGGCGCATTTTTTTTTTTTTTTTTTGTTGGTTATTGTTGGGCAGTTACCAGAGGTTTAGGGTTAGGCACTAAGAAAGACAACTAGGGTTAGGCATGGACCCCGACAGTTAAGGTTGGGCACTAGGAGGGACAGTTAGGGTAAGGAACCAAGGGGAGAGTTATGGAGCATACACACGGTCAGATTTGTCAGACTTGTCAGATTTGTCAGATGAACGATTAAACGATTTGAACGATTTGAACGATTTTACCAAAGTTTTGAACGATTTGAACGATTGAACGATTTTTGACTGCATTAAAATGAATGGAATCGTCCAAGTCTGACTGCAAACACATCAGATGTCAGAATCGTTATCTGACCATCGGGAACGCGCATCGTTGATCGTCCATCGTTCAGGCATGTCAGATATGAACGATTTTCCTTCAGATATGAACGACTGAACGATTTTTAAATCGTTATCGTTCATATCTGAAGGAAAAATCTGACCGTGTGTATGCACCATTAGTGTTAGGGTGATGATTAAGGTTAGAAAACAAAAAGAGCACGTGTCAACCATTTTTGTGTCGACCATTCTAATATCGACCTTTTGTCCCTGTCAACATTTTGTACCCGTCGATCTACATCCATGTAGAGCTTTTGTGTGTCGACCTTTCATACCTGTCGACCTGTTGTCCCTTTCGACCTATTGACTAAATGTACCATTTGGTGTCTATCTAGAGTCTAGATCTTCTACCTTTTTACTGTTGATCTAATGAACCACAGCCGATCTGTACCTAATTTATTTTTTTTTAATGCAAAAAAGTCTAATTTCTTCTATTACATGTACATATATACTCACTATAAAATCCTGATGTCATAATATTTATTATTTTATTTGATGCAAAACATTATTTTATTGCACAAATCAGTCACACACTTATTGTATGTGACTGAGTCTCTGAATCTGTATACAAAGTGGTACAATATAGCGGTCGCAGCTTTATTTTTTTTCAAGTCCTGTTGTGCTTCATATACAGTCTCAGTCGTACACAGATATACAAGTGTCACATATCAAATTAATCACACAGTCTGCTCATGCGTCCTAGCCGCATCGCATTGCAACTTATATGCATTGTCAGCAAATAAAGACACCCAACGCTAGCAGAGTAGCATGGGACCAGGCAAGTCGCACTGTGTGGCTTATTGAGACTAGATGTATGAGGACACATCTGTATATGCTTTTCTCTAATCCCATTGGGAGACACTGGAACAATGTTGCTAGTTGGAACGTGATCACTTTAAGAAAAAAATGAGTGAAGGCCAAGACCACCCTCCCCCCACCCTCTATATCAGGGGTCTTCAACCTTGGCCCTCCAGCTGCTGTGGAACTACACATCCCAGCATGCATTGCCATAATTTTAGCATGCTGTTATATCAAAAAGGTGGCAGTGCATGCTGGGATGTGTAGTTCCACAGCAGCTGGAGGGCCAAGGTTGAAGACCCCTGCTCTATATACTACAGCTGACAAGCCTCGATTACTTGTTTAACACAGTCCCATACCAGGAGGAGTATAAACAAAGTGAAAGGGAGGTGAAGACAATAATGTAAAAATTTCTCAACGATGTGTCCAACAAGAATAACACCAGAGTTCCAAATAGGGTGTCCAGAGTCCCCTCAGTGAACTATGAGAAAATGACTTAACATTAGTCCAAAATTCTGTTTTATCATACATCTATTGGGGATACTGGACCAGTGGAGAAATACCAAAGCATTTTGTGTGGAAGCAGGGCCGGATTATTGGGAGGGCGATAGGGGCGATCGTCCTGGGGCCCCCACACATAGGGGGCCCCCACACACTGTCCCTTGCCCCCAGGGCCGGCGCAACCCTCTCTGCAAGTCCTGCACTGCAGGAAGGTGCCAGGCTGGAGAGGCGCTCTCCCTGCAGCAGTTCTTGCTACTGTCGGCTGCCGCTGTGTCTGTCACACTGAGACAGGCAGTGGCAGTCTACTGCTGAGCTCTTCATAGATGATGGGGGAGAGGGGTGGGGGAGCGCTAGAGGCAGGGGTGCTGATTAATAAGACGATCAGCCTGAACTGAAGGCGAAGGCGAAGCCGCCGGGGTGGATGTTCCTCTCCACCGGGGTGCTCCTCCTCTCTCCCTGATCATCACGCTGGGAACAGGCAGGGACAGTCTGCTAAACATTTGCCAGTTTACAAGTGTATTCAGACACTGTTGACTACACTTGTATAGTGACAAGTAGTTTGTACACCGTCCCTGCTTGTTCCCAGCGTGACCCTCTGACCTCCCAGTCAGAGAGGATGTAGAGAAGGGACTGGGAGACAGCAGGAGTGCAGCAGCAGCAGCCAGCACAGTAACTATGTGCTATTATGAATGTGTGTGTGTCTATATATATGTATATATATATATATATGTGTGTATGTATATATGTGTGTGTATATCTGTGTGTCTATATATATATATATATATATATATATATATATATATGGGGCCCCCACATGTTTGTTGCCCAGGGGCCCCCACAGACCTTAATTCGGCCCTGAGTGGAAGGACTCTGAAGTAGCAACTGCTCCCAGAGCACTTAGACTAAACTTGAGTCTTCCCGGCTGTGGAACAAAGAGGTACTTGGACCATTCATTTTTTCTTAAAGTGCCCAAGATGCTACCAGCAACTCTATACAGCATTGTTCTAGTGTACTAAGGGCCTGATTCATTAAGGGTCGCTATTGCGATCACAGCTCGGTAATCGCACGCAGACTGCTGCAAAAATATGCTAATGACTGCTATCGCAATGCCGTCACACTGCCAGCATAGAGACGCCCACTGCCTCATACTACCGCTATCTCCATCCGTAATAACTTGCAAACCTCCATAAACATCGGTAACATTGAGTACCATCGGTCCCTCACTCAGAATTACAACATCCTTACCTTACTTAGAAATTGCTAACCTCATTGCACGAAGTAAGTACTCAAGCTGCATATTAAATCACAATGGCTAATTTATGGCCGCTCGCGCAACGGCGTTCAAATGGACAGACATGCCTGCGTTTCTCCAACCACCCCCACATCACCACCCACCAAACGCTCACTGCCTGTCAATCACTCTGCGTGGTCTTCGTGATCGCAGTGGTGCCTTCGCGCACTGCGATACATACGCATGCACAGTACGCAACAATCGCCGTCTGCTTACGCTTCAGCAATAGTGATCCGTAATAAATCAGGCCCTAAGTACTAAAGTTCACTTTTCTCTTACATCTCCCAGAGGATGCAAGAAAATAAAGAAGTTTTTACCTCTTTGGCATTTTTAGTTTTTTTTACATAATGGAATAAATATTATTTATATGCACACATTTATCTATAATATCAAAATAAAAAATAACTTTTAAGCTGTTTCTTAATTATAAATATTACTGTATAACCTACCTGTTTATTGTAGGTGTCTGTTTCCAAATGACCAAAGTTTTTTATTTTACTTGGAGCATAGTAGATGTTTGTGACAAACTAGATGATATTAGTAGAAGAATATAGATTCTCTATTGGGATAAATTGCACTGCCACCTACTACTTACTAAGCTTCTACCTACCCTAGACAGAACCTTGGGGGATGTACCTGCTGCCCTTATTCCAAGAACTCTATCACAGGCCTGGCCAAAAAAGTAGGAGGGTGGAGAATAGGAGGTGAGCTTGAGGACTAATCACAAGTTCAAACTGAGAAATTGTGGCTTATGATTGGTCCTTCCACTCGCACACCTCATTCATTGCCATTTTAAAGAGGCAAACTGAATGAATCTGTTGCTCTGGTAACAATGGCTTCATGAAAAAGCCTCTGGCTTAGGGTAGAAGCAGAGTTGTAAGTGTATATATGTGGGTTTTCAGATGTATCGATTGCACCAAGGATAGAGCTGGTGCAAGTATGCATTAATGATTATGACTGGTATCAGACTGAGGGCCTGATTCTAAGTTGCACACAATGCTGGTGTTGACAGAGTTGAGCAATTTTTTGCTGTTATACATGATTCTTAGTCTCACCACACAGAGACATGGCCCATTCTATGGGCTTGTGTACACAGACTCTCAATCATTCAGTTTTCAGGCCATACTCAGATGGAAAATCTGCACCTGCCATAGGGCTGGTGCAAGTTTCGATGGTGCGACTGATGGTGGCTTCTAAATATGCACCAGGAGGTATTACATAGTCTACTGATACTGCAAATGGGCGTCTTAGTCTTTGCACATTCATATGCATGGATGTACACCAGGGAACAACTTTGTAGCAGCATTTGCATAAATTCACAGGCGGGCGACCACCAATAGATTCAGCTGCGGCAGCTTCTGCGTCCATCTCTGAATCAGGCCCTAAGTGTACATTTTATTTACATTGAATAAAGCTGTTTTTGATCTGAACATGAAAAGGCAAGAAAGCAAGATTATATACAGGTGATGAGCAGAGGACCATGCCTACATAGGCTTTTACCTTTATTCTTTCCTAAAAGACCAACTACTCCAAAGAGCTTCTATCTTAGTTAATTATTTTAATTAGTTAATTATTTTACCTTAATGATCTATTTTACCAACATTTTCTCCAGACTTAATGTTTCACTAATTTTAGTCATCACTTCATAGAATGTCTCTCATTTCTCCCTTTCCTCTTGTTATGAAAGGCTGTCATATATTGAGATTTTTTCCTTTTCACATTGTGTCTCCCCGTGCCTTTTCCTTCGGAGTCTCCTTCCTCTCATTGCCCCTAATGTCCCCCTGCAGGTGGTGAAAGTCGGACTGGTGGAGACGTCCCCCCCAAATACTGGTATGTGAGGAAGAAGCATTCCCTAAACTGTACCAGCCGTCCAATCCTAACATACTGTTCAAAAGTTTGGGGTCACTTAGAAATGTCCTTATTTTTGAAAGCAAAGCACTGTTTTTTCAATGAAGATAACTTTAAATTAATCAGAAATACACTCTATACATTGTTAATGTGGTAAATGACTATACTAGCTGCAAACGTCTGGATTTTAAAGGAATATCTTCATAGATGTATAGCGGCCCATTTCCAGCAAGCATCACTCGAGTGTTCTAATGATACATTGTGTTTGCTAAGCGCGTTAGAAGACTAATGGATGATTAGAAAACCCTTGTGCAATTATGTTAGCACAGCTGAAAACTTGTTTGCACGTTAGAGAAGCTATAAAACTGGCCTTCCTTTGAGCTAGTTGAGTATCTGGACCATCACATTTGTGGGTGCGAGTATACTCTCCAAATGGCCAGAAAAGGAGAACTTTCATGTGAAACTCGACAGTCTAATCTTGTTCTTGGAAATGAAGGCTATTCCATGCGAGAAATTGCTAAGAAACTGAACATTTCCTACAACGATGTGTACTACACCCTTCAAAGAACAGCACAAACAGGCTCTAACCAGAGTAGAAAGAGAAGTGGGAGGCCCCGTTGCACAACTGTGCAAGAAGACAAGTACATTAGAGTCTCTAGTTTGAGAAATAGACGCCTCACAATTCCTCAACTGGCAGCTTCATTAAATGGTACCCGCAAAACACCAGTGTCAACGTCTACAGTGAAGAGGTGACTCCGGGATGCTGGCCTTCTAGGCAGAGTGGCAAAGAAAAAGCCATATCTGAGACTGTCCAATAAAAGGAAAAGATTAATATGGGCAAAATAACACAGACATTGGACAGAGGAAGATTGGAAAAAAGTGTTATGGACAGACGAATCGAAGTTTGAGGTGTTTGGATCACACAGAAGAACATTTGTGAGACGTAGATCAAGTGAAAAGATGCTGGCAGAGTGCCTGACGCCATCTGTCAAGCATGTTGGAGGTAATGTGATGGTCTGGGGCTGCTTTGGTGCTGGTAAAGTGGGAGATTTGTACAAGGTAAAAGGGATTTTGAATAAGGAAGGCTATCACTCCATTTTGCAACGCCATGCCATACCCTGTAGACATCGCTTGATTGGAACCAATCTCCACCTCCAACAGGACAATGACCCAAAGCACACCTCCAAATTATGCCAGAACTATTTAGGGAAGAAGCAGGCAGCTGGTATTCTGTCTGTAATGGAGTGGCCAGTGCAGTCACCAGATCTCAACCCCATTGAGCTGTTGTGGAAGCAGCTTGACCATATGGTACACAAGAAGTGCCCGTCAAGCAAATCCATCTTGTGGGAGGTGCTTCACGAAGCGTGGGGTGAAATTTCTTCAGATTGCCTCAACAAATTAATAGCTAGAATGCCAAAGGTCTGCAATGCTGTAATTGCTGCAAAGGAGTATTCTTTGATGAAAGCAAAGTTTGAAGGGCAAAATTATTATTGCAAATAAAAATCATTATTTCTAACCTTGCCAATGTCTTGACTATATGTTCTATTCATTTTGCAACCCATTTGATAAATAAAAGTCAGTTTTCATGTAAAACACGAAATTGTCTGGGTGACCCCAAACTTTTGAACGGTAGTGTATACGTCTTTCTTGGTTTATAACTTTTAATACATTTTTTCCCTCAATCTCCCTCACTCTTTACTTTGATAATTTTTACAGATGCAGAGGATTCTGTCTCCCTTGGGGTTGGTCTCCCTTCTACATCTCCTCCTGCTTCAACTGGGCTCCCCCGAGATAGTTCAGCTACACCTCCATCCTCTCCATCACTGAGTGCTGGTCTCCAAGGAAGCACAGGGTAAGATAATATAGGGAAGAGAGCAATCTATGACATTAAGTATGACAAGTCATAAATGAGTTGTACTAAAGTAGATGAACCAGAAATGTTTAGTAGTTTATTAAGTTTGAACCCAAGACCTTATATGGATTACATTATGAGCCATGCCTGTATTTGAACCCCAAACATACTGTACATCTATTATACAGCGTCAGCTAGTAGCAGCAATAAATATTTGGGTACTGCATTACAGATGTATGTAAGAGTGATAAAAACCTTTTCTCTTATATTTTTTGATTAAATAAGATCTACTTATTAGACAAATTAAGGTTTTAAGATAATTCTGTTTGCTTTATATTTTGCACATATTCTTATACTGTTAATTTCTTCTTCAGTGTCCATAGGGCTCCGCAGGGAGACATTGGGGTATAGGTGGGACCTGGAGGACCGGACACCAACAGCAAAGCTTTCAATCCCAGGATGCTCTGGTCCTTCCCCCTATACCTCACCCACAGGTAACTTCAGTTTCGTTGGTGTCCGGCTGGAGCTGGACCATCATTATAACAGGGGGCAGCATTAAGCAGCCCAAGCTTTTATTTTATGATTTAATTATTTAATTTATTTTTTTACTATAATTGTCGAGCAACACCAGACTGTCCTCCAGACGCCTGTGCTGCCACCCGATCACCCCTCCGAGGCGCTGTGACTCCAAGCCTGTGCTAGGTACTCCCGATGGGGCTCCGAGGGGGACTAGCTAGCAGGCTCCTCGGACCCCAGACTGCAGCCCGGAATTCAGGGGACAGCTAAGGCGGAACCCCGTTTGTCGGGACCCGCATTGTTGCGCAGTCTTGCCTCTGGTCTCAGGAGACAGACCGGAGGCACTGATTTGGACACTGGTGCACCCACGACTCCACTAGACCACCGGGGCATATAACATACTGCGCAGGGCATATGTAAGGAGGCCAGGGCATATGTAAGGAGAGAAAGTGCTTTCCCTGCAGCCCCTCCCACAGTCCAGGGCGCCATTCCACTGCAGTCTTGGTGTTCGCTAGGCTGCTCCTCCCTCACCCTCTGCCACCCCAGATATGCATGGCAGCCATTTCCTGCAAGCAGGTCTCCAGGAATGCTGGGTCCAGTCGACCTGTATGCCTCTTCCACGGGCGAGGTCATACATCGCAATATCCTATCACCCACTGTGGTCTGTGTAGTTGATTTTAGTGCCCATTGTAAACATGTAATGTTTTTCTGCATTTTTTTGTGACTTTTGCTAGCGCTAATCCCTTTCTATACTTTCTATACTGTACAGCTTATACCTTTACCTTTATTCTACTATTCCCTGACATACTAAGGAATAGTGGGTTCATTGAAACTCACATTTCCCAGTGCTATCACATACTTGCCATATTATCCAGGGTGTTCCCTGCACTGTATCATACTGTGTATTTTGTTATTTTTGTGGCTATGGCTGGCAGAGGAAAGAATAACAAGCAGCCTGATGCTGCTCCTTCTACTCTGAAGTCTTGTGCCACACGGGCTTAGCCACAGAGGACCTTATTCAGGATAGTCTCTGTATTAATTGTTACACAGCCCCATCAGCACCGGTGTCTCTCCCTCAGGACCCACCCTGGGCTGCCTTTTCACAAATGCTGGCAAAACTTGCGGACCAAGTAGCAGTCCCCACAGTAGCTCCCCCTATGAGATGGTCACTGCAGGTACTCCCTGCAGTTCCTTTGCCTCCCCCATGGGTAGACGTACTGTCTACCTCAGTACAGAGTTTGACTAATACCTCTATGGTTTTTCAGCAAATGCTGCAAAAAGATAAGCCTTTACCTACTAAGCCTCCTAAACGTACCATGATATATTCCCAATCCACACAGTTATCTGATTCTGAGATATCATCTGGGGAGGCAGAAGACGCAGATCTCTCTCACTCTGACTCAGGAGAAGAGGAGCCACCCTCTAAACTAAACTTTTCCTGCTCTTGTGAGAGCTGTTATAACTATTCTACAAATAGAATAGGATGAACCCGCTCCTAAGAAAAAATACACACTTTTTAAGCGCCATAAGGTTGTTTTACCAGAGTTTCCTCACTCTGACCAGCTGTCTGATCACATTAGTGAAGCTTGTGTAACAGGGTTGGGGAACAGGTACCATTTCTTGGGGTAGATGGCAATGCGCAGCAGCTGAGAAACCACACAAAGTCCTTTGGTCTGGTGCAACTGGCCTCTTACGAACGGGTCTGAATCAGGCCCAGATTTCAAAGTTCAAGTTAGTGTGATGTTCACACCTTCATGCAAGGTGTTCTACGTATGCAGCCTTCCCTTTGTGGCTCCATGGGATTTGTCAGTGGTGCTCCAAGCACTTCAGGAACCTCCATTCGAACCCCTGGAATCAGTGGATGGCAAGTGGCTCACTGTGAAGACTCTGGGCCTGATTCAGAGCCGGACGCTATTTGCGAATGGTCGTTCAGAAAAAGGGGCCGGCTATTTAAATTGAGCGCTCGCTCTTTGCGGTCTGTTGACGCCTCTATGTCTGAGCGAGCGAACGAAACATGCGCTCGCTATTTTGTAAAGACGCCCCCTGGCCGTTCGCATCATACGTCATCACTATTTATTAGATTCATCTGTCTGGTGCAACTGGCCTCAGTTTTATTATGCAGCAAAACAAAAATAAACAGAAACACACACCTTGCCGTCTGGCACTAAATACAAAAGTGATCCTAGCTCACTAATAAAACAAGGTACAAGAAGTTTTACTAGACGTAGTTCACCTGGTCTCAGCAACCTGTTTCTCTCAGAGAGACACGAAAAGACTCTCCTTTCCCCAGGCAGTGTCTACACATACTGATCAGCCTGACAGCCTTAAAACACAGCCACACAACTGAAAGCCTCCTATGAAGCTAACAGCCCAAAAAGCTCCTAACACAAACATCTTCCTGAGGTTTCAAAACACATAGGTCAGGAATCTTGGGCAAATATACTTGCCTTCCACTATGATGCCAGTGACCTTGTCACCTATCCCCCTCCCCTGTTTCGACCTCGGGGACAGAATACTTGCAGCCCCCTAATAAAAGATGTGGGACAATTCATCTGCACTAGCCAGTTGGGACCCAGGTCTATGTCCCACAGTGAACGTAAATTCCTGCAAGGCTAAAAACCATCTTGTTATCCTGGCATTTTGGCCTCGCTTTACTGATATCCATTGTAATGGGGCATGATCCGTTATGAGCTTAAACCGTCTGCCCAAGAGGTAATACCTCAAAGTGTCCAATGGCCAACGCCTCTTTTTCAACAATAGCGTACCTTTTTTTTTTTTGGTCATTGAGTTTTCTACTTTGGGACAACACTGCTCCTACCCCTACCTCTGAGGCATCCGTCTGAGCCACAAACTCTTTAGAAAAGTCTGGTGTTATCAACACCGGCTGTGTGCACAAAGCCACTTTCAATGCCTGAAACGCTTCTTCGGCCTCAGGGCCTCATTTCACCAGGTTAGACTGTTTCCCTTTTGTAAGGTCTGTTGGTGGCACCGCTGTGATGGAAAAAATGGGATAAACCATAATAGATTAATCGAGTACATCGAAAGGCGTCTGAACTGCTCGCAGTGCTTGTGGTAGGTTTTTTTTCCCGCAATCACTGCGAGCAGTTCAGGCTAAAAGACAACCAAGTGACGTGATCGATGACGCTGCTTTGTTAATTATGCACACCCATTAAACGCCCGTTTTGACCGTTTGGCACGCCTGCGTTCGGATCTCCACTCCCCGTTTTCAAGCACCTTCCCCTGTTACCACCCACAAACGCCTCATTCTGTCACTCAAATTAGCAGGCCCTCGCTGTTTTGCGAGCGCACGATTTCCGACCGCAATGACTGGTTGGCGCATACGCATTACGACGCATACGCAGATGTGCGAACATCGCTCGGAGCTTACGAGCGGCTCTGAATCAGGACCTCTTTTTCTTCCGACTATAGCATCTGCCCGTCGGGTATCGGATTTAGGGGTGCTTTCATGTCGCTCCCCCTTTTTAATACTTCATCGGGACAGGGCTGTTCTTCATACACGCCCAGGTTTCCTTCCCAAGGTGGTTTCTCACTTCCACCTGAATGAGGAAGTTGTGGTTCTGGCATTTAATTCAAGAAACGTCTCTGCAGGTGAGGCCTCGTTGGACGTGGTCCGTGCTCTGAAGATCTACATAGACCGCACTACTTTCATCAGGAAATCAGACTCCCTCTTTGTCCTATATAGATTCCACAAGAGGGGATGGCCAGTTATCAAACAGACTCTGGCCAGATGGATTCACATGACTATCTCACAGGCTTACACACAGACTGGCCTTCCTATGCCGGCTTTAGTATCTGCTCATTCTACTCGCTCTGTGGGTCCCTCGTTTGCATGCTGGCATGGTGCCTCAACTGAACAGCTACGCAGACGCCACCTGGTCTTCTGTCCACACCTTTCTGAGGATTTATGCCTTTGATACATTTGCCTCTCAGGATGCTTCCATCGAGCGTAGGGTTCTCCTATAAGCTTAGGAGCTTTCCTGCCCTTGAACAACTGCTTTGGGACATCCCTAATGTCTCCCTGTGGAGCCCTATGGACCCTGAAGAAGAAAAGGGGAGCTATGGTAAAACTTACCTTCGTTAAATCTTTCTTCAAAGTCCATAGGGTCCACAGGGCACCCGCCCTTACGCTCCTAGCTTCTATGGGTTTCTTCTCCTGGTCACTTGTTTCCTTCTCTGTGTGAGAGTGTGATTCTTCAGTGTACCAGTCTTCCTTCTCTCCTATCATGCTCTTGCCTTGGCTTGTTAACAAAACTAAAGTGCCCTCAGGCTGTGGGCGGGGTATAGGGGGAAGGACCGGTGCATCCTGGGATTAAAAGCTTTGCTGTTGGTGTCCGGTCCTCCCGGTCCCACCTAAACCCCAATGTGTCCCTGTAGACCATATGGACTTCGAAGAAAGAGAGTTAATGAAGGTAAGTTTTACCATAACTCTCCTTTTCCTTACATGTCAGTGATTGCTAGTTACTAGTTATTGTTTTTGCAGGACCTTTGTGACATAAAAAGGGTACATTTTGTTAACAATGCTCTATTTACTTTTAACTAACATTGGCCCTCATTCAGAGCCGTTCGCTATTTGCGGTCGTTCGTTCAAAAACAAGGGGTGGCTATTCAAATGATCCGTTCGCACATTGCAGTCTGTTCACACCTCTAAGTCTGAACGAGCGAGCAAAACATACGCTCGTTTATTTGATAAAAACGCCCCCTGGCCGCTCGCAACATACGTCATGTCCGCTATTTATTAGATTAATCGAGTACATCGTACAGCGTATGAACTGCTCGCTATTCTTGTGGTTGGTTTTTTCAACCGCTATTTTGCGAGCAGTTCTGAGTTAAAAAAAAACAAGTGACGTGGTCAATGACGCTGCTGTATTAATTATGCACTCCCTTAAAACGCCCGTTTTGACCTTTAAGCACGCCTGCGTTCGAATTCCACTCCCCCGTTTTCAAGCACCTTCCCCTGTTACCACCCACATACGCCTCATTCTGTCACTCAAAATAGCAGGCACTCGCTATATAGCGTACAAACGATTTTCGGCCGCACTGACTGGTTCGCGCATGCGTACTAAAAACCGTACGCATGCGCAGATGTGCGAACATCGCTCGGAACGAGCGTACTGCCGCTAGCGAGCGGCTCTGAATGAGGGCCTTTGTGCCAAATGGTATAGGGACTGCACAGTGCAGGGACATCTTAAGAGATGAGGGGGGCCCGTGTGCAATCTCCATGCATATGTCTCCGGTAAAATGGCGCTGAGGCCATTTTCTTGGAGATTTCTTTACAGCGCATGTGGCTGTGTCATTTTATTGGAGATGCTGCTGCAAGGTAGGTATATTGAGAGCTGCAGGGTCTGTGGTGTGGGCCCCCCTTGACTCAAGGGCCTGTGTCCACATCTATCCTCCGTGCACTAAAAGTCACGCCACACATAACACAGGAGCTCTGTGTGACTTGATAGCACAAGCATAATTTCGTGCAACCTTTTACCTTCAATTGCGTCTTATTCGCACAACGATGTGAATAGATAGCACAACGTCTGTGGGTGTGTCTGCATGCGAAACACTACATTACAGTGTTACAGCCACTGACACTGTAACGTAGCGTTTCGCATGCAGATACACTTCCACTCGCTCACAGAACATAGGCATGCTGCATATCGTTTTAATCAGCAGAAGCTGCTATTTATTTGCATCGCTGTGTTAATAAGACACATTTCAAGGTAAAGTGTTGCACAAAAGACGCTCGGCGCTACTGAGTCACGCCACGGCATGGCGCGACTAGAAGGACTGTTTAACGCGCAAGGCTAGATGTTTGAGGACCCATCTGTATTAGAATCTAAATCAATTCTTCAGTTTAAGGGTGTAGTTTAGATTAAACAAGAGTTTGACAGATGCTTCCTTTCATACCATAGGCCCACTCCAGATGCTCTTGGATTGCAGGTTGATTACTGGCTAAGCTGTGACCGAAGAAAAGAGCGAGAGGGTGGAGGGAAGAACACTCTCCGTAGCATTTTCCGTTCTGTCGTTGTGTCACGCCTACCCGGACCAGATACCCCACCTGGCAGCATGAGCTTAAGTGTAGTAACCACAGAGCCACGAAATAAGAAAGGTGATTTACATGTAGTTTGTTGAAAAGCATTGCACACTGCAACATAAGTAATTATGCCACTATATTACTTTATCATGCTATATTACATTGTGATGTTTTAACATTGCATTTCAAAGCTGACAGTACAGTCTTCACATATGATACTATTTAATATACGTAGTTCAAAGGGAATCGGTATGATTTACCCATGCCCGGCGGTTGGAATTCCGACAGCGGCATCCTGGCAGAGGAGGAAATCCTGACCGTCCTAAGGTAAGTATTGACAACCTATTTCCCCCCCCTAACCCTCCCTTAGGGGTGCCTAACCCTAACCTTCCCCCCAGTGCCTAACCCTAATCCCCCCTCTAAGTGCCTAAACCTAACCCCTCCTTCCCTGCGGCCTAACCCTAAGTCCCCCCCGGTGGTGCCTAACGCTAACCCTCCCTTCCCCTAGCCTAAACCTAACCTCCCGGGGGGTGTCTAACCATAAGTCCCCCCGGGAACCGTAAACCTAACCCTCCCCCCCCGCGCGGCTATCCGCGCTTGGCGCCCGGCGTCCCTTCGATCGGGATGCCGGGCGTCGGGCTCCCGGTGTATGTCTAATGACAGGCATCGGCATATTGACACCTGTCTTTAGACCCTTGCCGGGATATGACAGTCGGGAAGCCGTCTGTCGGGATTAGGTCCGCCGGCTTCCAGAAGTGAATACCGTTCAAAGGCAAGGTAAGTAAAGTAATGATCTTTAGCTACTGAGCCTTGGAAGCCTGCTCCTCCCAATTTGGGTTACGTCTAATTCAATTTTACCGGTCATTGCAGTTTAGCGCTTACAGGAGTATGTAATGTGTGAATGTGCCCTTAAAAAACTGATCTAGTAAGACCTTGATCCTGCCTGATATGAAGTCATCGGAGTGCCCTGGGAAGGGGTGGATCTACTGAAGACATCTTTTATAAAGTAATTACTTGAGAGGCTGCAAAGTGTATGTCAGAACTAAGGAAAACCAACACTGATGCTGAGTGAATTCTTTCTCCCCACTGGGGAGAGATGAGTCACAGTCAACACCTAGAACTGGGGCTGCACAAAGGGAGATTGTGCAGAGCCTCTTGTACAACACGAGCTAGATCATGTGGAAGTTGCAATACTACACTAGGCACAGGCTGGCATTTTAAGGGATTATTCCCAGGGAGGTGACCCATGGATGTCCTGGGTCCTTGTGGTGAATTGTAATCTAATCCCTTGATAGCCAGCACTTTCTACTTGACAGATTACTCCTCACAGAAAGAAGCCCACAAAGAGAGACAGACATTTAGTCCTGAATCTCTTTCTTGCTATGTCTCTCTGCAGGCAAGTACATTTTAGTATGGGCCACGTAGCTGGTCCTTAACATTCAGTAAAGCGAGGAGCCAGAGGCTCCTAACAATTTGCTGATTAAGCAGGAAAACATAAAAGTTGATTTAATTTCTTTCTTCTCAGTTGGAGGATTTATTTTGTGATGATCAACTTCCAGGTTTCATGTTGACTGCAGAACCCTTTTCCTTTCCCAAGTAGATAGATACCATGGGAGATGCCACCGTAACGTGCTTATCTAGGACCACCAAGACTATACAGATTCTGACCACGGTGGCTCATAAAGAGACTGCAGATGCAAAATTTAGTGCCATACATTTTCAACTCCACAGGAGCCATAACTTCTCAGTCAGCTGAGTAAAAACAGGAAAAAAATAACAAAAGCTTGGTCAGGGATGAATCCCTGAGAGTCACTAGTTGCTACTTCCAAGCAGCAAATGTGAGGCTGGAGATCTGCTCATCCTCTTCTGTTTTGCTGAGTGCACCAGGAGGTCATTGGCAAGCCGTGGAACTGCTACAGTATCACAAAGGATTTCTACAATGTGGAGCGTGAACAACCACCAAAAAGTCAAATAGCAACCTTTCTAGGAAAGCCCTTCTTGGGCTGCTTTCTTGGAAAATCTTACATAAGTTTGGTTAGTAATGCTGCATACACACATAAAGATTTTCTGACCAACCATCCAACTAGTTGATTGGTTGGAATGAAAATCTGGTAAATTATGAAAGCAAATGACAATCAGCAATTTGCTCCCAAATGCCGGAAAATGGACAAAAACTGTTGTTTGAACAAATTGTTTAGATCAAACATTTAACAAACTTGTCTGACGAACATTTTCATCTGTTTTCTGGCATGTAGGAGCAAATTGCTGATCATCATTTATTCCCAGATTTTCATTCCAACCAATCAACTAGTTGGATGGTTAGACAGAAAATGTTTACGTGTGTACCCAGCTTAACTCTTTTTCTCAGTATTATTTCAGAGCCAGCTGAAGGGAAGAAAAGCTCAACATCATGTTTGGGCAGCATTTGATAAACCTTTAGCTAATGATTATGTAAGGCCTTTACGTGTAGATTGTATCCCTTAGTTAAGTGCCCTTAACAAATTAGATGGTTAATTTCCTGGATGGTGGCCTCAATGCATAATATGTTTATTACTAAGGAGGATTTAATTAATATACAGGAACCCAGATCACATATACGTGTGGAGATAGATAATGTACAGCCTGATCAGTATGGTGTCAGTGGGTCAATGGGTTCTCCTATTAAACTTTTTGGGAAGAAGAGCCAATGGGCCCAAATCAGAGTTGTGCGCTTTTCCCATGGCTGCTGCGTCTGAACACAGCAACAATGAGAAAATGTTCTAATCCTGCAGGGGGCATCTCAGGACAAAAGACACCCCCTGACAGCATCGCAGATCCGAGTGCTGTGTCTGAAGATGCAGCATAGGATCACCTGGTGCGATGGTTGCAGCCATTGGCCATCTGAGTAAGCCTAAGCTTACGCAAATTTCCTGGCCCCGGCTGAGCAGTACCAGTGGACATTCTGTGTAAGCCTAAGCTTACTCAGAATGACCGCTGGAACTGCTCAGCCAGGGCCAGGAAATCTGCGTCGGAAGACGCAGACCCTGGCCTCGCCACGCCACTCCAAGAAGTGTTCCCCATTTTTGGCAACGTGGCTGGCCTCACCCATTCCCCGCCCCCAAACAGCGACTATGGGGCACTGCAAGTGTACTCACAGATAGAAACATGCACAGTGCAGATCCTGTGCATGCGCAGATCTTTAACGCTGATATCTGTACGCAAACCATCTTCTCTAGATTAAGTGATCCATTTCATAGTTGTCACAAAGAGAACACCTTGGATAGAAGTAAGATCCAAAACAAATGGGTCATGTAATGGCTCTCTCAGAACCAGAATGTATTGTGGCTCAGATTCAGAGCCGGACGCTTTTTTTTGTGCGGCCTCCTGGCCGCTCGAATAGCTGTGGGTGACATCCCACAGCTATTGCGAGCGGCCAGGATGATGGTCGCGATAGTCAAGACCATCGCGACCATAGGGCTTGCGACGAGACCCTTGTCGTAGGGTCTCGTGGCCGCAAGCCCCAGAGAGCTTCTGGCTCTAATAGAGCCGGAACCTCTCCCATTGAAATCACTGGTGATGTGACGTCAGTGGGGCCGCCCACAAACGGCAGGCGTTCGCATGGGAATGCCTCCGTTTGTGAAGCCACGCCTACAAAACGGGGCGAGCTGTCGATCAACATCGACAGCCGCCTCTTTTGTATTGAGCCACGGAGCGAGTGCTTTTTGCGCTCGCTCCGGGGGTCGCGCACGCCGCGCGTGCGCACTGGACCACCATCGACCTGCTTGCGAGCGGGTCTGAATCGGGCCCTGTGTTCATCACAGACTTCGGCACCAAATGTTGGGGTACTTATATGGTGTTACATGGCTTATGGATAAAGAGAGAAAAACAACTACATGCAATAATTCTGGAAACGATAGCAGTTTAGCAATTCAGCATTCTCAAACTTTCCGAGGACACAGACATCCAAGGATATTTTTCTTCAGGGTCCATAGGGCTCCACAGGGGAGACAATGGGACTTGGAGGACTGGACACCAACAGCAAAGCTTTTCAATCCCAGGATGCTTCGGTCCTTCTCCCTATACTCCGCCCACAGCCTGAGGGCAACTCGGATTCATTGGTGTCCAGCAGGAACTGGATTAACGTTTTAACAGTGGGGCTGCTATTAAGCAACCCAAGCTTATTTTTATGATTTACTTTTATTTTCATTTATTTTACTATCGAGCAGCAGCGCGAGACAGTCCTTTGGACGTCTGCACTGCTGCTCCATCACCCCTTTGCGGCGCCGTGACAGCAGCCCTCGTCTAGGTACTCCTGGCGGGACTACAAGGGGGACCTAGCTAGCAAGGCTCCCCGGACCCCAGACTGCAGCCGGGACTCAAGGGGACAGGTAAGGTGGATCCCCGCTGGCGTCTATGCGCAGTCTTGCCTCCGGTCTCAGGAGACAGACCGGAGGCGCTGATGTGGACACCGGTTCGTCCGGGACTCCACTAGACCACCAGAGCATTACAAGCACTGGTGCAGGGCACAGTTAAAGCTAGGGGACTCGATGGTAATATCAGCATAGGGGAGAAGGCGCTCTCCCTGCGGCCCCTCCCCCAGCTCAGGACGCCATTCCACTGCGGTCTTGCTGCTCCCTGAGCTGCTCCTCTCTCACCCTCCACTCCCTCTGAGACTCACTGCAGCCATTTTCTGCATTCAGGTGTTCGGGAATGCTGGGTCCCGTCTCCTTGTATACCTCTCCCAAGGGCCAGGTCTATACAACGCTGCTGTCTGTTTTATTTTTTCCTGTTACGGTCAGCTTATACCTTTCCGTTTATTCTACTATAACCCTGGCATACTAAGGTATAGGGGGTTCATTGTACCTCACATCTCCCTATATTTGTGAGGGCTATCACATACTATATATTGCTGTTGCGCACTACACTTTTC
The DNA here is from genome assembly GCA_031769625.1 of Taudactylus pleione. Taxonomy (NCBI): domain Eukaryota; kingdom Metazoa; phylum Chordata; class Amphibia; order Anura; family Myobatrachidae; genus Taudactylus; species Taudactylus pleione. The sequence goes on along the minus strand of JAUIMM010000311.1, from coordinate 3,473,713 downwards.
CATATTATACATACATCTGGATTGCTCACTGAACTGTGTCAGATTGTGTGTTACATCATTCAGGATGGTCTTTGTGCATCTTGTTATACTGCCCCGTGCTCATTTGCCCCGGTGTCCTCTCCTTAGGACCCACCCTGGGCTACTTTTTCACAGGTGCTGGCAAAAATTGCAGACCACCTAGCGGTCCCTATGTTAGCTCCCTCTATGGGATGGCCCCAGCAGGTACTCCCTGCAAATCCTTTGCCTCCCCCATGGGTAGACGTACTGTCTACCTCAGTGCAGAGTCTGGCGGATACCTCTTCAGACTTTGAACAAATGCTGCAAAAAGAGAGACCCTTATCTAGTAAACCTACTAAGCGTGCTGTGTTACCTTCCCAGTCCACCCAGCTATCAGGTTCTGAATTATCAACTGGGGAGGCAGAAGACGCTGTCCTCTCTCACTCTGACTCCCCCTCGGGAGACATGGAACCCCACTCTAAATTCAATATACCTGCATTTGTGAGAGCTGTAAAATCTATTCTTCAAAAAGAAGAGACCGAACCCGCTTCTAAGGCAAAACAGCCACTCTTTAAACAACAAAAGGTAGTTTTACCAGAGTTCCCTCACTCTAATCAGCTATCTGATCATATGAGTGGGGCATGGAATATGCCCAGTAAAAGATTTCAGCTGTCAAAAAGTTCCTTTTACCCTCTTCCCACTACTATGGGAAGTTTCCCCAGCAGTGGATTCCCACGTGACACATCTGGTCAAGAATGCTACCTTTCCTATCCATACTGCAACCTCCTTGAAGGAGACTACGAAGAGAAGGATGGAAGCTTGTCTAAAATGTATATACTCTCTTACAGGAGCTATTACTCGTCCTGCTAGAGATACAGCCTGGGTGGTAAAAGCCATTAAGAGTTGGGCAGAGGCCCTAGAAGAGACATTTCCCTCTGATGCTTCCAGGGAACAGCTGTCCTACATATCTCACATTAGAGATGCAGCCTCCTATTTGGGTGAAGCAGCTATAGATACGGCTCTTCTAGCCTCCAAGACATCTGCCACTTCTTTAGTAGCCTGCCGTATTGTTTGGCTCCGCTCATGGAAGGCAGATGTGGACTCTAAAAAGGCTTTGGAGTCTCTGCCTTAGTCAGGGGATATCCTGTTTGGCCCAGAATTGGACAAAATTGTGACCACCTTGGCAGCTTCCAAGACGACGTTCCTGCCATCTGCATATAGGACCTGATTCAGACCCACTTGCTAGCAAGTCACCGCTCGTTGCAGACGATGTTCGCTAATGTGCGCATGCGTGTAGTTCGTAGTGCGCGTGCACAAACTAGTACGAGCGATCGGAATGTGCTCGCTCGCCCTCCAAAGACAGCCCAGTGGTTTAAGTGATAGGAGAGGCCGTTTGTGGGTGGTAACAGGGGCAGGCCAGTAGTAACCGGGGAGTGGAGTTGCGGACACAGGCGTGCCAGAGTGTTTTCACGCCGTTTCTAGGGCGTGCATAATTAACAGGCAGTGTCATACTACATGTCACCTGCTTGAATAATACACTGAAGTGCTCGCAGTGCTTGCGGTAGGGTACAGTCAACCGCAAGCGCTGCGGTCAGATCCGATGAAACCCGATGTACCGATGGTTGTATATACTTCCTGGAGATGACATACGCTAGTGGGCGGCTAAAGACAGGCTGGTGGGTATCTGTAAACACAAAGAGATCGCTCCCCAAGACATTATGGGCGTGCTTATGCCTTGCCTTGCGAGCAGCTGCCTTGATGTCACTTAGCTGAATTTCCATACGCTGGGAGCGAGCGGCTGCATCTAGCGAGCGGGTCTGAATCAGGTCCATAATGCGAAGCCTCGGATGTCATCCTTTTGTCCTCAAGGATAAGCTGTAGGTCAGTCCAAGGCATCAGGCACCAACTAAGGCCTCCAAGCCTAGAACCAAACAGACCTGGTTTACTAGACGTCCACCTACCAAATCTGAGGCCAAGCCTTCAGCCTGACGGGACGGGCCTCTCCCTGGGGGCTCCCGGGGTGGGAGACCGACTTCTTCAATTCACCCAGTTCAGACCACATCAGATGTTTTGGTAAGAAAAGTGGTCTCCCATACATATGCCCTCTCCTTCCTAAGGTGACCTCCCCAGCAGTTCTTTTGCACAGGACCTCCATTGGACCCAAGCAAAGCCCTGCTGCTCAAAAAGGCCATTCAGTTCTTACTGCTCTCATGAGTAATAATTCCGGTCCCCTCCTTACAGCGAGGGAAGGGCTATTATTCTACCCTTTTCTTAGTTCAGAAAAGCCCAACAGGTCTCACAGGCCTATCCTCAACCTCAAGTTTCTGAACAAGTTTATCAGGGTGCCCAGGTTTTGTATGGAAACCCTTCGCTCTATTATCCTAGCTATGGAACCTGGGGATTTTATGGTGTCTCTGGACATTCAGGACGCTTACCTACATGTACCTATAGCGCCTTCTCATCAACAATATCTCTGGTTTGCTAGACGATTTCTTGCTGTTGGCCAGCTCCCCAGAAATTCTTCACTGCCATCTACAGGTAACCATTACCTTTCTACAAACGCACGGTTGGCTGATCAATTGGAAAAAGTCATCCTAGACTACTTCTCAAAGAATGGTACATCTGGGAGCCCTCCTGGACTCTCAGGTTCAGAGAATCTTCCTGACAGCAGACAAAATCTCGGTATTACAGCACCGGTTGTACATACTACTACACAGTCACCGAGTGTCAATTCGCTCTGCAATGCGGACTCTGGGATCAATGCTATCCACCTTCGACATGGTGGAGTTTGTTCAGTTTCACTCCAGGCCTCTACAACACCTGATCCTCTCCAGGTGGAACGGCCTGCCCCATCTGCTCAGATCCCAGACGATGGGCTTCTCCACGGAGGTTCGCCTGTCCCTAGCCTGGTGGCTACAGACATCCCACTTAGACAAGGGAAGCCCCTTTTGGATCCCGGAATGGGCACTCCTCATTACAGATGCAAGCCTACGCGGGTGGGGTTCAGTGACCAGCTAACATGCCTGCCAAGGCTGCTGGACTCCAGCCGAGGCGGTCTTACCAATCAACGTCCTGGAACTCTGAACCATCTACAGAGCTCTCTCTCTGGCTCAGGATATTCTTCAGGGCAGGCCAGGACAAGTACAGTTCAACAACGCCACGGCAGTGGCCTACCTCAATTACCAAGGTGGCACTTGAAGTCGGACAGCAATGGCAAAAGTATCCCACATTCTCACTTGGGCCGAACGCCATCTCCCAGCCATCTCCGCAGTGTTCATCCCAGGAATTCTCAATTGGGAAGCAGATTTCCTCAGCCATCACGACGTGCATGCAGGAGAGTGGTTTCTACATCCAGAAGTCTTTCAGCTCCTGGTGGACAAATGGGGTCTTCCAGATGTGGACTTCAAGGCCTCAAGACACAACCACATACTTCCAGTGTATGGAGCCAGGACAAGGGACCCCAACGTGGCCTTTGTGGGCGCATTATCTGTGAGGTGGACCTTCCATTTGGCGTTCCTCTTCCCTCCAATATCCCTTCTTCCTCGGGTTCTTCGGAAGTTCAAACAGGAAGGGGGCACAGTCCTACATATCTCACATTAGAGATGCAGCCTCCTATTTGGGTGAAGCAGCTATAGATATGGCTCTCCTAGCCTCCAAGACATCTGCCACTTCTTTAGTAGCCTGCCGTATTGTTTGGCTCCGCTCATGGAAGGCAGATGTGGACTCTAAAAAGGCTTTGGAGTTTCTGCCTTAGTCAGGGGATCTCCTGTTTGGCCCAGAATTGGACAAAATTGTGACCACCTTGGCAGCTTCCAAGACGGCGTTCCTGCCATCTGCATATAGGACCTGATTCAGACCCGCTTGCTAGCAAGTGGCCGCTCGTTGCAGACGATGTTCGCTAATGTGCGCATGCGTGTAGTTCGTAGTGCGCGTGCACAAACTAGTACGAGCGATCGGAATGTACTCGCTCGCCCTCCAAAGACAGCCCAGTGGTTTAAGTGATAGGAGAGGCCGTTTGTGGGTGGTAACAGGGGCAGACCAGTAGTAACAGGGGAGTTGCGGACACAGGTGTTCCAGAGTGTTTTCACGCCGTTTCTAGGGCGTGCATAATTAACAGGCAGTGTCATAGTACATGTCACCTGCTTGAATAATACACTGAAGTGCTTGCAGTGCTTGCGGTAGGGTACAGTCACCGAGTGTCAATTCGCTCTGCAATGCAGACCCTGGGATCAATGCTATCCACCTTCAACATGGTGGAGTTTGTTCAGTTTCACTCCAGGCCTCTACAACACCTGATCCTCTCCAGGTGGAACGGCCTGCCCCATCTGCTCAGATCCCAGACGATGGGCTTCTCCACGGAGGTTCGCCTGTCCCTAGCCTGGTGGCTACAGACATCCCACTTAGACAAGGGACGCCCCTTTTGGATCCCGGAATGGGCACTCCTCACTACAGATGCAAGCCTACGCGGGTGGGGCTCAGTGACCAGCCAACATGCCTGCCAAGGCTGCTGGACTCCAGCCGAGGCGGTCTTACCAATCAACGTCCTGGAACTCTGAACCATCTACAGAGCTCTCTCTCTGGCTCAGGATATTCTTCAGGGCAGGCCAGTACAAGTACAGTTCAACAACGCCACGGCAGTGGCCTACCTCAATTACCAAGGTGGCACTTGAAGTCGGACAGCAATGGCAAAAGTATCCCACATTCTCACATGGGCCGAACGCCATCTCCCAGCCATCTCTGCAGTGTTCATCCCAGGAATTCTCAATTGGGAAGCGGATTTCCTCAGCCATCACGACGTGCATGCAGGAGAATGGTTTCTACATCCAGAAGTCTTTCAGCTCCTGGTGGACAAATGGGGTCTTCCAGATGTGGACTTCAAGGCCTCAAAACACAACCACAAACTTCCAGTGTATGGAGCCAGGACAAGGGACCCCAACGCGGCCTTTGTGGGCACATTATCTGTGAGGTGGACCTTCCATTTGGCGTTCCTCTTCCCTCCAATATCCCTTCTTCCTCGGGTTCTTCGGAAGTTCAAACAGGAAGGGGGCACAGTCCTGTTGGTGGCTTCGGCATGGCCCAGACGCCATTGGTACTCCGATCTTCAAAGTTTCTCTATAGACATTCCTCTTTAACTTCCTCTACGATTAGATCTGTTGTCTCAGGGTCCCTGTCCACATCCGGACCTGGCCCGCCTGTGTTTAACGGCTTGGCTTTTGAGACATCCTTCCTAAAGGTTAAGACCATGCTCAGAGCGCGTAAACCGGCCTCGGACAGAATTTATCACCGCATATGGCATATATATTGTATTTCCAGTGGTGTGCTCATGGAAACAAGTTTTTAAGGTTTCTAGAATACTTGCCTTTCTTCAGGCTGGATTGGCTCTTGGACTCCGCCTAGCATCTCTGAAAGTGCATGTCTCTGCTCTGTCCATCTGGTTCCAGCGCAGAATTGCTCCTCTACCGGATGTTCACACCTTCCTACAAGGTGTTCTACATATACAACCTCCCTTTGTCCCTCCTGTGACTCCGTGGGATTTGTCAGTGGTTCTCCACGCACTTCAGGAACCTCCGTTTGAACCTCTGGCATCAGTGAAGGTCAAGTGGTTCACTCTGAAGACTCTGTTTTTTCTGGTTATAGTATCTGCCTGTAGGGTATCGGATCTAGGGGCGCTTTCATGTCGCTCCCCCTTTTCAATCTTTCATCAGGACAGGCTGTTCTTAGAACGCACCCGGGGTTCCTTCCCAAGGTAGTTTCTTGTTTCCGCCTGAATGAGGAAATTGTGTTTCCGGCCTTTCAATCACCAGACCTCTCGGCAGGTGAGGATTCTTTGGATGTGCTCCGTGCTCTGAAGATCTACGTGGACCGTACTAGTTCCATCAGGAAATTGGACTCCCTCTTCATCTTATATGGATTCCATAAGAAGGGATGGCCAGATAAGAAACAGACTCTGGCCTGATGGCTTTGTATGACTATCTCACAGGCTTACACTCAGACGGGCCTTCCTGTGTCGGCTACAGTATCTGCTCATTCGACTCACTCTGTGGGTCCCTCGTGGGCAGCCTGGCGTGGCGCCTAAGCTGAACAGCTATGCAAGGCTGCCACATGGTCTTCTGTCCACACATTTCTTAGGTTTTATGCCTTTGATACATTTGCCTCTAAGGATGCTTCCTTCGGGCGCAGGGTTCTCCTTTCAGCTCAGGAACGTCCCCGCCCTTGAACAACTGCTTTGGGACATCCCCATTGTCTCCCTTGTAAAGCCCTATGGACCCTGAAGAAGAAAAGGAGAGCTATGGTAAACTTACACTTGTTAACTCTCTTTCTTCGAAGTCCATAGGGTCCACAGGGCACCCGCCCTGACACACCTGGCTTCTATTGGTTTCTTCTCTTGGTCACTTGTTTCCTTCTCTGTGAGAGTGATTCTTCAGTGTACCAGTCTTCCTTCTCTCCTATCTTACTCCTGCCTTGGGCTTATTAACAAAACTGAGTTGCCCTCAGGCTGTGGGCGGGGTATAGGGGAAGGACCGGAGCATCCTGGGATTGAACAGCTTTGCTGTTGGTGTCCGGTCCTTCAAGTCACACCTACACCCCATTGTCTCCCCTGTGGACCCTATGGAGAGGTGTCCGAATATCTGCTCTGGATGCTGATCTTATTGGGGTTAGGATTTCAGATGTACGGTCAACAAATGCCTTCTCAGATTCACAATTGATTTCCATCATTTTCAGTTTCAGACTCTACCTATCTAGCCTGGTGACAGCGATAAAGGTGTTGTGTGACGATCATGTTAGATATGGCTGTTCTTCTAAGATCCAAAGGTTGACTATTACTACTTACCTGGATGACCTGTTCATCAAGGTTGAGAATAAAATATACAGATGTGTCCACATACATCTGTTATACGTGTGTTAAAAGTCTCGTTACACAACGAGTGAGTGCCGTGTGACTCAAATGCATCTTCATCAAGGTGAAGATTAATATAAAATATACAGATGTGTCCACATACATCTATCCTCCGTGTGCAACAAGTTGCGTTACATTACGCGTGAGTGCCATGTGACTCGAATGCATCTTATTCGCACAGAGGTGCGAATTTAGCACACAAGCAGTTTCTGCTGATTACAATGATATGCGGCATGCCTTTATTATGTGTGCAACTGCGGGTGTATTTGCATTTAGCATTTCGCAGGCAGGTACACCCACAGTCGCAAACAGAACATAGGCATGCCGCATATCATTTTAACCACTGTGTGTTCTATTCGCACGTCTGTGTGAATGAGACACATTTGAAGGTAAAAAGTTGCACGAAAAGACGATCGGCGCTACCGAGTCACACCATAGCTTGGCGCGACTAGTAAGGCTGTTTAATACGCAAGGAGGCTAGATGTATGTGGACACATCTGTAGTACTGTTTTAGAGGTTTGTTTTCTAGGTCTGTTGTTCGACTCCTCACAGGTTAAGCTGTTATTGTAGTAAGTCAAGAGAGTCTCATTACAGAGACTAAAATAATCTCTTTTGACTTAGACATTGCATGTTCTGCTTTGTGTGAAGTCTTGGGGAAGATATCTCGACCTTCGAAGTCGTACAGTTTTCATGGTCACATATTTAATGTTAAGTTGTCCAAAATATTTTTCTTTACTGGAGAATCAGATATTTTTAGGCATGGGTTAAACATATAATGTTTTTATGTTTTCACATTTCAGTGCCAACTATATTCTTAAGCAAGAAGCCAAAGGAAAAAGAAACTGATGCCAAAAGTCAAATAATAGAAGGAATTACAAGACTGATTTGTTCTGCTCGACAACAGCAAACCATGCTAAGAGGTAAGGTGGTGGATGTATATAGAGTTGGTAATTCAGTCAGTAAGTAAGGAACGTAAAGGAATTGCAGATGTTATTATATAGTTGTAACATATGCCATAGCATTGTGCAATAAAGGAAGCAAATTGAATATACAGTAAAATAAATTAATACACAGATGTGTCTACATAAATCAGCAGCTGTGACACTGTAATGTAGCATTTTGCATGCAGATACAGCCAGCAGTCGCACACAGAATAAGACACATTTGAAGGTAAAAAGTATGGATGTGCAAGCTCGGATTAGTTCGGATTTTCCCGCCAAGTTCGAGCGGCCAAAATGATGGTCGCGATGGTCAAGACCATCGCGACCATTGGGCTTGCGACGAGACCCTGCGGTAGGGTCTCGTTGCCGCAAGCCCAGGAGTGCTTTTGGCTCTATCAGAGCCAAAAGCACTCCAACTGGCATCACTAGTGATGTCAGTGGGGCCGACCCCAAACTGCAATGTGATCAACAGCATATCTGTGCCAATGGCAGGTAAATGGCTGGCTGTACTAAAATGGTAGTAAGGTGCACAGTACAGTGATGTATCACTATTTCCACCATGTGCATTTACTTGTGGATGCACTAAGCTAGTTACATTTTGATTTCTGGAAAAATGGGCATGCACCTTGAAATGCCCTTGGTGGACAAGTAGACACACAGGTGCATATAAAATAGCATTTCAGGTCCACACGTTTAACAGTTTGTGAATGAGCCTTTATGCCTTACTTTTCAACATTCTCCCCGTCTTTCATATTCTTTGCTGTTCAGTAACTTCCATCATATGTCCTTACTATTTGGCCCACATTTTACATCTTATCTGCTGCTCACATGTACTTGTCTTCTACAATAATTTTATTTGTTTTGTGTTTTCCCCTTTGGTCCCAAAATCATGTTTTATTCCTTATGTCTTTCAGTCACAGTTGATGGCCGTCTCTTCAGTGACGTGAAGTTTTTCCAGGTGGCATCCCAGTGGCCGACTCATGTCAAATATTTTCCTGTTGGAATTTTCAGCTCAGCTGGAAAACCATGATATTCCTCCAAATCAAACCTAAACAAATATTTAGCTTTACACCCTAAACATTCATGTTTACCCACAAAGCTCCCCCTAGTGAACTGTGACCCTGTATGTATGTCAATACATGCCAATGCCATTTTCATCACATTTTTTCAACTGACACAATATATCATCATCTGTTTAGGTACTGTAGCAATGACACCACCAGATACATCTTCTTCTGTTAAAATCTACATATGGACAAACACAAGACACAAAATGTTACACATACTACATGACAAGTATGTCATGACAGTAATTTACTGATATTATGTTACATATATAGATAGATGCTTATTGTATTGTAACATTTATATCTCTAGTGCCATTCATGTAAATGATTACAACATAGAATGTTATTTTCTAATATAGGAGCAAACTTCCACAATGCTTAACTCACAACAACCAGTCAAATGTTAGCATTGATCAGTCTACTGCAAAGTAGATAAATAGAAGTGTCTGATTGGTCACTATGGCCTACTGCACTAAGCATGTTTGCCCTTAATGTTAGTTAATGAACTTCAAAGAAAGGAGTCAATAATATATATGAATAGCATTCAAATATGAAATCTGATCAATTGCTCTTGTCAGGAGTCTATTCAAAAATTTAAAAAGATTATCCATTGACTTCTGTTGGCTGATAAAGCTCCGCTGCCTTAGGCTAATAACCATAATGATGCAGTGTCTGGGGAATTGTAGTGAATACCCTTTTGATTGTTGCTTAATTTTGAATTTTAGTGAAATGCAAGTTGAACAGTGTTAATATTAGCCTCTGCTGTTACATAGTGTTGACCTTATTAGCAAATTTCGGACTTAAGGGAGAAAATATATATAATACAGTGGATTTTTGGGGGGGAAATGTGCATTATAAAATCAATTAGTAATACTTAAAATGTACATCTATACTTGTCAAACAATGTTACATTTCTTTTTTAGTCCTTTCATACTCTGTTACATACGTGCTAATACCTCTCATATACTGTAATATGGATTCAAAGTTCTCACATACACTGTTACACACATGTAAATGCCTAATATTCTGTTTTACATGCTTACTAATACCTGTCGTGCACTGTTACAGGCTTACCCATACCTGACATACATGCTTACCTGTTATCAGATGCAGGATATGCAATGTAATATTTGCACAAATATGTACAAGTACTCATTTACATATCTAGTAATGTCCTGATACATGGCCACAAATAACTTCCCTTCTCTGTTACATTCCTGATATACATGGCTACATGTGCACAAATATGTCTCATACACTAGTACATCCACTCAAATATCTCTCATATACTTCCCATGTAAGTACTTACTGTACATACCCTAAATGCCGTGATACATGACCACAAATGTCTTACTTGTATACGTGTTGCATGCACACAAATGTCTCATAAATTGTTACTCGCCATAAGCTAAACAACAAAAAATGACATGCTACATGCAAACACCTTGTACATGCAGTCATGTAAACTTCCATTAGTTGCATATATACAATACTCCCACTTGTAGAGTCCTTATATCTTGCGTGATCCTATACACTCCATAATCCTCTATTTAAGCACTGCCTTCCTAATTTATCAGCACTTTTCACTTGCCTCGTTAATGTCTTAATATATATTAATGTATAGTATTTACAAAGCACAATGTTCTTCAGCACCCAGTGGGTTTAAAAGCAACTCCTACCCTTCAGTCAGTCTTCCCTTTTGTCCTCTTATCCCATTTGTCTGGTGTTGCACAAATGTATATAATTTGCTTCTAGCTTTTTATGTTTTGTATTGTTTCTAAAATTATTTTCAATAAAGTTTCTGTGGTTTATATAGTGAGGGGGTATTGTGATTTGTGAGCACAATCTATGCTGGCTATATGTATAAATGGTAAACATAAAAAAGTAGTATAAATAATAAGCATAATCACTGGAACAAGTCTCACACTCGTCTACCAAACAGTTGGTGTAACTTGGCTGTAACAGGGCGTTTTCACTTAGGTCAATAAAGGTGTATTGATGGAACTCTGGATTATGCACATTTGGTTGTAAGCATAAATACACCTGCTTCCAGACTTATCTTTTGCATCTAGTATAGGGTAGCTGCAAATACACACTGATAATAATGACTATAAGTAAACCCGGCACACACCTAGGGAAAGTTAGGCACTTGGGGAAGTAATAGGGGTAAAATACTCAACGTAACATTAATCTGTCAGACGTCTCTGTAGTAAATCCTGATCACATGGCCACTGGGGCCTGGATGACGACACTGGGACCAGGTAAGTGACCTCTGGGATACCAGGGGCGTTAGGTCGACAGTTTCTGTCGACATGTCATCCGTGTAGACATGTTGAATGACAACATGGTCACTGTGGACATGCTAAGCATGTTGACATTTATTCTGTTAGTCGCCTATGCTGGGATCAAGGTGATGAAGGAGAAGGCCCAGCGAAGGAGGAGAGCATGCTGGACCAAGGAGTGGCTGCTGCAAAAGGGATACCTGCTCTTAGATGTCCCTGCTGATGGAGATCTAGGAGAACAACCCGGATGTCTACTGCAACTACCTGCACATGGATGACGCCACCTTCCAGGAGTTGCTGAGTATGGTGACCCCCCACATCCGGAGGCAGGACACAAGGCTGCGGAGGGCAATCCCTGCTGAAGAGAGGCTGGTGGCTAACCTGAGGTACCTGGCTACAGGAAGTTCATTGGAAAACCTGAACTTTGGAACCCTCATCTCCCCTCAGTCCTTGGGCGTCATCATCTAGGAGACCTGCAAGGCTATTGTCAAAGTGCTGCAGTACCAGTATTGCAAGATAAGAAAAAAAAACACACTAAACATTTGTTTCTTTTTATCTTTTTTCTTTTATTTCACTATTTAAAGAACAATATTGTCAGCCAATAAGGCTGCATTAACAACACTGTGCCAACAACAATGCACAGTAATAAATAAAAATTTTTGGTGTTTTTTTTAATATATAAATTTAGGCTGCTGTTTGGTATACGGTGGGTCAGATGCCAGATTGAACAGGCCAATACACACATGGCACAAGTACAGATTGTGGCCCCAGCTTCCATCAATTTGTACTTGCGCCATGTGTGTAGTGACCTTGAACAATCAGCGTCATCACCACCGTATATCATACAGTACCTATTGGGAGTGATAAAATTTGGTGATAGTACAGGCAACAATAATAAAAAAAAAAAAAAGACATTACATCTTCAAAAAATGGGGCAAATCACCTTCTGCCTCCAGCATGGCAGTGTAAATTGCCTGGCTTGTGGATGGGGTACTGGGTGGGGGAGTAGCCACCAACCTGGCTGGGGGGGGGGGGTCACAGAGACAGTTTGGGCAGGTGAGCAAATAAGAGGGTCTGCTATATGTGTGGAGATATGCAGATTAGAATGTATAGCCCTAATCAGCAGCTCATAGACCAGCCTCTGGAACTCCCTTTGTGTTTGCCCTATCATTTGGCGCATTTCGTTATTTATATGTGACGTAAAGTCATCAATTTGGTTGTCTTAGGAGGATTCGTTCCGCCTGCTGCAGGTATATGTCCTCCGGCTCGGTGAGTTGCAGTTGCTGCAGCTTTTTCCCCTGCCGTTTTTATTTTCTCTGGGGAGGTGCGGAAGATGTTGGGGGGTTGAATGGTCGGTGGGTATAGGGATGAGGTATCCACCTTGCTGTCCCCGATCAGACTGATGTCCGGAGTTGTGGACAAATCAGGGTCTTGGGTGGGAGACTGTATAGGAAAAAAAAATGGAGAAAAAATATTATTGTCATGTTTTTTTTAACCCATTTTTTTACTATTTTTCTAGTTCCAAACACCGTGGAAGACCATCATTGAAGAGTTTGAACAACGTTGGAATTTCCCTAACTGCGGAGGAACCATAGATGGAAAACATATGCATCAACCCACCTGCCAACACCGGGTCATATTACTACATCTGTAAAGGCTTCTTCAGCATCGTTCTCATGGCAGTGGTGAATTCCAACTATGACTTTATGTTTGTGGATGTTGGCAAGAATGGCCGTGCTTCGGATGGCGGGTCCTTCAAATAGACGACATTCTACCAGAGACTCACCAACATAACCTCAACTTGCTGTTACTGGACGAGACAAAGCATGGCCTAAATTACATTTTCGTCGCAAATGAGGCCTTTGCTTTACATGAACATGTGATGAAGCCTTTTGCACAGAGGGGCGTGACCAGAGAGAAGAGGATCTACAACTATCATTTATCCTGGGCACGGCACATTGTGGAAAATGTGGTTGGAATACTGAGTAACCTGCTCCGCATTTTCCACACCACCATCAACCTACGTGTGGACAAGATAGACTGGGTCGTGATGGCGAAAAAAAACTACACAATGGGGACCAGTCACTGCTAGACCAGAAGATGCAGGACATCCAGAGGAGATTGCCCAGTTTACATCAGTGTTTGCACCTCCAATTCAAACAACATCGACAGCACGTGCTGATGAAGTGAGGGAGGAGTATATGGCCTATTTCAATGGACCAGGTGCAATACCATGGCAGGAGGACTGTCTGAGGTAACTGACTAAAGTGGACATTTCTGATTTTTCTAAAATGTTTTGTTTAAAAAAAAAAAAAGGTTTCTTTTTTATGAACTGTGGGCCTGATTCAGACCTGCTCGCAAGCGGGTCGATGGTCCTCCAATGCGCATGCCGGAGCCGACTCCGGCGTGCGTGAGACCCGGCCAGCAATAGGCACTCCATCGCTACGGGTCTTGCAACAAAGCGGGGCAGCTGTTGATGGTGATTGACAGCTTGCCCCGTTTTGGAGGCGGGCAGGGGGGGTGGCTGGGCAAACGGAGGCGTTCCTGCAGGAATGCCTGCAGTTTGTGGGCGGCCCTACTGACATCATTCGTGATGTCAGTAGGTGGACTTCCTGCTCTATTAGAGCAGGAAGTCCTCTGGGGCTTGCGGCCACGAGACCCTACCACAAGGGTCTCGTCGCAAGCCCGATGGTTGCAATGGTCTTGACCATCGCGACCATCACCTGGTCGCTCGCATAAGCTGTGGGTGATCACCCACAGCTATGCGAGCGGCCAGGGGCCGTCTTTAAAGAAAAAAAAAGGGACGCCCTGATTCAGAGCGAGCTCTCTCAAAGAGCGTCCGGCTCTGAATCAGGCTCAGTGTCTCTACTTACCAAAACATTCTGAGATGGTCCACTCACTTGTGCTGCCTCCTCTTCTCCCTCTCGTTCGGCCATCAAGACCAGAAACTGCCGTTGTGGCTCCTGCTCGCTTATAAAGGTCATCAGGTTGTAAGTACCACAGTGTGGGCTGATAGAGGTCGTCAGTGGTCGCTCCGGACCGCTTGGATTTGTCCACTTTCTTCCGTTCCTTCGCGTACACCGTCCTCAAATTTTGGATTTTGGTGCGGACCGTTTGATGATAGCATCCGAACAAAACTTCTTGGTGTGCTCAAGCAATTCCTCCAACGCTGCCATTTTTTTGGACTTACTGGAGTATTGTCTACAGCTTTTCCGCTATAGACATTCTGTGGACTCCAGGATCTCCAGGAATCCAGTGATAAATTCTGGCTCTTTATCAATAGACATTCCTAGGAAGAAGAAAAATATGGACATATACAGTTTTAGCAATAATGTAAATAGTTTTGTGATTTTTAATGTTGATCTTTAATTTTTAGGTACATTTTTAAGTGTTCATGTTATGGTGTTTTAATATGTTTTTTACAGGGTTTTAATATGTTTGTTATGGTGTTTTAATGTTTTTTTTTACAGGATTTTAGTATGTTTGTTATGGTGTTGTAATATGTTTTTTTTATGGTGTTTAATATATTTGGTATGGTGTTTTCATATTTTCTAGGTATTTAATAGGTGGCCCGTGACATTGGTGGGCAGTAGGTAGGTGGGTGGCTCACATTGATGGACAGGTTGTATAATGCATGACCCAGCCACCGCCCACCTCATATAGGCGGACAGTGGCTGGATCATGCTTTATACTTTTAGGGAGACAGGGGTAATATTGGTGGGCAGTAGATCGGTGGGTGGCTCACATTGGTGGACAGGGTGTTTAATGCATAACCCAGCCACCGCACGCTTCATATAGGCGGGCGGAGGCTGGGTCATGTATTTATAAGTGGACAGTGGGTGGCTCACATTGGTGGACAGTGGTGGTGCATCAATGCTCACCAAAACAAATAAGTCCAGACTTGGGTGTGCAGGCTGAATCGCGTCCTTCCTTCTTCAAATCATGTTGCTGCACAAGATGGTGATTGGGCGTGTACAGGGATCTGTCAGTCAGGTTATGGGACGTACAATAGATCGTGAGTAAAAAAAAAATGCTCATAATCTGTACCACATCGTGTACTAGATTGTCAAATCTGCCCTACAGCATGGCAGATCTGAAGATGCGATGTACGACCTGCAGGTACTTGCATCGTGATCATGAGTGGACACTCAAGATTTGGGCATATTTTACACGATTTGTCGTCACGATGCGTCGGAATCGGACAAATCGTGTAAAATATTGCCAAGTGTGTAGGCACCTTTAGAGTTACATTTACCTCAAGAGGACATTGTTACATTACAGTATGACATCAGTGTCAACATTCTGAATGTTGACATGATTATTTTGTCAATTTTATATCAACACTGAATGTTGACATGGTCAATGTCAATATAATATATCAAATCTTTGTGCTGAGATCTATAGATGTGAGAAAATCCTCTTTGTTGATAGATGTGAAGATATAGGGCCTGATTCAGAGCCGCTCGTAAGCGGCCGCTCGTTCGTTCTGACCGATGTTCGCACATCTGCGCATGCGTACGGATTTTAATACGCATGCGCGAACCAGTCAGTGCGGCCGAAAATCGTTTGTTCGCTATATAGCGAATGCCTGCTATTTTGAGTGACAGAAGGAGGCATATGTGGGTGGTAACAGGGGAAGGTGCTTGAAAATGGGGAGTGGAGATCAGAACGCAGGCGTGCTTAAAGGTCAAAACGGGCGTTTTATGGGTGTGCATAATTAATCCAGCAGCGTCATTGACCACATCACTTGGTTTTTCTTTACTCAGAACTGCTCGCAAAATAACGGTTGAAAAAACCAGCCACAAGAATAGCGAGCAGTTCATACGCTGTTCGATGTACTCGATTAATCTAATAAATAGCGGACATGACGTATGGTGCGAGCGGCAAGAGGGGGTATTTTTAAAAATTACAACCGCAAGTTTTGCTCGCTCGTTCAGACTTAGAGGTGTTAACAGACCGCAATGAGCGAACGGTTCATTTGAATAGCCACCCCTTGTTTTAGAACGAACGACCGCAAATAGCGAGCGGCTCTGAATGAGGGCCATTGTTCCATGCAAAACGGTGTAGCTTGTTGAGAAACTTGTTGAGCCTCCTCAGGTTCAGAAAAGTGTGATAATCTGAGGGTTTCTTGACAAAGAATAATTTGTAGTGAGTCTTTGCCATTCTGCTCTATAGCAGAATGGCAAATAGCCGTGGCTTGGAGTACACTTTGCAGTCTTAAGCTAGGTCCATTAGTAGGAAGTAAAGAATAATGACTCGCTGTCACAAGAGCTGCAGATAAAGTGGTTGTCAGTCCCAATGATATAAGTAAATATAAGAAATAAAAAAGAACCAGCGCTACAATACTATAAAACAAATGCAGATGGTTTAATAGAAAGTACCAATTGGTAATTTATTAAGCTAAAATCAGCACACAAGTGCAAGCAATAAATCATGTAAAAAAATAACAATATATATCCCAATAAACGTACAAACACTCAAGACATAACATAAATATAGAATATAACATGTCCACCAAAGACCAGTATTGGATGTAGGCATGGAAAAAGGAACTCTCTCTGTATAGTCCCAAAGATATCAGTGGTATAAATCCCACATATATTGGTTGTAATTGTTGTAAGGAATCTTATGGCATCCAGCATATAGAATGGACAGGCTGAAGCACAATAGATAGTAAATAGCAGCACAACGTTACCAGTTCATGGCTGAAATAGCTGTTTAGGAGGTCCTCTGGCATCCTGCAGTAGTTGAAAACAAGGCTGAAGCGTGATCAACAAGGAAAACATCCACGGCTGCAGAAGAAAGTCCAAGATATTATCCGGATAGTGTATCCAACAGATCCAATGAGTCCCAAAGGTCGAGGTGGTCTTTTAGTAAAGGTCTCAACGCGTTTAGCTGAGCAATGACCGCTCGGCTTCATCAGGAGTATGGAGTGTGGGTCAGAGATGTGCCCTTATATACCCAACCAATAATGAAACATTCAAAACATATGTAATCAATAAACAGTAAAAAAAAAAGTCCTCCATCAAAGTCTAAAAAGAAGTATAGGAGGCAATCCATACTAGTGGGTAAATTTATCAGAGGTAATTTGATTGTCGATTTGAAGAGCGATTTAGCTCTTCTCAAACAGACTCAAATCGAATTGTGGCAAAACCGTTTTTTAACTAGATTTACTATAGTTTTTTTGATTTATTTTGCGATTTGCAAAACAAATTCAGTTTGATTCAGTTTGGAACACAGTGATTTGCAGTTCGATTTGACATGTTCACGTACGAATCAAAAGGTAAATCACACTTCAAACCGAACTGCAAATCCCCAACAGCATAGAACTGCTTCATGCTTTCACTTTCAGCATGAGCAGTTCGTTCTCACACTGATACATGCACACTTCAGTGAGATGCCTGCATGTATCTGACTAAAAAGTAAATAAAGAGTTAAAAGTAAAAAAAAATTATGTGAGCTCCACCCCAAAACAGACCAGCCCCGGACTGTTCAAACCCAGTTCTGGTTGACTAAGTACAGGGAAAAAAATTCGTAGGGTCTCCCTCTACTTAGTACAACCAGCACTGGGCTGTGGGAATCAGTGCTGGTTCTGGAATTCTAGGGAAAAATTTGTGTAGGGTCTCCCTGTAATTCACAGACCTAGCCCTGGACCCTTTCTAATGGGGGACTGATGCCACAGCCAGGGGAGCCCGGGGTTATCCCCGCCACCCCTGGGCGGTGGGTTGATTGTGTTACCACCCACAGCTCTAGCGACCGACCAGGGGTGATGGTCGGTCGCTAGAGCAAGACCATCGCGACCATCGGGGCTTGCGATGAGACCCTAAGATTGGGTCTCGGCACGCGCAAGCCCCAGGGAGCTTCCTGCTCTGATCGAGAGAGCCGCAGGGTAACTAAGGTTTATCCTGCAGTTCCCTTCATTGAGTTCAATGGAGGGAGCCGTTCATTGGCTGAGAGGCGGGGCCTGACCTCTCAGCCAATGAATGCTCAGACACGGACCTTCAAAGGAGGAAGCCGCATCTGAGCTCTTCATTCGGGAAGTAATAATCATCCTGGTTAGGATGGTTATTGCTTAGTGCGAGGGTCGCGTTTATCGTTTTGTTATTTTAACAACACCTTGGATGCCTACTGGACAAGGGGATGCCTACTGGACTCAAGGTAATATAGGTGAGTATGTGTGAGTGTGTATGTATATATGTATTAAAATTATACTGTGTAAGGTGTGTGTGTGTGTTTCTTTCAACATTTCTTTGCAGGTGAACTACAGGTTCCAGTGGGCCCTTAATGCCCCGCATGCTGGTACTTGTGGTTCTGCAAGTACCAGCATGTGGGGGAGGCTTGCTGGGACCTGGAGTTCTCCTGTAAAGACAATGTTTTTATTCTATTTTTACACTACACTAACACAACCCACAGCCCATGGGGTGGTGGAGATAGCCCTGGGCTATCAGCCTAGGCTAGGGGTACCCTGGACAGGGAGACCCATGGGATGACTAGCGGTCAGGGCTGATTCTGCGGCTGGGGGGCCCGGTGATAGGGCTCCCTTGGCTGTGGCATTAGTCCTCCGTTAGAAAGGGTCCAGGGCTGGTTCTGTGACTTACAGGGAGACTCTACGCAATTTTTCCCTGTAATTCCAGAACCAGGACTGGTACCCATAGCCCAGTGTTGGTTGAACTAAGTAGAGGGAGACCCTACGCAATTTTTTCCCTGTACTTAGTCAACCAGGACTGGGTTTGCAAAGTCCAGGGCTGGTTCTGTTTTGGGGGTGGACCTCACGTCAATTTTATTAACATTTAACTCTTTATTTGCTTTTTACAGTAAGATACATGCAGGCATCTCACTGATGTCTGCATGTATCTGTGTCAATCCGACCTGCTTATGCTCAAATCGAAAGCATGAAGCAGGTCTATTCTTTTGGTGATTTGAAGTTCGATTTGAAGTCCGATTTTGAGGTCGATTTCAAATCGAATGATAGTAAATAAGGGTTTTGTGTGTTGGGCTATGTAAAAGTACCAATGTTTTCCCGATGTTTGATTTGAGGCGGATTTGACTAAAATTCGATTTTACATTCGATTTTACATTCAATTTGGCCTTTAGTAAATAACCAAATGCAAAATCGAATGAAAATCGCACCTCAAAATGCCAAATCGACCTTTGATAAATTTACCCCCTAGATCTCTTAAATAAGAAGAATATACAAAAATCAACATATTATTAATAAGCCGAAACTGACAGAAATGACCTTCTCAAATCGTAAATAGCGATAAGGGCCATCCTGTAGTTCCGGACTGCCGGTCACGTGATTATCTCAGGTCACGTGGTCTGGCCATGTCCAATTGAAAAAGGGTAAATAGAATGCATCAGTAAACACGTATTAGGTCCCCTTGTGTTCCGCTCACGTGTTCTAACTCGGTCACGTGATAGGGAATCCTCATTACATCAGAGTTTTTCTATAGTTCCGGACTCCCGGTCACGTGAACCTCGCAGATAGGTGATCCGGCTTAGTCCGGTTAAAAAGAAGGTGAATATAACTCATGAACAGAACACGTGATTTATCCCCTTGTGTACCGCTCACGTGTTCTTATTTAGTCACGTGATAGGGAGTCCCAATTACGTCAGGGGCAATGAACTAATAAGCATAATAAGGGATGTATATTGTGGTGAAACAAATCACTAAGAGAATAATCGCATATAAAGAATTAGTGTGCAATTATATAAATATCATCTCTGGTGCTAGGTGAAAGTACTTCCTCTGCATGTATATGCCACAACAATTGCATTTACTTCCAGGGGTGGAAACAGATTTAATAAACTTTGCAGCAGAGAGGTTTTCTGGATGCTCAATTTTAATAAGAATTACATTTGTTTATTACCTCCAAAACTTATCAACCTTGATTAGCTTACTTAACTTTAACTACAAATAAAGACACAGACACCATAGCTTGGCTAAAATGGTCACAGCTTTTATTTATAATTGAATCAATCAACCTAACCAGGGTGCAAAGAGACGCTGCAGACTCAGTTCTAGCTTTTCAACTTACTCCAAAATACTCAGGGAACGACTAACCCGTCCCCCCTTTCAGACGCACTTAAACCGTGGGGGTCTCACTTCCCTCCTGGGCCAATCGGAGGCGCTTTGTGCAAAAACGCCCGGGTCCCCCTGTGCGGAGCAGGACAAATTCGCCTTGTACATCAAGAGCAAGTGCTCCCACAGTTATCTTGCGTCCCATAAAGCCACTGAGCTGCAGCGTACTCCCGCCAAAGCCCAGCCCTAATAGAGACTGGCCCGCCACCCAGAAAGAGCTAACCAAGAAACGAAAACAAATCCTGCACAAAAAGATTCATACCCAGGCCGTTCAAATGCACACCATCATGACGAAAGAAACGTACAAGATCACCCTCAAAAAAGCCATGACTCACGACCAAGCCACCTATAGACACGACATGCTTAGACACTGCCACATTCACCTTCCTCCGCGTTCTATCCAAAACCCCAAACTTTCTCACTCCTCTCCACGTCAAGCGGGTTGTCATCTCTGACCACACAATCTGAACGGATGGCCATTTCATACGAATCGTATCCAAAATCTCGCGCAGACTCACAATTAAACCCACACCTGTAAGCTGACCGACATCATTCCCACCAACGTGAAGAACCAACCATTCGGGCATTCCCCATTTTCCCACAGCAGAAACAATCAGTGCCAACACACCGTCCACACGCAAACCTATCACTCCAATCCAACGCACCTTCCGACTACCAAATGGCAAACCACTACTCCGACCCGAGACATGCTTTTCCGCCCCAAAAATGTAGGAGTGGCCTACCAACCACACCTGCCCGTCTTCTTTCGTCAACACTGTAAAAGAAGAAACCTTAACCATGAGAAACCACACCAAACCTGAATCAAAACACTACAACTTAAGAACAACACAGAGCAACTAACTAGCAGGGATGCCAAAAAAGGGGAAAATAGGAACCCGAGTGAAAAGAAAAAAACAAAAACCTACCCGTGAACCAAATTGGGCCAGATCATGGCTAACGGGAGGAAAATTTAAAAATCCCCTCACACCCCCAATTGTTGAACGCCAACCGTTCAACGCTTTGGCAGGTAAACAACGTTTTCGGGTTATCACAAGGTGCGCACCTGCAACTTATCGCAGCGCACATACTTCTTATAACTCCCTGACTTCCAATGCCCCAGCGAGTGCTGCACAAGTGGCTGCCCCTATTCGAAATGAATGGGTGCCGTAAGCTGCATGGTCTAAACCCAATTCTGTTAAACCTCGTTTAAATACTGCAGTGAACTGAAACTTTGTGAGAGGCCTGGAATCCGCATGGACCAACCACTGAATCCCCCCAACTGGGCGCACCAACATATACTGAGATGCTAAATGAACCGGGCAAATATTGCTATCCTGCTGCTGCGCAAGCATGACCCATTTACCCCTACCTGTCTGATCCGTTTTAGAGAAGCGAAGCTTGCAAAGCACCGCTGCATCTCTAAAAACAATGTCCTTGGACAACAACCCGGAGGACTCAGATGTACTATTTACTGCCTCTAATTCGCTAACTCTGAAAGCTCCAAAAAATGCAGAAGAAAAAGCCAAACGGAAAAGAGCAGCCTCAAACGTATCAGAAGCTACCTTCTCCATAATCCTAAGCAATGCTGCCAAAAGCTGGGTGTCCACCGGCCGACGGCAATCGGCGCGAGCAGGAGCCTGCCTCGCCCAACCTTTCAGAGCTTTGGCAAGAAGAAAAGACTTGGTTGGGTCGTGAAAACCTTTAAGCTCGCAAAAAAAAGAGACTCCCGCAAGCACCAACCCCACGTAGGCCCTGGACCTCCCCTGTTGATATCTCTCCCAAACAAAGGATGACAGCAACTCATTCGGAGACTTACCCTCCGAATCTTGGCGCGCACAGTGACCGCTCCATTCCCGCCATGAAGCCGAGTACTTGCGGAGAGTTGATGGAGCGAGCGATTGCATCGCCAAAGCCTCTAAGCCGGCCTGATGATCTGCCACACAAACGGGGGGCATATCAAACCAACAGCAGAAGCAGACGGTGCAAGTGCCCAAAAACGCTCAAATTGAAAATGAGACAATGCGTCTGCGATCTCGTTAACAACACCAGGCACATGACGAGCTCTAAAGCGTATGTAGGCCTCTAAACAGCGCAAAATTAAATGACGAAGAAAACGGACACTAACGGAGAGGACGATCGCTGGTTGTTAATGGCGTGAACCACTCCCAAATTGTTGCACCAAAAAATTATATGCCGGTTACTCAGACGTGTTGACCAGAGCTCCACAGCAACAACAATTGGGAAAAGTTCCAAGAGCAACAAATTACTAGTTAAGCCTTCGTCGCGCCAAACTAAAGGCCAAGCAGTAGCGCACCATTCCCCATTGAAAAAAGCCCCAAAACCAGACGATCCAGCCGCATCGGTATATAGTTGCAATGACCCATTCGCTACCGGAGGAGCTGGCCAAATACGTTCGCCATTGAAATGAACCAGAAACTTGGTCCAAACCCGAAGATCATCCTTAATCTCCGCCGACAAATGAATATGATGATGCGGCTGTCTCGACCCAGCAGTGGCCCTCTCCAATTTTCTACAGAAAACCCTGCCCATGGGAATTATACGACAAGCAAAATTAAAGGAACCCAGCAGTGACTGCACCCCACGCAATCTTACCGTGTCCACTGCTAAGCAACTCGCAATCTGCTCCAACAATCTGGCCACTTTGTCGCTCGGTAACCTACAACAACCCGCAACCGTGTCTATCTCAATTCCCAAGTACGACAGGCAAGAAATGGGACCCTCCATCTTATCTCGCGCAATGGGAACCCCTAAAACGCGAAATAGAGCCTGCGCGGAAAAGAGGAGGTCTGCACAGACGTCGCTCTCTCCTGGACCTTTGAAGAGAAAGTCATCCAAATAGTGTGCCACGCCCGCTTGTCCTGTGCCGGCATGAACACACCAGTGTAAAAAAGAGCTGAATTTCTCAAAATAGGCACAGGAAACCGCACAACCCATAGGCAAACATTTGTCGACAAAGTAACCTGAATGTAGCTTGAATCCCATAAACTGCATAGCGTCTGGGTGTAACGGCAATAAACGGAAAGCTGACTCAATGTCTAATTTAGCAAGCAGCGCGCCATGCCCAAAACTGCGCACTAAACCTAACACCGTCAAAACTTTGATATTTAACTCTACAAAAACTATCCGGAATGGCGTCGTTCACCGAACACCCATCCGGATATGACAGGTGCTGGATCAAACAAAACTTCCCAGGTGCCTTCTTGGGCACCACACCTACCGGAGAGATACAAAGATCCTGCATCGGAGGAACAGGGAAAGGACCCTCCATCCTCCCCAGCAGCACCTCGGCCCTAACTTTAGCCTGCAAAACTTCTGGGTAGTCCCTGGCCGAGCGCAAGTTACGGGGGGACCTGACGCATAAACGACCCATTATTGGCAGAGAAAAGCCGAACGAAAAACCTTCTAACAAAAAAGAAGCGTCCTCCTTATGAGGATATAAATCCAACCAGCGAGCCAGTGCAGCTAAACAAATAGGCGAATTAGCCTTAAGCAGCTCATTTTGATCCCTCACGATCTTGGTGGCACTAGCAGACCCTCTACAGCAATCTTTGGCCGGATGCTCCCCTCCACAGAAATGACAGGAGTGACGAAAACGACAGGCCGACCCCCTTGTACACCGGGAGTCGTTGAAAGCAAAACATTTGCCCTTCATAACTCCCGTCGCCCCTGGTTTACCAGTAGCATATCCCTTGCGAGGATGCATCACATCCAAAGGGGGCCGACACTGCTGCGATACCTCTAACCACACCACTTCCTTTGCTCCGAACGGAATAATCTTGCTACCATCATGCTTTCTTCTAAATTGCACGTCATATTCACGCCATGCCAAGGCCCGCGAACGGACAAACATGTCCAGAACTAAAAAAATATATTTCACTATGTTCACATGTTCATCTGCCCGCGTCTCCAAATAGCACGCCGCAAACATCAGCATGCCCTTCAACCAACTGGTGAAACTACAGAAAGCCTCCTTGCCCATACCCCTCGCCTTCTTAGCCTGACCAAAAGCCTTTTTTATATCCTCGGTGAGTGTAAAGAAGTTGACAAATTTACCTTTGCGAATTCTCCCCCTCACACTTTTTCGCAGGCCGTGAAGAACAGTGGTGTTCACACAATGCACTGAATCAGCCCCTGACGCCACTGTTGCTAGCTCAGCACTAATGCCTTGTGTAGCTGTACTCACTGACTTCTTGGCTAAACGCCTAGCAACCATTCTGGCTATTTTACGCGGGCGCGCAGGGGAACCAGAAGAATGAGAAGAAGAGGAAGAGTCAGACATAGACGAACAAGATGAATCATGCTCACCAGCCCCAGAGGGACCCGGAACAGCTTCCTCGACTTGATCATTCGTCATGGCAGAAGACTCGCCTGTCGGTCCCTTCTCCATGCCCACCGGATCAGCAGATGCACCACTGAACGGTTCGCTTGAAGGAGCCTCAGTCGCCCTTCCATTATCTGCAACTGGAGTAGACTGATGAACCACAGGGCCGGAAGGGTTGGCAATGCTGGGCGTAGGAGGAAGGGGTGCAGGCGCGGTTAACAGACGAGCCGGCAGAACCAGCGCAAGGTCGGGTGCCGCGGGCACACTGGTGGAGGTTTGACTGTACATGACAGGCGGTGCGAAAGGGAGCAGAGGCATGGTGGCCGTTGCTGCATTCTGCTGTGAAATTGGCAAATAAGGGAAATAAAGCTGCGGATGAAACCCTGAGAAAGGGTAAGATCCAAAAGTGGCCCCAGTGTAGCTGGGATAAAAAGGTGAAGAGGACACAACTGAGGTGGAGGGATAAACGGGGGGAGCCACCCCAGAGCTCCATGAAGCCGACCCCAGGAGGGGCCGGCTACTGACAAGGGGGGTACATTATAAATGGGAGGTGGGGCACTGATGGCGGGGAACCATTGGGACTGATAGGTGGAAGGGTGTATACCACCTATGGCTCCAGAGACAGTTTGCCCTGGCAACCAATGAGCAGGGGGATGCTGACTAATTATGGAGCTGTGTGCCTGCCTGATTGCTGCAGGGGTGCTGTTTAAACCACCGGGGTTAAGATGGCCGCCGGGCATGACGTGCAGACCAGGCCGGCGGGACCACCCGTTCCCCGGGGACTGTAGCCTAATGCCCCCACGTGACCTGCGGCACTAACCGCTGGCGGGTCCAATGCATAGTACCCAGCGGGAGCCGCGAGCACTGGCGTTCCCGCTGGTGCAGCGTAAGTGGCAGCCCCTGCATGGCTGAGCAGCGCCGGCAAGTAGCGTCCATCGGATGCTCCTGCCGGAGCTGCGTGTGGGGTGCGCCGGCCCGGGGAGGCTGCCGAGGGCACAAACTCCGCCGGAAATGCGGGACCCGCGAGGACCGCTGGTGCAGCCGCACCAGCATGTCCGGGCGGAGGGGGAGCCGCCGGGGAAGACGGCTGGACCGCAGGAGAAGTAGGGGGTGAAGGAGGACGCGGGGAGAGAACAGGTGGGGAAAGGGGGGGTGCGGACGCGCAGGGGCTAAGCTGAGGGGGCTGGCGTAATCAGCCAGCTGCTGGGGTGGGGGAGCAGCGCGACGGGGCGAGGCATGGTGGAGTGGAGGGATAAAGCAAACTATGCTGTATTTCATATTTGAAACAGGGGCACAGATACTTAGCGTGATCCAGTTCCAAAAATTCCTGCAAAGAGGCTGATCCCAAGGTCCACAGGCTCCTAAATAGGCTGCTATAACCACTCCCCCAAACTATATTACTGGCCCTTGGAAGCAGCTGATCACATCCAAGCTAAACTCAATTTACCCAGCAACAAGGCTGTCAATCAAACACACTGTCAGTAAAAAAACAGTAATCTTAACACTCCTCAATCCTATTGTCGAAGCTGAATAATTGAGTGAGACAAGTTCAGTTTAAAATTTAATCGCAGCGACGCCATCTTGCGAATGGCCACAAGACTCCATTTTGGAAATGAGATCGCAAGACACCATTTTTGTGGTCAGCCAATTCAAGTTATAACTCAGGAGCTAAGAACAGATGGCAATGTTTTTGTTAACCTACCAAGGGCAACTGAAAAAAACAAGCTTTCTGAGTAAAAGTAAATAAGAAGAGACAATGGGTATTTTTACATACAAATTGGGAATCCCTGGATGCAGATAAAGTATAGTTGTGGCAATTGTAATATAATATCTACACAATTGGATTTGTCTGAATCCTAGACAGAATGGCCCCAAATTCCACAGTTTGAGGTGATAATACATTTGCACTTCACACAAGAGTCTGTGAGAACAAAAGAGGTTTTGTTTTCCTTTGAACACACAACAGGTGGGGGCCTGCTGACAGAGGGAATGTAGAACTACAACCCTCAGCCATCCACACTGCTGGATGTTCACTTCGTGTATGAGAGATTATGCACTTAAATCTCACCCATTAATAACTAGCGTCCTTATCCCAAACCCCGAATACCCACACACTACATATTCACACACAAGGTTCCATTAGCATCAAATTGTATGATTCAAGTTGGTTAAGTTAGTTTAAATGCTAAGAAATAGAGGTTTTTGATATCTAAGGTATTATACATGATAAGCAAGGTGTGTTTGGTTTCGTCCTGATGCGTACGCTTTTTACAGAATCCCGGTGTTATTGGTGGAGAGATCGCATCATGCAAACTCAAGTTACGGATCGCAGAACTTACAAGCAACAAAATGTTTAGTTGATGGAATGTTACAGGAGGCGTTACCAGAAAGACTCCGGCTGTTAGAGGCAGGGAAAGTCTATTTGAAACAACCTGTTAAATGTGTCGTTACATATGCTTCTCCTCTGGGAACCAATGAGATCAGCAGGAAGTTCCCCCTTTGTCCTGTTTCAGTCTGGGGGGGAATAAATACATGTGTCCGAACACTGGTTTGCCAGTTCATGCTGAATTTTGGGTGAACTGAGGATATCTAGTCAGAAGTCTATCTCTGGGTCCAGAGGCGCAGCGTATGTATAACCGTACTTGGTCTGTATTCCTTTTTACGCCTAAATTATGTATGTATAGATTGCGTGTAACTGACAGTACTTTTACCTGAATAATACTTGTGCGTTGGAACCACAGATTCCACTCTTTATTTGCGGTCATACTGCGTACGCAATTAGCGTTGCGTTTAGAGGTTTATAGGCAGGTTTTGTCTTAGAGGTTTTAGGCAGGGTTTTGTCTTAGAGGTTCTAGGCAGGTGAATCTTAGAGGTTTATAGGAAGGAATATATTAAAAGGTTTATTGACGAATTTAACACTATTCATATTTCGTCATCCATTCCCTGAACACTGAAGGGTTAAATGAGTCACTGGAACTTGTCATCACCTAAATATTTCAACTGATTCATGCATATTCGTTTTATTTTATATTCATTATTTATTATGTATTTATATTTATTATTTTACCATTTATTTCTTAGTACTGATCCTTTTCTGTTTTTTATATTTTTTCATTTTCAATATATTTCATAGGGGTTTGCTGTGCATATGGCTTCCTTTGCTGCCTATATTAGGATTAAGCATGTGATGTGACATATACATGCAGAGGAAGTATTTTCACCTAGCACCAGAGATGATATTTATATAATTGCCACTAATTCTTTATATGAGATTATACTCTTAGTGATTTTTTTCACCACAATATACATCCCTTATTATGCTTATTAGTTCATTGCCCCTGACATAATTGGGACTCCCTATCACGTGACTATTAAGAACACATGAGCGGTACGCAAGGGGATAACCCAAGTGTTCTATTCATGAGTTATATTCACCTTCTTTTTAACTGGACTTGGCCGGATCACCTGATTTGCGAGGATCACGTGATCGGGAGTCCGGAACTATATAACTTCTTTGATGTAATGAGGATTCCCTATCACGTGACCGAGTTAGAACACGTGAGCGGAACACAAGGGGACCTAATACGTGTTTACTGACGTTTTCTATCTCCCCTTTTTCAATTGGACATGGCCGAGCCACGTGACCTGAGATAATCACGTGACCGGCAGTCCGGAACTACAGAATGGCCCTTATCGCTATTTACGATTTGAGAAGGTAATTTTCTGTCAGTTTCGGCTTATTAATAATATGTTGATTTTTGTATATTCCTCTTATTTAAGAGATCTAGGGCTGTATTCAATTTGAGACGATAAGGCCGGATTCGCGGTAATTTAACGCCGATGACGTCAATATCGCCTGTTTTAGTTTTACCCCGTATTCAATTTGATAGACTTTCCGCCTAGGTGGAAAGTCAATGCAATGTAATAGGCGGCAGGGGCGGATTGGGATGGAAAACCAGCCCGGGAAAATAATGGAAGCAGCCCTAATGGAGGTGAGGTTTGTTGAGAGCAGTAGCGGCTCCAGGCACTTGCAAGCCGGTCCGTTGCTCGGAGCGCTACTGTTTCCAGGGGGCGCAGGGAACGCCCACCACCCGCCCTGCGGTATAGGACATATTTAAGCACGGGGGAGGGAGCGGAGGAGGGAAGGGGCGGCAATACAGGACAGCGCTGGGCGCAGCACAGCCTAGCGCTGGCACTGGTTGAGAGGGCCTGATTCTGAGCTGCAGCCTTCCTTGCGTCTTTTGCTGCAGTTGCGTCTGCTAACGACGCTATGTACATCCGTGCCTCCGAATATGTAAGGACAGAGACGCCCACTGTCAGTGTGTACAGACGTTGCAATCATGCTTTGTGCGTCACCACCATCAGTTGCACCATTTAACCTTTCCCCAACCCAATGCTAGGTGCAGATCATCAGTCTGCGTATGGCCTCCAATGTGAGCAATTGAGCGTCTCTATAAGCAAACACTTTCAGCAACATGCCCATACTACGTTATATCTGCGTCTGATCAGCCAATCCGCTGTAACTGCCTAGGAATGCCAAACACATCCGTACTGCATCTCTGGGTCTGATTCAGAGCCGGACGCTATTTGCGCTCGCTCGTTCAGAAAAAGGGGGTGGCTATTTAAATTAACCGTTCGCTCTTTGCGGTCTGTTAACGCCTCTATGTCTGAACAGCAAACAAAACATGCAGTCATAATTTTGTATAAAACACCCCCTGGCCGCTCCATCATACGTCATGTCCGCTATTTATTACATTAATCGAGTACATCGAACGGCGTATGAACTGCTCGCTATTCCTGTGGTTGGTTTTTCCTACCGCAATCATGCGAGCAGTTCTGACTATAAAACAACCAAGTGACGTGGTCGATGACGCTGCTTTATTAATTATGCACACCCTTAAAACGCCCGTTTTGACCTTTAGGCATGCCTGCGTTCGGATCTCCACTCCCCATTTTCAAGCACCTTCCCCTGTTACCACCCACATACGCCTCCTCCTGTCACTCAAATTAGCATGCATTCGCTATTATGCGAGCACACGGTTTTCGACCGCACTGACTGGTTCGCGCATGCGTATTACAACCCGTACGCATGCGCAGATGTGCGAACATCGCTCGGAACGAACGAGCGGCCGCTTACGAGCGGCTCTGAATGAAGCCCTCTGTACAAACACCATTGGGACATATATGAGGTATAAAGCACATACGCGGAAAGATATAAAACAATGCAGAAGCAAAAAAAAAAAAACACATTGGCCTCGGCAGAACAAAAACTACAAACACATTGGTATCCACAAGAAAAACATAAAACACACAGAAAAAAAGCCAAAAACACTTTGGCCTCAACAAGAAACAAAAATAGGGTCAGCGGTCTATGTCCCTGGGGCTAGGGTATGGTGGGTAGTGTATGTCCCTGGCCTGTAGGATGCTGTATATCTAGGGGGGCAGAGAGTAGGGTATGAGGCCGGGGGGAAGCTGATTATGGGTATGAGAGGCATAGATGGTATATACGGTGGGTACTGTATTGTGAGGTCAGGGGTAGTCTGGTAAGTCAATCGCCCCCACCAGAGGCAGCGCCTGTAGCACGAGCTCCATACACTCTGCCACTGCTGGGGTTAGAGTGAGAGTAGTAGTAGGATGCAGGGTATAGGATGAGAGTGGTAGTAGTGGGAAGCAGTGGGTTGGATGGGAGTAGTTGTGCAGATCAGGGGCAGGATGGGAGTCAAAGTAATTTGGGGTAGGCTTGAAGTAGTAGTGTGGAGCAGTGGGTAGACTGGGAGTAGTTGTTCAGAGCAGGGTGCAGGATGGGAGTAATAGAGGAAAGCAGGCGCAGGATGGGAGTAGTGGTGTGGAGCAGGGGGGCAGGGTGGGGGTAGTAGTGTGGAGCAGGGGGGCAGGGTGGGAGTAGTAGTGTGGAGCAGGGCGGGAATAGTAGTGTGGAGCAGGGGGGCAGGGTGGGAGTTGTAGTGTGGAGCAGGGGGGCAGGGTGAGAGTAGTAGTGTGGAGCAGGGGTGCAGGGTGGGAGTAGTAGTGTGGAGCAGGGGGGCAGGGTGGGAGTTGTAGTGTGGAGCAGGGTGAGAGTAGTAGTGTGGAGCAGGGGGGGAGTAGTAGGGTGGAGCAGGGTGGGAGTAGTAGTGTGGAGCAGTGGTGGTGGTGGACCTTTAAATTTGGAGCCGGCCGCTAGGCACTCACGTCTTGCGGACGGAAAGCCAATCAAAATCAGCTACGTGGCTGTTTCTGATTGCCTGCCGGTCCGTGCCGCCATTGGTTCACAGCCGGCACCAAGTCCAAATCGCCACCACAACTTCCCCCGACGCTCCATCCCAGTGCTAATCAAAGCAGTCAGTGTCCCTGCCCGACTCCGGACAAGGAAATAGAGGTACAGGGGGTGAGAGAAGGAATAAGGTAGTGTGAGGTGTAGGGTGTGAGAGAGGGGTGCAGGAGTGGGAAGTAGGGTGGGAGTAGTAGGGTGGAGCAGGGGGGCTGGGTGGGAGTAGTAGGGTGGAGCAGGGGGGCAGGATGGGAGTAGTACTGTGGAGCAGGGGGGGAGTAGTACTGTGGAGCAGGGGGGGAGTAGTACTGGGGAGCAGGGGGGGGGAGTAGTACTGTGGTGCAGGGTGGGAGTAGTACTGGGAAGCAGGATGGTAGTAGTGGTAGAAATAAGTGGGCACAATGGGAGTGAAGGGGACTCTCTGGGAAGAATTAACCTCCACTCCGGGTGTCACCTTCTCTCTGCATGGGTCCTGATCACCGACCCTCTTGCGCTGACAGCAGCAAGTTTGCACATCCACAGTGAGTGAGTGAAATGCTCCTTCCAGTGCGTCCACCCACGTCCCGCTATTCCGGCGCCTACTCTGTCACAGGACTCCCAGCCATACAGCTGCAGCCTGCACACGCCCGTTTCATCCCCGCATGGTCACTTCCACCCTGCCTCCCGCAGCCCCAGGGGATGGTCCGGCCCTGTCAATCCCACAGACATGGAGGGGGCTGCTGACGGCCGGCGGCAGACTCGAGGCTGATGGAGAGGGCAATGTAGTAACGCAGTGATGGTGCAGCCGCGAGCTTCCGGTTTCCTGGAAGCGCGGCAGGCAGCATGCAACTCCGACCCGGCCAGCAGTGTCGGGTTGGCCAGCCCTGCAGACTGGTTCGTGGGACCGGCCCAGCGGGAACTCTCCCGCTTTCCCGGCAGCCCAATCCGCCCCTGAAAGGCGGTAAAGTATCGCCTATGAATGGCAGACGGTAAAAAGTGCAGAAATGGGGTTTTGGGTTGCAACGTTTCAGGAACCCCCGTGCAGCCTTCACACAGTCCCACAAAGGTAATCTGTAAAAAAAAATAAAAAATTAAGGACACCCCAAAAATTTACTTTGAAAAAGGGGGCAAAAAAAAAAACCGTTGGGGTACAAACTTAAAAAATACCAAACTTGACACTGGGGGTGGGTTTTTCATGTTTTTTTTTTAAGTCACTTTAGCAACTTTAAAATTTGCTGAACCCCATATTCAAGTACCCCAAATTTAATGGGCGTAGTTGTTTTGCCCTAAAAAAAAACTTCTAAATGCTCTTCTGCATCACCTTAGTCAAAGCCGCATGTATGCACCTGCCGCGGCTAAAGGAAACCCCGGCTTCCTTCATGAGTTAAAAATGGGGGTACCCTTTGTCCTCCCCTATGTCTACACTTCTATAGGGGGTCCCTAGAACATTTCTTGAAAATTTCCATTTGTTTAACGGGGAAAAAATTTACAAAAAAAAAATTACATAAGGCCCCCCCCCAAAAGTCAAAGCAACCCCAGGCTTGCCAGCCAGTGGCGGCTTCTAAAAATATGGGGAACAAAAAGTGTAGGGTTCCACCGTATTTTAGAAAAAACCCAAGGCTGCAGGGACCAGTTCTGGTTTTAAATATAGGGGTAAAAAAAAAACGTGGGGATCCCCCTATATTTAAGACCAGCACCAGACCCAACCGACCGGGGTGTAATGCCGCAGCCCGGAGACCCAATCACCGGGGCTCCAGGCCCAAAGCATTAGTACCCTAAATTGGTCAGCGCAAGCCGGTGATCTCAGGGGAGTCGGAGTCCCCCCAAAGAAGGGTGTTCCCCCCTCTCCCGAGCACCACAGGCTTACGCTGAAGCCCATGTCTCTTCCCCATACCCCTGGTTTGGAGGTAATGGCGGGGCCAAATAATGTAAAACTATTGTGTTTTACAGTGAAACTACAAGTGCCAGCATGTCTGCCATTTTGCACTTGTGGAACTACAAGTGCCAGCAGACGTGCAGCACCTGTAACTTCACTATAAAATAAATAGTTAAAAAAAGACAAAACACACACACACCGTGACAGTATAACTTTATTACACACACCTACCCATTCACACATACTTACCTATACCAGATGTGTCTGTCCCCTTGTCCAGTAGAATAGCCTTAATCAATGGCTCTGCAAAGAAAAATTCATACTCACCTATATCCTGGCACTGGTCTCCGCAGTAATCCAGGTACTTGGCAAAACAAAAAAGTGAGTTTACACGACCCACGCAACAGCTATCAGTATGTGTGTTGCCACACATACTGATAGCTCCCTAATGCCAGCTGGCGGAACATGCACGGAGCTGGCAGTGACCGAGAGCCAATCAGCAGCTGCGCTGACTGTAGAGCGGCTGCCGATTGGCTCCGGCTACTGACAGTTCCCACATGGTGTGACTCGCCCACGTGGGAACTGTCAGTAGCCGGCGCCATTCAGCGGTGTTGAGTGTTGGATGTTTATTGGGATATATATTATTATTTTTTTATATGATTTATTGCTTGCACTCGTGCTGATTTTAGATTAATAAATTACCAATTGGTACTTTCTATTAAATCATCCATCTGCATTTGTTTTATAGTATTGTAGCGCTGGTTCTTTTTTATTTCTTAAGCTAGGTACACACCTATTCAATTATTGGGCTGATCACCCAATATTGAGGGATCAACCCGATAATTGTACAGGTGTGTACACATATACGTTCGCCAATAAATAGCTTAAAACGGTTGTATCTTATTAACAGTTTAATATTTAAGATGCCCGACCTCTCCACCCATTGAAGAACATACACACTACTCAGTGTGGGGAGTTTGACTGGGGCAGTACACCTGTCAAACCGTAACGCAGGTGTCCTAATGCGAGTTCAGGGAGGACAGAAACCTTCCGTGGAGCAGAAGTACACACTGATCAGATAATCGATCCGATGATCAGAGCATTTCTGATCTGCCAAGTGATCGGCGTAGTGTGTACCAGGCTTTACAAAGCTAAGTCTCTGGAGTTGTGTCTGGACTGTACAAATACACTTCCTCTTAAAAATTGGTGAAAATGCTATCTGGTAGCCATTTATTATACTCACTAGAACCCATTTATATTTGAGGGAATATGAGGGGTGCTGAAAAGTATTTGTCCTCACCAAAAAGGATATGGGCTAGAGCCATGCAACTTACAGACTATTCCACATATTCCCCCCCGAAGTTCAACACACTTGGCACAACGTTTCTGGAGTTTCTTTAACACTTCCAAAAAAATTCTGAAGTTTTATCACTCAAATACTGCTCTGCTGCTATCACCTCCCAATCATTCGAAAAAAAATGTTTCTCTTTTAAAGTTTTTTAAAGTTTGGGAATAGGAATTAATCCACTGTAGCAAGATCTGGTGAGTAGGGTGGATGGTCTATACACTCAAACCCCAAATCCTTCAAAACATCCATTGTCTAGCCAGCCTTGTGAGCAGGCGCATTGTCCTGCAAGCAGAAAACACCTATCCTCAGTTTCCATCACCTTTTTCCTTCGATGCATGCTTTAATCTGCACAGCAAGTTAGAATAGTATTCAGCATTTATTGCTTGGCCCTTTGGGAAATAGTCATTCAGTAAAATACCTTTCAAGTCCCTAAAAACCCTTCCTGCAGACCTTTGTCTTGAATTTCTTTGGCCATGCAGAACTTGAGTGCCGCCACTGCATGGATGAAACGTCTCTGGATCAAAGTGATGTAACCATGTTTCATCAACAGTTACAAGTCATTACACAAAAATCATCACCAGATCGCTCAAAATGCTGCAAAACAAGTTTGGAATGTCCACTCGTTTTCATATCTCATCAGCCTTCAAACATTTGGGCACCCACTTGTTTGGCTTTCTGCATATCCAAGAGTTTATGAATTATGAACCCAACACATTCCCTGGATATGTCCAGTGTCTCAGTTATTGTTTTAGCCGAGATTCGCTGATCTGTCAAAATCAAGTCATGAACACAATCAACAATTTTCCCGTCGCATGCGTAGTACAGGGAAAAAGGCAGCTACGGCCATTTTCCTGGTGACCTGCGCATACTCTATAGACTCTAGGTGCATTCTAGTGCCCAGAGTGTATAACTCCGGCGCTGGCCGCGCACAGCTCAGTGCACTGCTGGCCATAGAGGAGGAGGCCCATGTCGGAGACTGCACATGGCCCCCCCTCTCTAGAAACGCCCTTGATCTAGGGCTTCTTATAGACTAGACTCAGGTGTAGTCTCTCTCATGATGCATCTCTGTCCAACACATACTTGCCAACTCTCCCAGGGAGACTCCCTGAAATAGTAGCTATCTCTCTGACTCCCTGAAGTGTCTAAGGGGCAAATTTACTAAGAATTGTGTCTGATCAAGTTTTGCCGTTTTTAAACTCTATTTGCATCCCTGAAACTTGTGTAATTTTAGGCTTCTGAAACACTCAAATTTACGAAGAAGCAAGTTTAGCTGAGATCATGTTTTCCAAAGGTGTATCAGATCGAGGATTACCACCCGTGTTTGCAGTGTCTGACTGCAGCCAAACTCTCCCGAACAAGCAGCCTGCACATATCAGAGTCCCCCAACAAAAGCATAACCAGTCCCGGGCACCTCAGCCAGTCCTGATTCCTAAAAATACAGGGGAAAAAAACGTGTAGGGTTACCCCATATTTCCATTTATTAGGAACCAGCACTGGGTTGCTGAGCCTGTCCTGGTTTTAAAAATAGGGGGGAAAAATTGCGTAGGGATCCCCCTAATTTTAAAACCAGCACTGGGCTCAAATCCGGCCAGGGTGTAATGCCAAAGCCAGGGGACCCTTTCACTAAGCATTATCACCCCAAAGCCAGTCAGCCCAAGCTGGGGATCTCAGGGGAGGTGGGGACCCCCCAATAAAGGCCCCCCCCCTCTCCCAAACACCCCAGGCTTACGCAGAAGCCCGGGGCTCTTCCCCACACCCCTGGAGCGGTAAGTGCAGGGGTAATAGTGGGGAAAATAGAGTAAAACTATTGTTTTTTTTACAGTGGAATGACAAGTCCCAGCTTGCCTGCCCTTTTGCACTTGTGGAACTACAAGTGCCAGCAAGCGGCCGGCACCCATACTTCCACTTCATACTTCATACTTCATACTTGTAAAAAAATAGTTAAAAAACCACAAGACACACACACACACCGTAGATTGTAAAATGTTATTACACACCTACCTACCACACACACATACCTGCTGCCAGGTGTCCCTTTGTCTATGTAGAATTCCAATGACTTATCTGTAAAAAAAAATCCAATACTCACTTACCTCCTGGCGAAGATTCAGTTCCCTTCTCCATGTAGTATCCCATGGGTCTTGGCAAAACAAAAAAAACGACTGTCCCATTCCACCTCGGAAAAGTATAGGTATATGTGTTATCACATATACCTATACTACGCGGAATGACAGTAGATGTGGCTCTTGAGTCCAATGCTGGTTTCAAAAATAGGGGGCCCCTTACACAATTTATCCCCCCCTATTTTTAAACCAGGACTGGCTCAGCAGCCCACAGCTGGTTCCTAAAATATGGGGGAAACCTACTCGTTTTTTCCCCATATTTTTAGGAACCAGGACTGGCTGAGCAGCCAGGGACTGGTTATGCTTTTTGGGTGGGACCCTACCTAATTTTTTTTTAGGAAAATTAACATTTTAGGTAGTTTACATGCAGAAACATACACCAATCACATTGATCTGTGTATGTTTCTGCCAAATTTGCAGCTCAGGAGGTGGTCTATTTGAAATTTCTATTTAGCTACCAGTTTGCTACAATTACACCCGTGATTGTAATCACGATTTTTAGTAAATTCCCGAGATGTATCCTTTTCATTGAAAGTACTTTCGAGTTTGGCTGATGGTGAGTTTAATCGCGCAATCTCACCCGAGTTTTCAGTGTAAAGAGAGACATCTCAACCGAGTTTATCTTTAGTACATTTGTGAGTTGAAAAAAAATGCCTAAACTCACTCGAGATTGCAGTCTCGACCAAACTCGAATCTTAGTAAATTGACCCCTAGTAATCTCCCTGATTGCACCTTACCCCCATTATGAAGCTGTTCTATATATATATATAAAAAAAAAATACATTCAAATGGGATCACTAGTATCATTTTCCTGCAGTGCTTATAAGGCACAATGATCCCTATGGCTACATGCATTTTCTGAAAAGTATCAGTGTGTTTTCATCAACAAATAGATCTTACTAACTGCTTTGGGTCTCGTTTACATGTGGATGTAAGTAAATTTTATGTCACGCCTCTGAGATGTAGCAGTACACGTCCACTTTACCGCCACGCTCATAGGTGGTGCTTTCACAATCTCCCTGAAATGCTTTTTCAAAAGTAGTCATGTATGGTCCAACATACATACTACCCTATATGGTAATAACTAAACAATGGTTTTAGTACTCATAAGCACAGTATAGGAAAACAGGAAAAAAAATCCTATCTGTCACACCATAGAATGATCGTGATTCCTAACCATTGAACCACATAATGAGATGCAGGACTTTACCGTGTGTACGAATGTAATACTAAATGTACACAATCTTAATGTTTTCCATTATACAGTATTTACCATCATGTTAATACAGGGTGTTTCACTCGCTATTGTCCCCAAAGTTTTCTTTATAATTTAGGATTACAGTTGGTGTGGTTCCCCTATTTGAATTTTTGGACTGCACCACCACTGCTAGTCAGTAGGTATTCCTGCTTCTGACAGTGGTGTTGTGTACCACAACAAGCCACGGACTCTCATGGCACTGATAGAAAACTTTCAGCGGGAAATTGAGACTGGCAATCTCGGGTGAGTTTAGGCATGTTTTCAAACTCGCAAATTTACAAACTTGGGTGAGTTTGGGAGAGATTTCTCTATTCTCACTCCTAGAACTCAGGTGAGATCGCAAACTCGAAACAACTCACCATCGGGCAAACGCGAAAGTACTTTTCATGTAAAAGATGCAACTTTACTAAGAATCGACATTACAATCTTGGGTGAGATTAGATTAGGTATACAGGCAGAAACATATACAAAGTGTTCTTTTTTTGATGTAGGGTTCCCCCCAAAAGCATAACCAGCCCCGGACTGCTCAGCAAGTTCTGGTTCCTAAACTTACGGGGAACAAAACATGTAGGGTTCCCCTGTACTTTAGGAACCAGCACCTGGCTGCAGGGCCAGACCTGGTTTTAAGTATAGGGGAAAAATGCATAGGGGTCCCCCATATTTAAAACCAGCACAGCACCCAAACCGACTGGGGTGTAATGACAAAGCCAGGAGACCCCATCACTGGGTCTCCAGGGCCAAAGCATTAACTTCCCAAGCCGGTCAGCCCAAGCCAGGGATCTCAGGGGAGGTGGGGACCTCCTGCCGCTTGTGTCATCCTGGCAGCACAGGCCATTGCCCAGCATCTCTGGTGTTTTCCACCAGCTACACTGCTACTTGTGTCATCTCGGTGGCACAAGTCGCACATCTGTGTCATCCACTATACTGCTCAGAGACTGTAACCACCTCCAGCCCTCACGGCTGCCATACAGCCCAGTGGCTGCATCTTCTATCAGCCATCAAGGCTGCTACTCAGCCCAGTGGCTGCATCTACTACCAGCCCTCAAGGCTGCCACTCAGCCCAGTGGCTGCATCTTCTACCAGCCTTCAAGGCTGCTGCGCAGCCCAGTGGTCGCATCTTTCCGCAAAGGGTACCTCTATCATCTTCTTTGCTCAATCCTCAGGCTCTTCTACTATTCAGTACTTATTCTGCTCTGGACTCATGACATTATCACCGGCCCACATAATAGAGTGATTTCTGAGTTGCAAGTTATGATCATGGAACCCGGCCAGAACCCAGCTCAAATACTTGCAGCTCAAATCCAGGTCTTGACTCAAAAAGCCCAGGAACTTTCCCTCTGAGTCGAGGAAACACAAGCAACACCTGCTCCAGCTGCATCTGCTCCAGCCGGTCTTCTGGAACAGAAATTAAATTTGCCGGACTGATTTTCTAGCAGACGTAAGGACTTCCTAAACTTTAGGGAGAGCTGCAGGTTATATTTTAGACTGCGACCTACAGTAGGTCGTCTGGCTCTGAAACTCAATGAGTTGGCATAGTAATCTCCCTGCTTCAGGGTGACCCCCAGACCTGGGCCTTTGGTCTCCTTCTACGCACAGTGGCCCTGATTCAGAGCCGGATGCTCTGAAAGAGCGCTCGCTCTGAATCAGGGCATTTTTTTTTTGTGCGGCCTCCTGGCCTCTCGCGTAGCTGTGGGTAACCACCCACAGCTATAGCGAGTGGCCAGGTTGATGGTCACAATGATCAAGACCATCGCAACCATCGAGCTTGCGATGAGACCCTTGCGGTAGGGTCTCATGGCCGCAAGCCCCAGAGAGATTTCAGCTCTAACAGAGCCGGAATCTCTCTACCGACATCACTTGTGAGGTCAGTGGGGCCGCCCCCAAATGGCAGGTGTTCACATGGGAACGTCACTGTTTGGGCAGCCACCCCCCGGCCCGCCCACCAAAGGGGACGAGCTGTCACTGAACATCAACAACTTGCCCCCTTTGGTGCGAGACCTGGAGGGACAGATTGCCCGTCGCTATCCGGGTCTCGCGCATGCGCACAACGGAGCCGGCTCTATCGTGCGCATGTGCTGTGGGCCACCATCGACCCAGTTGCAAGCACTCAGCACTTGCGACCGGGTCTGAATCAGGCCCAGTACTCTTCAGACAGTGGATGCCTTCTTCTCCGCCTTAGGTCTACTTTATGATTATCCTGACAAGGCAGCGTTGGCTGAATCAACCCTTCAGTCCTTGACACAGGGGCAGAGAGCTGCAGAAGACTACTGTACCGAGTTTCGTAAGTGATCAATTGACTCTGGGTGGAATGATCCAGCACTATGGAGTCAATTCCGTGTAGGTCTTTCAGATCAGATTAAGGACATTCTCATGCAGCACTTGGTGCCAGAGACATTGGATTACCTCATGCATTTAGCTGTCTGTATTGCCTGCCGACTTCATGAACAAAGGATGGAAAAAGTTTCCTACTTCCGCTGCTTGGTCACCAGTGTGGGTAACTCTTCCAAACCCAGAGAAACCCATGCAGTTGGGGGCATACTGCCTCTCTGCTGAGAAGAAACAGAGAAGATGTTCCCAGGGTCTCTGTCTTTACTGTGGAGGAAAAGGACATACCGCCTCTATTTGTCCAGTCAAATCAGGAAAAGGCAAGATCTAGGTGTATTGGGAGAGTTACATCTAGGCCTTGCATCTGTCTCTCCTGCTAATTCAGTCCTTATCACCTCAATAATTTAGGTGAAAGATCATAGAGTTCCTGTCTCTACATTCTTGGATAGCGGTGCAGCGGGAAATTTTATGGACATCTCCTTCTTTAACACCTTGGGATTGGCATCTGAGCCTTTAACACAATCTCTCTTAGTTGTTGGTCTCAATGGTAAAGAACTATCCAGGATTGCTATTTTTTCTCAAAAGCCTCCCATCCGATTATCTATAGGAGTCTTGCATGCTGAGGAAATTGCGTTCCTGTTGCTTCAGTGTCCACTTGCACCTACCATTGCTCAAGAAGCACAAACCCATCATCTATTGGCATACTGGAGAGATTCTCCAATGGGGAGGCACCTGCTCTTCTATCTGTATCAGTCTTCCCATTCGTCTGGCTGCTGCCGCCCAGTCCAATTTTTTGCAGCTCCGTATTGCGATTTGGCAGAAGTATTTTCCAAAAAGAGAGCGTATACTCTACCAATTCATCGCTCCTATGATTGGGCAATTGACTTGCTTCCTGGAGCAAGACTTCCCAAAGGCAGATTGTATGCTCTGTCTCTTCCGGAGAGCAAAGCGATGCAGGAGTATATTCTAGATGCTTTGAAAAAAGGCTTCGGTTGGAGTGGGCTTATTTTTTGTGCAGAAGAAGGACGGCTCCCTCCGACTCTGCATAGATTTCTGGGGGTTGAACAACATCACCATGAAAAATTCCTATCCACTGCCCCTTATTTCCATCCTGTTCGACCAGATCCGGGGGGCTGCCATCTTCACCAAGATTGATCTCAGAGGAGCATATAACCTTGTTTATATCATTGTTTATATCATCGAAGGTGATGAGTGGAAGACAGCCTTTAATACCCATTCCAGCCATTATGAATATCTTGTGATGCCGTTCAGCCTGTCTAACGCCCCAGCCATCTTCCAAGACTTCATCACCGATGTGTTGAGAGAATATCTTGGAGTATTCGCAGTCATCTATCTTGATGATATTTTGATTTTCTCTGCCTCCCTGGAAGAACACCGTCAGCACGTGAGACAGGTGCTACTTAAACTCCTGGAAAATAATTTATATGCAAAACCAGAGAAATGTGAATTCGAGATCCAAGAGAGGTTCTCAATGGATCCAGGCAAAGTCAAGGCCATCATGGACTGGGTCCAACTAACCAATTTGAAAAGCTGTACAATGCTTCCTTGGCTTTGCCAATTATTACAGAAGATTTATAAGATCCTTCTCGTACATTGTTGCTCCTATTGTAGAACTTACCAAGAAAGGAGCTGATGTGAACAGGCCAGTCAAAGCTCTTCAAGCTTTCAATTCCTTGAAGTCCACCTTTACTTCTGCTCCGGTTCTCAGTCATACCAATCTGGATCTCCCATTTATTGTAGAGGTGGATGCCTCCGAGATCGGTGTGGGTGCTATCCTGTCACAGAAAGATCCTGAGAGAGGTAAATTGCATCTCTGCGCTCTTTTCTCCTGGAAGTTCACCTCAGCCAAGAGGAATTATGATGTAGGGAACCATGAGCTTTTGGCCATCAAGTGGGTGATTGGAGGCACTGGCTGGAAGGAGCATGCTATCACGGTGCTCACCGACCATAAGAACTTCTCTTATATCAAGACTGCCAAGAGGTTGCATGCCAGAGAGGCTCGGTGGGCATTGTTCTTCACTCACTTCAATTACATCATTTAATTCCAGCCTGGCTCCAAGAACCTAAAGGAGGACGCATTATCTCGTAGTTTTCGGCCTATTCAACCGCTCATTGTTCCCGCTTCAAACATCCATTTTGCTGTGACCAGAAGTCTTGCGGACCTCATTTGTGCCTGTCATTCTGAAGCTCCAGCAGAAATGCCACAAGGGGTCTTGTTTGTCCCTGAGAGATTTCGGAGGGCAGTTTTGTTGAACTTTCACTCTTAGCGATGCCAGATGCCCAACCGGTTTGGAAAACAGCCGAGTTACTGTCCCATTCAGTTTGGTAGCAGTCTATGGGTCAAGATGTTCGTGATTTTGTGTTAACTTGTGACACCTGTGATCAAAACAAATCTCGCACTGCTCCTCCTGGTCTCCTGCTTCCCCTTCCTACTTCTTCTAAGCCCTGGAGCCATATTTCCATGGACTTTATTGTGGACCTTCCATTTTCCTCCTGTTGTTCTGTTATTTGGACTATTGTTGACCGTTTTAGTAAGATGGTTAATTCCGTTCCACTCACCAAACTACCATCTGCTAAAGAATTATCCTGTTTACTGTTTATTCTACACATTTTCAGACTCCATGGCTTGCCGGTCAACATTGTGTCTGACCAAGGGACTCAGTTTGTGGCACGGTTTTGGAAGAATTGTTGCTCTGCCTTGGGTATCAACATCAGCCTGTCTTCCGGGTATCATCCACAGTCAAATGGACAGACAGACTGAGTGACCCAGTTTGTTGACCAGTAACTCCGATGTTTCATCTCCAAGTACCAGAATGACTGAGTGTCTCTTCTCCCCATTGTGAAGTGTGCCTTCAACAATTCCTGCCACTCATCATGTTCTGTATCACCTTTCTTCTAAACTCCTTTGATGCAGTCTCTACTGGTAGTCCATCCTCTTCATCAGTTTTGAGGCTACAGTCAATTTAGAGGAAGGTTCACCAATGTCTTATTATTATGGCATCCTGTTGCGCCAAGACTTGGGCAGATAAGCATCAGAGACCATGCAACTTTAAAGTGGGAGATGTAGTTTGTCTGTCCTCCAAGAATATTCACAGAAATTGGGTCCCAGATTCATTGGACCTTTTAGGATTATCTCCCGGGTCAATTCTGTGGCCTTCCATCTTAAGTTACCTACTAACCTCAGGATCAATAATACATTTCACTGTTCATTGTTCAAGCCTGTGTCTTCATCCCTCAGGTTCAGCTCTAGAACATCAAGAATTTGTGGTTGAAAGAATCCTGGATTCCAGA
The DNA here is from genome assembly GCA_031769625.1 of Taudactylus pleione. NCBI lineage: Eukaryota > Metazoa > Chordata > Amphibia > Anura > Myobatrachidae > Taudactylus > Taudactylus pleione. The sequence goes on along the minus strand of JAUIMM010000311.1, from coordinate 3,430,615 downwards.
GTCTCATGAGGAGGTCTTCAGTTCCTGGTCCATTGGAAGGGGTATGGACCAGAAGAGCAGTCCTGGGTTCCTGTGAGATCTTTGAATGCCCCTGCCTTGGTAAGGAGATTTTTTGGGGACTTTCCGGAGAAACTTGGAGCTAGTGGTTTCTTAACTCCTTATCAAGGGGGGGGGGGGGTACTGTCACAAGCCGCAGTTGCATCCTGTTGGATGGTGGTTCTCACAGGCTGGTTGCTGAGAGACAGAGATGCCACGACGTCAGCTCGTGAAGTCCTCCCACCTGGAATAAAGATCCCATACTTGCCTACATCCTGGCACTGCTCTCCTTAGAATCCCCGGGTCTTGGCAAAATAACTAACTGAGTGACCTGATCCAAGGCAGACAGGTGCAAGTATATGTTGTTACATATACTTGCACCTCGCAAAATGACAGATGATTAATATCATCTGTATTTGTCATGGGCTGCTAGCCAACCAGCGGCCACTTTTGTCACAAGCCGCAGTCGCGTCCTGTTGGATGGCGGTTCTCGCAGGCTGGTTGCTGGTAGACAGAGATGCCAGGCTGTCAGCTTGTGAAGTCCTCCCATCTGGCTGACATCACCTCTGCTGGAACAGGATTGGTGCGTCCTCCTTTTTCTACCTTGCTGATGTGTTGTCTGATGCTGGTTATAGCATTCCATGTGTTTCCGGTTCCAGTGTCTGCATCGTGTTGGTCAAGTATTCTAAACCTCAGCCTACCTCTCTCTAGCGTCCTGCCGCTTGTGTCATTTTGGCGGCACAGGTTGCATTCCAGCGGCATCCACCGCTTGTGTCATTCCGGCGGCACTAGCCACACTCCAGCGTTCTACCACCTGTCATCACGGTGGCACAGATCGCACTTCAGCGACATCCACCACTTGTGTCAACTCGGTGGCACAGTCCTCATCCTAGTGTCTCCTGCTGCTTGTGTCATCCCGGCAGTACAGGCTGTTGACCAGCATTTCCAGTGTTTACATTCAACTACACTGCTACTTGTGTCATCTCGGCGGCACAAGTTGCAGCACTGCGTAAACAGTTGCTTGTGTCATCTCAGTGGCACAAGTCGCACTTCTGCATCATCTGCTATACTGCTCAGAGATTGTAACCACTTCCAGCCCTCAAGGTTGCTACTCAGCCCAGTGGCTGCATCCTCTACCAGCCCTCAAAGCTGCTACACAGCCCAGTGGCTGCATCTTCTACCTGCATCATCTGCTATATTGCTTAGAGACTGTAACCACTTCCAGCCCTCAAGGTTGCTACTCAGCCCAGTGGCTGCATCCTCTACCAGCCCTCAAGGCCCAGTGGCCGCATATTTCTGCAAGGGGTACACCTATCATCTTCTTTGCTCAATCCTCAGGCTCTTCTACTATTCAGTACTGATTCCACTCTGGATACGTGACAGCTTTACATGTAGCGGCCGCTAATTGGCTGGTTACTCGTGTGTCCCAGCCAATGAGCGGCCACTACATGTCAAATGGCCGCTGATTGGCTAGTGGCCCATGAGAGATACAGATGATAGTGATCATCTGTCATTTTGCGAGGTGCAAGTCTATGTGACAACATATACTTCACACAAATAAAACCGTATACTTTCCTTAATATCATACACACTGAATCTTGTGTGTAAATGAAATTCCTTCGGGATAGATGATTTTTTCACAACATGAAAAACAAAACATCATGAAGAAATATGGTGTAATACATCACACACTATTTTATTTCAAACAACTTCCAATATGTACAATAGGAGTGAACTAGTAATCACATATACTAATCACCAATAAAAAAACAGTATGAAAAATATCAATATGAAAAAAATCCACATGGGTTAGAAGGTAGGAGAATTACCAGAAGTTTCCTTGAAAAGGGCCTGTAGTTTATAATCTGATGGAGGTGTCCGTAAACCTTATCCACAGTCCTTGTCCAAGTGAATCTCTGGATATCCCCTGTTACACTGAGCCAACGTGTTTCGAGAGACAACAGCTCCCTTCCTCAAGTCAGTGTGACTTTGCTCCAAAGGATCCTCTTATATACCCTTGGTCTAATGAACTTTCAGGTCACGGGTCACAGACATTACTAGGGTTTTTACACTTTATAAAAACTCATCATACTTGATTTATAGGACTAAAACAATTGTCCTCCATCTTCTCCTTAAGTTCAGGTCTCCAATTAACAAAGAATAAAATCTAAAGTGTTTTAAAAAAAATTTCACCGGACTGGAAGTGCGTCATAACCACTTCCGGTTTAGGCACATGCTGGTGTTACCAAAGAATACAGTCCACTTCCCACAATCTCTCTAATAGCGAGGCTTGTCTCCTCTTTTCCTTGGGCTACCCCAAATGTCCTGCCCAACTGTGGGCTCCTGGATCAGCGGATAAACACCACTTCCTGTGCATGATACGCACAGCTGGCCCACGGAACTTCCGGTTTTCACAGCCATCTTGTGTGTGGAAGGGACAATTTCTACGTCTTTTCTTGTGGAAATGTGGCCATTTATAATGGGGAAAATTGGCATATTCAATGTAGAAGATCCTAATGCTTGTTGCCATCTTTAAAACAGGGCAATAGCCATATGTAATAAAAAAATACACATCTGTAATCTATTCATAGATATATAATAAAATCCAGTCTAGGCAATAATATATATAGATAAAATATGTGTTTAGATAAAATTCATATCTGCCCAAAAAATATTCATACAACAAAGTGCAAACTGATGAGCAGCAAATGAGAATATATATTACAAGTACATATGCATATTAATACCCCTATACAAAATGACAATAAAAATCGATCATCACAACATCCCATAGTGCATGCAGAAAAGGTGGGGTGTACGATGAAGAGGGGTTTCACAATGCCAATATAGAAAATACTGATAATAATAGACTACAAAACTAAGAAGACTAAAAGGTTCAATGGGTATAGTGGTATGGGGGGGTTTCTTAATTTTTATGGAACCCTACAGAAACCATTTTAGCTCAAAGTCTAAATTCAGGCCTCTCGGGGATAATGTTTTTAATTTGCATATCCAATTTATCTCCCTCTTGGCCAGTCTCGTTTCTTCATCTCTGTTTTTCCATGTATTTTTTTACATATTTAGGGAAGCAACCAATGATGGATCAACATATTCTATAGAAGACACAGTGATAGAAGAAGAGGACTCTAGAATATTAACAGAAAACATACAGTACAAAAAATATACAATTATCAACTTCCTTATCAAATAAGGAATATGATGGAATACATAAGTATGAAGGAAGATCTAAAGGGGACGCACTCAACTCGTCATATAAGGAAAGAATGAAAATCAATGCGTTACAAAGACAAAAGGAAATCGAGTGGGATCCCTCAGAAAAACATCAACAAAATAAAGATAAATGATAATAATAAGTATGAAGCCCGTCGGATCAGCCGGACATTGGAAGAACCTACTTATAGGAATAGAAATATGAGAATGAGGAGGAAACCCCAATGGAGAAATTATGAAGAAAGAAGAACAAGTGGTGGTTGGCCAACCAGATATGATTGTAATGAGAATGACCACAATTATATGAACATAAGAGATGGGAATTGGAGAACAGGCCAAAGGAGAAATCCCTCCCCGTATAGAGAAGATAGATATCCTCAGAGAGAGGAAGAAAACACCCCTTTTTTAGACAGGGGTCAAAAGTTCAGAAGGAGATTTTGAAAAAAGAAAGAAAAAGGGGAAAATGAGGGGGGATAAGTCAAAAAAGAAGAAGAAAAAGAATGAAGATGACCCCAATAAGAATGGAAATATGTCAAATAACCAGAAAGGAGAAGTAAACCAAAATCAAGGAAAAAAATTTAACCTTAGCAAAAGACCTTTATATGGAGAAGAAGAGAAATTACTCTTAAGAGGATTGAAGTTTGCCCCTAGTAATGACATCAATCAATTCAATACGTTTGTGGATGTGGAAAGTTTAGAAATTGACTAAAAAATTCTTTCAAGAACAGGAACAAGAAAAAACAACAACAATTCAAGATGATAAAAAGAGACTTTAGAAAGAAATAATCATTTTACCCAAAACATTTAAAAGGAAGTCTGATCGATAATTTTCAAAAATTGGTCCTGGAGGCTATAGAGAAGTTGGAAAAGATTAAAAGGGGGAAACGCAATCTAACCAGAAAAGAAAGAATTGCCCTCAAAACTTTGCAGAAAGACAGTACGATTATCAAACCTTGTGATAAGGGTGGTGGTGTCCCCATCATGAATAAATAAGACTATATACAGGAAATAAACCATCAGTTAAATGATGAGGTTATTTACCTCAAACTGAAAACAGATCTGACACCAAAAATGAAGATCAATCTTCTGAAATTTCTTGATGAATCCCTTACAGGAGGCATTATTACAAAAGAAGAATGTGAATTTCTGAAAGTAGGAGACCCAACTCTACCTACCTTCTATATCTTACCTAAGGTGCATAAAGATGCATCATAACCACCTGGGAAACCAATTGTGGCAGGAGAATATATAACTGCACACCTACAACCTTTGGTCTGTAAGACAAAATATAATTTGAAGGACACTACGGAAACACACTCCACAAGATATAGGAATTAGATTGGAATGAAAACATGTATTTAGGTACAGCCGATGTTATGGCATTATATACAAATATCCCACACTGTAGGGGATTGGAGGCAACTAGATGGCACCTTGATAAGAGTGATTATGAAGAAAAGACAAAAAGATTTTATCATTAAAGTCATTGACTTTATTTTAAATAATAATTACTTTTATTTTAACAGTGATTATTACGGACAAGTTGAACCGCAATGGGTACAAAATTCACTCCCAGTTACGCTAATTTGTTCATGGTGTACTGGGAGGAGAAGTATATTGAAAAAGACTGGAACTGACACCAAGGTCTAAGATTTTGTTTCCATTATATAGATGATGTCATCTTTGCTTGGGAAGATATGAAAGAGAATTTAGATAAATTCTGTGATGACTTAAACGATAATGATTTTAATTTGCATTTAAGCTTCCAGTCTAGTCAGAAAGAAGTAATTTTTTTAGATCTCACGATATATGTGGAGGAAAATAAACTGGAGACAAAATGTTACAGCAAGCCTACCGATGCAAACAATTTAATTTCTAATACAAGTGAACATCACAACAGTGTCCCGAAGAGCAAATTCTTGATATTAAAAGAAATTTTAGCAAACAAGAAGAAGTATGCATTGAACTAATTCAGACCATGGAAAAAAGGCTTGAAGAAAAAGGATAAAATAAAATGATGCTGAATGTTTGCAAACAAGAAGTTCTTAATAAAGATAGAGTATCCTTAATTCAACAAAAATACAGAAAAATCAACTACAAAGAAGCGCTCATCAGTATGCATTTATTACAGAATATACCATACATCATAAAAAAATAGATTCAATTCTTAAAAGGTATTGGCATCTTCTGTTAAAGGATCCGATATTAAGAAAGATAATTATAACAAATCCTTCATTCATATATAGGAAAGCCCCCAACCTGAAGAAAAAGTTAACAAGAAGTGCCCTGACTACAGAAAGTACACACCCAATTAGGAATAAGGGCTTTTTTAGGTGTGGAAGCTGCATTGCGTGTAAAGAGGTTAAAAGTTCATCTACTAAATATACGGGCTTCACAATTAATGGGCAGACACATAAGATAAATTAATTTATGACATGTCGCACAACGAATTTGATTTATTTTATAGAGTGTAGCTGCCACCTGGTATACGTAGGTAGAACTAGCAGAGCCTTGAAGACTAGACTTGGGAAGCATTTACAGAAAGTCAGGAAAGGGGTTACTACACATTCTCTCTCCAATCATTTTAAAGAGGTCCATAGTTGTTCAACGAAAGCAATCATACATTTTATGGCAATTGAGAATGTAAAAAAATACTTGGAAAAAGAGACGAAGAAACAAGACTGGCCAAGAGGGAGATGAATTGGATATTCAAATTAAAAACATTATCTCCGTGAGGGCTTAATTTAGACTTTGAGCTAAAATGGTTTCTGTAGGGTTACATAAAAATCCCCCAATACCACTATACCTGTTGAAAATGTTAGTCTTCTTAGTTTTTTAGTCTATTATCAGTATTTTCTATATCGGGATTGTGAAACCCCTCTTTATCGTACACCCCACCTTTTCTGTATGCACTATGGGATGTTGTTATGATCAATTTTTATTGTAATTTTATATAGGGGTATTAATATGCATTTGCACTTGTAATATAAATATTCTCATTTGCTGCTCATCACTTTGCACTTTGATGTATGAATATTTTTTTGCCAGATATGAATTTTATCTATACACATATTTTATCTATATATTTTGCCTAGACTGGATTTTATTATATATCTATGAATAGATAACAGATGTGTTTTTCTTATTACATATAGCTATTGCAATGTTTTAAAGATGGCAACAAGCATCAGGATCTTCTACATTGAATATGCCAATTTGCCCAATTATAAATGCCCACTTTTCCACAAGAAAAGACATAGAAAATGTCCCTTCCACACACAAGATGGCTGCGAAACCCTGTGTGCCGCCACTGATCCAGGAGCTCACAGTTGGGCAGGACGTTTGGGATAGCCTGAGGAAAAGAGGAGACAAGCCTCGCTATTAGAGAGATCAGGGAAGCAGACGGTATCTTTTGGTAACACCAGCGTGTGCCGAAACCGGAAGTGGTTATGACGCACTTCCGGTCCGGTGAAAATTTTCTTAAAACACTTTAGATGTTATTCTTTGTTAATTAGAGACCTGAACTTAAGGAGAAGATGGAGGACAATTGTTTTAGTCTTATAAATCAAGTATGATGAGTTTTTATAAAGTGTAAAAATCCTGCTGTCTGTGACCCGTGACCTGAAAGTTCATTAGACCAAGGGTATATAAGAGGATCCTTTGGAGCAAAGTCACACTGACTTGAGGAAGGGAGCTGTTGTCTCTTCAAACGCGTTGGCTCAGTGTGACAGGGGATTTCCAGAGATTCACTTGGACAAGGACTGTGGATAAGGTTTCCGGAGACCTCCATCAGATTACAAACTACAGGCTCTTTTCAAGGAGATTTCTGGTACTTCTCCTACCTTCTAACCCATGTGGATTTTTTCATATTGATTTTTTTCATACTGTTTTTTTTATTGGAGACTAGTATATGTGATTACTAGTTCACTCCTATTGTACATATTGGAAGTTGTTTGAAAAAAAAATAGTGTGTGTCATATTACACCATATTTCTGCACGATCTTTTGTTTTTCATGTTGTTAAACATCATCTATCCCAATGAATTTCATTTACACACAAGATTCAGTGTGTATGATTTTATGGAAAGTATACGGTTTTATTTGTGTGACACCAGCGCACTTTGAATTATCACCATATCATATATTTTGCTAAATTAAGATTGTACAGAAGGGTACTATCTATTGAATTTTTAGTCTGCTGCTATTTTTGTATCAGTTGCACCCAGGGTACTTCAGCATTTTTTCTTATATACTTCCACTTGTCCACCTTGGATCGGGTCACTTAGTTTGTTATTTTTCCAAGTACGTGGATGCTATGGAGAACAGCGCAAGGACAGAGGTGAATATGGGATCTGTTTTACAGGTACACCCGTAGATTCTATGGGAGAAGGAGACATAAACATCTGGCAGCAGGTAAGTATGTCTGAGTGAGGTGAATGTAATAAAGTTATACTGTACACGGTGTGTGTGTACTGTGTTTTTTTATTTATTTATTCTACAGTGGGGGTACGGGTGCCAGCCGCCTGGTGGCACTTGTAGTTCCACAAGTGCCTACAGGGCAGGCATGCTGGCACCTGTAGTTCCACTGTAAAATACAATAGATTTGAACTATTTCCCCCATTATTACCCCTGTACCCACAGCCCAGGGGTGCGGGGAAGAGCCCCAGGTTTCAGACTAAGGCTGGGATTTTGGGAGAGGTGGGACCCTTTCTTGGGCTTACTGGCTTGGGGTGTTAATGCTTTGGCCCTGGAGACCCGATAATAGGGTCTCTTGGCTGTTTTAAATATTGGGGGACACCTACTAATTTTTTTCTGCCTATATTTAAAACCAGCACTGGCCCTGCAGCCAGGTGCTGGTTGGTAAATTACGGGGGAACCCTACTCAATTTTTCCTCTGTAATTTTAGGAACCAGAACTGGCTGTGCAGTCCGGGGCTGGTTATGCTTTTGGGGAGGGGGGTACCCTACATAATTTTAAAAAAAACATTCGACCCATTTTTTACAGGTACATCACGCAAGCAGCCTTCACATATCTCACCGCTATGTGCAGGCTGCTTATTCGGGAGAGTTAGGCAGAGAGAAGACACTGCAATCTCGGGTGAGTCATCTCCTTCAAAATTTGCAACTTGGGAGAAAATCTCGATCTGCTTCACTATCGGCCAACTCACTTTCAGCTAAACTCACTTCTTGGGTGATTTTCCCATTTTTAAACTCTCAAATTTACTGAGTTTTGGCGATGCAAATCAAGGTTAAAAAAAAAAAGAAACTCGACCAAACTTGAATCTTAGTACATTTACTCCTGTGACTCCCAATATTTTTGTTAAATCCTTCCATAACATTGAGCAACATTTTCAAGCTGGCCTGGGTGCTATAGACGAGCACTTTCAACACTTGCTATGACTTCCTCATGTTTAGACCAAGGTATGTCTGTGTCACATTTCACTGAATTATGTCAATTACTTTAAAAGCTATAAGAAAAACGTTGGGGCCAATAGTGAGTGAATCACACTGTACAATACTGTAGTAAACTATGTAATCTTGCCTGCATTGTTATTTTTTATATACTGTATGTTTTTAGTTAGTTATAGACTCTTCATTTTGCTCCGGTTTTTCAGAGATTGATATTATTGTAGGAAAGCAATGAGAGTTTTAAAGTCTGTTGGCATGATGTTTAAATCGTTCTGCAGAAAATGAGCGTGATATTAATGATAAATGAAGAACTGTTAGATATAACATAGTATCTCAAAATTATAAAGATCACAATCACATTTGGCTAATGCTACCAATTTCATAATTCTAGTTTGTATCTGTAGTGCTTGCAAACTGATAAACTATCTCTTCTCAGGGCCAGAATGTGGTGGATGGGACTTATTGAAAAGTGTGCCAGATTATGAATACCTTCATTATGATTTTTTTTTTATTTCTTAAGTTATTTATATAGCACATATATTGTATATGCAGCACTTTACAGAGAATATCAAGTGAGTCCCATAAGTCACTGCCCCAGTGGTGCTTTTATTTCTGGACTTTTCATGCATGCGCAATAGCAAAACATTGCTCCACTACGTAACATGGGCACTGCGTCCTTCTCTGAATCAGACTAATCAGAAAGCATACGTGGTGTGACTCAGGCGCATACCCAGACAAAATACATCACTCAAATGCATCCAATATCGCTGCTGCCTCTGACTCAGATTCAGCCTCTAACACTGGAGCGACGGGCATTCATACCGACATTGGAACAAAACTTCATGAGTAGTGATTGTGAATCCACTCTGGACGACTTTAATGAACAATCACAGTTATGTCATTCATTAACAATGCACTGGCCTCTAGTGATATCGCTAGGTTTGATGTGCAGCACGTCAAACCTGGCAACCATTGCTAGTGAGTGTGGGAGCGCCAATCATGCATACACACTGAATGATGTAGGCGTTATGTCATTACAAAACAACATATTGACGCGACATCGCACCAGTGTGTATCGGGCTTAAGGCTCTTATACTGGAATCTAACCAGGACATCATACAAATAATGAGACTCTGACACCTCCCTTTCACTGCCGCAAAAACGCCCAATACATTTTCAAAACATTTTTGAGACTATGCGTATGCTGTGCACTTGTCAGACTTGTATGCATAACCGATGGATAGCACAAGCAGTACGAGTCCACTGTCATTGCATCTAAGCCACAACCTAATTGACAAGCTGACGCCATTTGGGGGCAGTGTTCCCATTTTCTGGGAGTGCCTAGGCCAATGTCTGTGTCCTCCGATGCAGATTTACAGGCCTCGGCAGCTCAGGTGAGGCAGCCACTCTGAGTAGCCTTATTCTTTCTTAGTTGGTCGATGCTGGTTGCAATGGTGATCTGACGCTGAAACTTCAGAAGCAGTAGATGGTTCTACGATGCCAGCAGGAGGCACCTTTTATCCTCAGATGTCTCCTGCAGCATTAGTATATATTCAGACAGCAGCTGCTTCCAAAGACATGTCCGTAGCATTCAAATCTGAATCAGGCCCTTAAATCACAACTTCGCCTCTGTGTGCATGCTAGCTCCTGTCTCTGACATTGCCGCTGCCCCTAGCTCAGAATCAGTAATTATGTAACAGTAGTTAAAAATCGCATTTTAGTAATCAGCACTTATAACAAATTAAGACTCGGGGGCTGGTTCTCATTTTTATGCAGTGAACAACCAACAATGCGCTTTTCTGCATGAACGATAACGATATTTGTGACCGTCCATACATGCAGGCCAGCTTGCATGATATTGTCAACTTTGCCTGTTCAGAGATGTGGCAGGATGACTTCACTGAAAAAGGTCTTTGAAAGATATCTTTCTAGTTGTTGTTGGTACAGATCGTACAGTGTGTATGCAGCTTGAGTCTTACACAGCTTTTAACTCGGATATAAACACTGTAACAATTAGAATCCAATTAATTTTGCAACAAATGCTATACTTAATTTAATATTACATACAGTATAATATATACAAACAAATATTTGAACAAAAACACTATTCACTAGGGAAATTAAATCTCTTTCCTACTCCAACAATCTAACAGTCGATCCTAACACTCTACACTGACATTTCCAGTTTAGTAAATAAATAAAACACTATAATAACCTTTTGGCCAATTGTCCTGCTTTTGTTGATCCACAGTCTTTTATTATAAGCTTAGATTGCAAGGTTTCTAATAGGGGTGAGCGGGTTCGGATTTCGGAAATTCGAACCCCCCCGATCCGAGTCAGGCTCGACTTTTCCCGCCTGACTCGGATCTGAAATCGAGGCAAAACGTCATCATCCCGCCTTCTGGATCTCACGGGTTTTGGATTCTACAAAAGGTACCCGCGTCAGCGCCATTTTCTCACTCGGCTGTGGACAGTGAAGAGGGAGGGTGGGAGTTAGGGCTGGCTGGGCTGTGTAGTGTAGTGATGCGCTGTGCTGCTATTGTCCATAGGGGCTGTGTCTACTCCTCCAAAGTCCATAGGGGCTGGCTGTGTTGTGCTGTGTTGTGCTGCTGTTGTCCATAGGGGCTGTGTCCACTCCTCCAAAGTCCATAGGGGCTGGCTGGGCTGTGTTGTGCAGTTTGTTGTCCATAGGAACTGGCTGGACAGTGTTGTGCAGTGTCCCAGTCCTAAAGGGGTACTGTAGTGTTGTCCAGGGGGTGCTCTGTCAATCAGGGGTGCTCCCCCCAAGTGCAAAAAAAAATAATATTTTTTTCTGTGTTTGTGAATTGTGGGCCTGATTCAGAGCCGGACGCTCTGACAGAGCGCTCGCTCTGAATCAGGCCCGTCCTTCTTGTTTTCCAGAGCGGCCTCCTGGCCGCTCGCATAGCTGTGGGTGACCGTCGCGACCATCGGGCTTGCGCCGAGACCCTTGTGGTAGGGTCTTGTTGCCGCAAGCCCTAGAGTGCTTTCGGCTCTACCAGAGCTGAAAGCACTCCTACTGACATCACTCAACATCGACAGCACGCCCCCTTTGGTACGAGACCCGGAACGATGGTTTGACCGTCGCTATCCGGGTCTCGCGCAAGCGCATGACGGAGCCGGCTCCGTCATGCGCATGCTCACTGGGCCACCATCGACCTGCTTGCGAGCACATAGCGCTCGCGAGCGGGTCTGAATCAGGCCCTGTGTGCACAGTAGCCGCACGTGCATCAACAAAGTAGCGCCAAGCGTGCACCTGTGTCATAAGTAAATGGCCGGCTGGCTCGTCTGTTAAAGGGTGCTGTAACCCCCAAAGTGCACTCCAAATAATATATATTTTTTTCTGTGTTTGTGAATTGTGTGCACTGTACGTGCATCCTCAAAGCAGCAGCGCCAAACGTGCGTCTGTCCATCAAAGGGTGGTGTAACCCCCAAAGTGCACTCCAACAAAAATAAAACATTTTCTTCTGTGTTTGTGAATTGTGTGCACTGTACGTGCATCCTCAAAGCAGCAGCGACAAGTGTGCGTCTGTCTGTTAAAGGGTGGTGTAACCCCCAAAGTGCGCTCCACAAAAATAAAAAAATCTTTTTTTTCTGTCTTTGTGAATTGTGTGCACTGTAGCTGCACGTGCATCAACAAAGGAGCAGCGCCAAGCATGCACCTGTGTCCCATAAGTAAAGAGCCGGCTGGCTCATTTCTTAAAGGGTGGTGTAACCCCCAAAGTGCACTAGTCTCCAACAAAAATAAAAAATTATTTTCTGTGTTTGTGCGCCTTAGCCGCACGTATATATCAATATAACATAAATGGAGGACCAAACTTTCTCCGATAATAATAAAATAGGGAAAGATCAAGAACCACTTCCTCCTAGTGCTGAAGCTGCTGCCACTAGTCATGACATAGACGATAACATGCCATCAACGTCGTCTGCCAAGGCCGATGCCCAATGTCATAGTAGAGGGCATATACAATCCCAAATAACAAAGTTCAGGATAATGACCTAAAATTTTTTTTAAATCATCTGAGGAGAAACGTAAACTTGCCAATATGCCATTTATGACACGGAGTGGCAAGGAACGGCTAAGGTCTTTCCCTATGCTCATGACTAGTGGTTCAGCTTCACATGACGATGGATCCCTCCTCCCACTACAAAAATCAAATGAGTTAAGCTGGCAAAAGCACAGCGAAGAACTGTGCGTTCTATGAAGATATCACAAATCCCCAAGGAGAGTCCAAGTGTGGTGGTGGTTGCCATGCCTGACCTTCCCAGCACTGGACGGGAAGAGGTGGCTCTTTCCACCATTTGCACACCCTCTGCAGGTGCTGAAAGGAGCACCCACAGTCCACTTGCTGATATGCAAATTTAAGATGTCACTGCTGAAGTACAACAGGATGAGGATACTGGTGTAGCTGGTGCTGAGGAAGAAGTTGGCGAGGAGGATTCTGATGGTGATGTGGTTTGTTTAAATCAGGGGAGACAGTTGTTGTCTGTGGGATGAAAAAGCCAATCACGGTCATGCCTGGGCAGAAGACCAAACATTTCACCTCTTTGGTCTGGCAATATTTCTATCCAAAACCAGACAACAACTGTCTTGCCATATGTACCATATGTAAAGCTGAAATAAGTAGGGGTAGGGATGTTAACCACCTAGGAACATCTTCCCTTATACGTCACTTGCAGCGCGTTCATAAAAAGTTACTGTCAAGTTCAGAAACTTTGGCTAAGACCGTAAGCAGTCCAGGGACACCTAAATCCCTTTGTCCTGTTGTATCCAAGCACCTGCAAACCACACCCTCCTTGTCAATTTCCTCCTTAGTCAGGATCGGAAGTAGTCCTGCAGGCCATGTCACTGGCATGACTGACTCTCCTATCAGGGATTCCTCCGGAGGATCCTGCATTGCTACGCCTACTGCTGCCACTACTGCTGTTACTTCTGGGTGTCATTCATCATCCCAGAGAAGAAGTAGGAACACCACTACTTTTACTAAACAACTGACCCTCCAACAGTCCTTAGCGAGGAGGATGAAGTACGACAGCAGTCATCCTGAAGCAAAACGTATAACTGAGGCCTTGACTGCTATGTTGGTGTTAGACGTGAGTCCGGTATCTGCCATTAGTGCAATGGGATTTAGACATTTGATGGAGGTAGTGTGTCCACCGGTTCCAAATCCAGTCTAGATTCCACTTCACCAGGCAGGCGATACAGAGACTGTACAGAAACATCAGAAAAAGTGTCCTCAGTGTCCTGAAAAATACGGTTGTACCCATTGTCCACTTAACCACGGACATGTGGACAAGTGGAACAGGGCAGACTAAGGACTATATGACTGTGACAGCCCACTGGGTAGATGTATCACCTTACGCAGCATCTCAGTAACGCCAGCTCGTTCCAAGGCAAGCTACGTTGTGTATCACCGGTTTCAGTTAGAGGCACACCGCCAACAGCCTCTTAGAGAAACTGAGGGAAATCATCGCCCAGTGGCTTACTCCACTTAGACTCTCCTGGGGATTTGTGATAGCTGACAACACCACCAATGTTGTGTGGGCATTACATCTGGGCAAATTCCAGCACGTCCCATGTTTTGCTCACACAATAAATTTGGTGGTGCAGAATTTTCTGAAAAGCGACAGGGGCATGCAGGAGACACTTTGGATGGCCCAAAAAATTTCTGGCCACTTTCGCCATTCAGCGACTGCGTGCTGAAGACTGGAGCGCCAACAAACACTCTTGAACCTACCCCGCCATCACCTGAAGCAAGAGGTTGTGACGCGGTGGAACTCAACCCTCTATATGCTTCAGAGGATGGAGGAGCAGCAAAAGGCCATTCAAGCCTATACATCCACCTATGACATAGGCAAAGGAGGGGGTATGCACCTGACTCAAGCGCAGTGGAGAATGATTTCCGTGTTGTACAAGGTTCTCCAGCCCTTCGAACTTGCCACATGTGAAGTCAGTTCAGACACTGCCAGCTAGAGTCAGGTCATTCCCCTCATCAAGCTTTTGCAGAAGCAGCTGGAGAAAGTAAAGGAGGAGCTAAGACAGAGCAATTCCGCTCGGCATGTGGGACTTGTGGATGAATCTGTTGAAATCAGACCACTACATTTTGGCCACCGTGCTCGATCCTAGGTGCAAAGCCTATGTGGTGTCTCTCTTTCCGGCTGACACAAGCCTGCAGAGGTGCAAAGACCTGCTGTTGAAAACACTGTCAGCTGAAGCGGAACGTGACACATCAACAGCAACTTCTTCATTTTCTCCCGCAACTGGCCAGGAAACAACTTAGGTGTCCTAATCAACCTGCTGGCGGTGATGCAGGGCAGGCAGGACCAAGTTTGGACATCTGGTCGGGACTGAAGGACGTGCCAACAATTTCTGACATATCTACTGTCACTGCATATGATACTGTTACCATTGACAGAATGGTGGAGGATTACATCGGTGACAGCATCCAAGTAGGCATGTCAGACAGTCCGTACCTGTACTGGCAGGAAAAAGAGGCAATTTGGAGGCCCCTGTACAAACTGGCTCTATTTTACCTGAGTTGCCCCACCTCCAGTGTGTACTCCAAAAGAGTCTTTAGTGCAGCCTGGAACCTTGTCAGCGAAAGGCGTAGAAGGTTGCTTCCACAAAATGTGGAGAAGATGATGTTCATAAAAATGAATTATCAACTCTTCCAGGGAGACCAGCCTCCAGAACGTACAGAGGGACCTGTGGTGGTGGATTCCAGCGGGGACGAATTAATACTCTGTGAGGATGAGGATGTACACAACACTGAAGAGGGTGAGGAATCGGTGGATGAGGATGACATCTTGCCTCCGTAGAGCCAGTTTGTGCAGGGACAGATTAATTAATTAATTGTCAGCTTGTTTTGTGGGGGCCCAAATGAACCAATCATTTCAACCACAGTCATGTGGCAGACCCTGGTGCTGAAATGATTGGTTTGTTAAAGTGTACATGTCCTGTTTATACAACATGAGGGTGGGTGGGAGGGCCCAAGGACAATTCCATCTTGCACCTCTTTTTTTTCATTGCATTATGTACTGTTTGGGGCTTAGTTTTTCAAACTGCCATCCTGTCTGCCACTGCAGTGTCACTCTTAGATGGGCCACGTGTTTGTGCCGCCCACTCGTGTTGCTTAGCATAGTCAACCAGCTACCTCGGTGCAACCTTTTGGACATAAAAACACTATTGTGAGGTGTGAGGTGTTCAGAATAGACTGGAAATTAGTGGAAATTAAGGTTATTGCAGTTAATAATAGCATAGTAGCAGAAAAACCCACAAATTCTGTGATTTTAGCTGTTTTTATGCTTTTTTAAAAAAAAATACAGATAGAAAACACGAAACCCAGAACCCAAAACACAGAAGGGTGGTTTTGGCAAAACCAATCCAGATCCAAAACACGAAGAAAGATCCAGATCCAAAACACGAAAAGTGGCCAGTGCACACGCCTACTTTAAAGTCAATGGCAGGGGGGCTTGGGAATGCTTAGGCCCCGAGAAGGTTTGGGGGCTATGAAAGTCAGAAAGACATTTTAGATGCTTTTTTTTAGCACTCCTGATATCAACTGAGTCTACAATGTTAGGGTACTTAGGAGCTGAGTGGCTGGTAGCTTATCACTCAACAATTTATCCCTTACAGAGCTCAGTACATCTTCCCCTTACTATCATCTTACAGGCTGTGTTTGAAAAATGACAGTTAGGAGCTGAACGGTTGGCAGTTTATCATTTGCCAATTTATCACTTTCCAGAGCTTAGTACATCTGCCCCTTAAAAAAAAGTTCTATATCATCAGTGTATCTCTTAAACTGGAGAGACAACATCCTCCTACGTCTCACAGCGCCATTCCCCTGCATCTTTACAGTGCCATCCCCCACCGTCTTAACAATATTGGATCAGAACCTCTATATACCCCTGCCTGTACCTTCTAAAATGCTTCCTATAAACGTCTAAGGATGACGCTAATTTGCGTACGCAGTCACACCATAAATAAAGACTTAGACATAGAACCTGTGGTTCCAAAGCTAGGGGTCTTCCTCCTCACGCCTTCGTCAGCATCCTAGCAGTTGAATCTAAAATATACATTTTGGTTGCTTGTAGGTTCTGCGGTCCATAACTCGAGAATGCATGATGGGATCTCCTCACCGATAGCACCGGGAAACTGTGGAAAGAGTACGCATCAGAACAACTCCAAGAATGACGTGTTTGTCTTGTATAATTCCTTACTTAACAAATATCTTTATTTCTTAGCATTTAAACTAACTGAACCTTCTTGAATCATACACTTTAAAGCTTATTGAACCTTATGTATGAATATGAAATGTGTGGGTATTCGGGGTTTGATATAATATTTTAGCAGCGTGGCATGTTGAGCTAAGTAGTTCTACATGTCCTGTCAGCAAGCCCCCCCCCCATCTTTCCTGTGTTCAAAGGAAAGATATCTCTTTTGTCCACCTAGACTCTTGTGTGAAATGCAAATGTATTATCACCTCAAGCTGTGAAGTTTTTTTTGGGACCATCCTGTCTAGAGCTCAAACAGATCCAATTGTGTATACCAATGCATGGATTATATTACAATTGTCACCACTTTACTTTATCTGCATCCAGGGATTCCCAATTTGTATGTAAAACTACCCATTGTCTATTTCTATTTACTTTTACTCAGAAAGCTTGTTTTTTTCAGTTGCCCTTGGTCTTAGCTCCTGAGTTATAACTTGAAATGACGTTGGTCATAAAATGGCGTCTTGCAGATTTTTGTTTCTAAAATGGAGTCTAGCTGCCATTTGCAAGATGGCGTCGCGCACGCTTCAATTTTAAACTGATCTTGTCTCAGCTAATAATCCAGTTTAGACAGTCCACCCTTTGATAGCGAACAACATGCTATCACAATCTGCTATTTAAATTTAATTTATGCTTACATTTACATATTATTTAGTGTTATTATGGGATGGCACAAGATGGTTCTTAATCCATCAATAATGTGTCTCTGGGTGGGGACATAAAACTACTATTATACGCACACCGCAGACCTTGGAAGATCATGTGAAAGGTGTGGGAGTGCACCAATCTTATAATAGCAGTCTTGAAAGGGAATTGAGACTTTACATAATCTGAGGTGTTCTATGAATAACATTTCAATAATACATTCTATGCATGTCTAAATATAATACATTAAATGATTGTATTTCCTAGTTCAGGGTTCTAATGCAGTTCTACATTTACCTCGGTATACATATTGTCATTTCTGACCACCATCATAGTTTCATTATTTCGTTTCACTCTGTTTTTACATTTTCCACACTTCAACACAATAGGAACACACCGGACGCATATGCCAATCATTATGATGACCATCAGTATAAGGATTAAGAATTTGCCTATGCTAGCGATCACTTCCTGAACCCATTCCCCTAGACCTGAGAACCATTTCACTGGGTTCAGCCATGACACCCATCCTTCTATCTTTTCCCCTACTTCAGCTACTGAAGCGTTATGGTTCTTGCGAAACTCCCACTTCAGCTGCAGAATTTCATCCATCTTCCGGTCTATCTCCTCCTTAGGATCGCTGGTATCATTAGTGACATAGGTGCAACATTTTATTCCAAATTGGGTGGCCAATGTTACGCAATACCCTCCAGTAACAGCAGTTAAATAATTCAACACTAGCCTGCGTTGCACCAGTTCTTTCTTGTACGCTTACAATTCTTTCCCTGTATACCTAAATGTGTCATCGTACATCTCGGTGATATTATCTATTAATTTAGCAAGTTCCTGGATATATCTAAAATTTTATGTACCCCGAGCGATCCTGGTGGGGTCCAATGCGACCAGAACTTGAAAGCCAGTTGTCTCACTAATTAACTGAGCGGCTTTATGCATATCACCAGGTATCATATTTCTCTTGCCTCTGTGTTCATATTGTGTGTGAAGATATGGTGACGGTGTGTTTTTATGTATTCCCAACATTTCAACATGTGTGAGGGTCATAACTTCTGGAAGTATTCTTCCCAAATAACATAACAATTACAATACTAGAATTGGTCAGAAACTCCCCTGATTGGCATTGCACTCCTCCTGACTCCACTCCATCAGCTCCGCCATCAGCTCACATCTCCTTTATCGGTCCCCCATCACAGACACTGAGTATCCCCAAACAGATCATCATGACAAAAACTCTGGAAAGAAAAAGAACTAGGATGACCACAGCAGACCACTCCATTGCTGGAAGCACTGATCTACACATTTCTTTAGCTCAGATATCTCACCGTCACCTTTTTAATTCTTCCGGCACAAGCTCGCAATCGACAGGTCCATGTTATTGGCCTTGTCTCTGCCTTGTATCTCCACCGGTTGGTTAACCTCCCTATAGTGAGTGGAATGGACCTACGTATCTTCCCCAGCCACCCTTTGAGGATGCTGTATCATCAGATATGGACCTTTCCACCGATCAGTCAAACGACCTGAGCTAAAAAAAATTTGGATCATAACAAATTCTTCCAGATTTTGACATCATGACAGTTTGCATTAGACATGTTAGTTAATAACACTTTCAATTTCGGTTATTCTCATTCATCTTCGTGAGACCCTGCACAGTAACCTCATTATCATATTTTCACATGAGGCTGCCTGTTTGAACAGTATCTCCAAGGGAGACAAATAAAGGAAAAGACAGTTTGGGATAATCTCAGTGTTGTTACCCATCATCTTACACATGTTCTTGGAAACGTCACCTGTAAAATAAGTCCCCCTATCATTTTTAATAATTCTAGGGATATAGTATCTGCATACAGGTTCCTGCAATTAAATCTTGTTATTAATAGCTACTGTTCTAAGTAATGCCTGTGCCACTGGGTTGGATAATATTCCGAGTAGTTGACCTTAGCCTGGCATGGCTGCCGTTTATCCTTAGCAACCTCGTGTCCTGTGAGTGGGAGATAAAGCACAACAGTTTAATATAATTTAAACATGACCTAAAATACAACAATAAATCGTCCACATTTTACATTAGAACAGATACATTGGCAGGTTGAAAAGACTGTAAACAGTCATATAAGGCCTGGGAGAAGATACTGGGGTTACCTATGAACCCATGGGAAACTCGTGTTCCTGTGTGGTGTTCTTCACTTTGCAGTACTTACTTACGTGTCCCACTTGGTGACAGTTAAAACATAATTTTGAACGGGGCGGATGAAAAGATTGTTGTGGGATTTGAGCAAGAGGGAAAGGTGGTGGGTATGGGTAAGGATAGGGAGGGTAAGGATATTGTGGGGGATATGAGTATGGGACCTGTGGTTGTGTATGATATGTGGGGTAAGGATGTGTTTGCTGTGGTGTAGAATTGGGGAGGACGTGTAACTGTTCAGGTGCAGGTGTGTGTGTGGGTGCAGGTGTGTCGGTTGGCTGTGATGTTATTGTCATTCCTTCCAGAGCTTGGATACTGACAGCCATTAGTTTTTCACTCTGGGTCTCTCTCTTCATTGTGATATTTTTATCATGTTCTATGGCGGACTCTATGAGGTTATCTATTGTGAGTCCCCTCCAGCCAGGTTGTGAGGTCTGAACTCGAATCTTAAAATCGTCTTTCAGACCGTCCATGAGTACCGTGACTATCATTCCCCTGTGGTGAGTGCTATCTTTAATATCTTCTATCCCAGTGTACTGGGTGATAGCCTGCAGAGCCCGATCGCAGTAATCTTCTGCAGTCTCACTCTCTTTCTGTTTGATTGTGAAGATTTTGTTCCAGTTAACTACTACTGGAAAATACAGTGGCGTCCCTCCCCACGGTGACACCCGGTGCGGGGAGGGACGCCATGCGCTCGGCACCTGCCGAAATGGGGGCGTGGCCTTCGGGAGGGGTGTGTTGGAGGCATGGCGTCGCATGGCGGGCCTTCGGGAGGGGCGTGGCCTCGCGGCGCGAACCCGGCTCGTGGCCGTGGTTAATAAAATGATACATTAGGTATCAATGGGGTGATGCCCGGCGGGGGGTGCAGGAGGTGCGGGCATGGGCAGTGCCGGCTCCCTCACTGACAGGAGCCGAGTGCTGCACTTAATGCTATAGTGCAGCACCCGGCTCCTGTCACTGAGGGGGATCCTGCACCTTGGTGTCACCCCTCGGCGGTGACATTTGGCTAGTTCCTTTTTGGGATTGGCAAAATCATTTATGATGGAATTTAGTTCTGCTCTTGTCCATGGACAATGCATTACTACTTCCCTCGTGGGCACTACACCGTTTGCATCCGCATTTCCATTCGGGACAGTTATTGTCCGAATGGGATGCAGACCGGCAGCGTTGCTACCTCTGACCTGGTTACCTGGCTGGGGGTTTAATCTGTTGCTGCTACGTATGGTATTAACGACTTCCTCTACGGGTGCAGAGTGTATTAACACTTCCCTTGCTGTTAACGATGGAGATGGCGGCACCACCCGTGATTGTGGTGATGCAGCATCTATCATTTGCACAGCATGGGAAATGGCAGACATTACAATAGGCTCATCATCTACATCATAAACATTTTCTTTATGGTTACTTAAGAGAGGGTACAAGTTGCTTGTTACATTTTTATGTTTTTTTTTGGTAACTGTACTTACACCTCCATCCACATAGGGCGGGGGAGGTGCGTGTGAACTGCTGGCAATACTCTCTACGACGCTACCTTGCCGCACGTGCGCGCAATTTAGCGGCTCGCCCGTATTGCAATTCAGCGTCGCGGATGTATTTTCTGGCAATGCGCTCGCGACGCTAGTTTGCCCATTTTTAAGCCAAGCATCCCCTTCATGCTGCCATAGTTTTAAACATTCAAAATACTTAATATTTTTCTCTCAGGATCGCACCATACTGATGTGATCCTGGACATTGTCACATTTTTATCAAAAACTACCAATTCTGGGAAACGGTCTAACACTGTTCATCGTCATATTAAACCATAAATCACAATACCTTATTGCATAAGTACCGTACTTAGTATGCATAATGCGATGGGCTGATCCAATCGGAGCCTCCATTAGCAGCACATCATTGCCTAATATCTCTACTGTTTGCGTGGCTCCCATTCTGAGACAAAATCCTACGCTTTTCAATACAGATTTAAACTGGTGAAAGACAATCTAGATACTCTCACTTACCTACGGACGAAATTTCTAGATGCGCCCGGTCACCTACGGATGAAATTTCTAGATGCGCCCGCTCACCTACGGAAGAAATTCTAGATGCCCCCGCCCACCTACGGAAGAAATTCTAGATGCTCCCTGCTCACCTATCATCTCTCAGCTCACAATCACACCTAGTGCGGCTCTACTACAATGCTCAAATATTATTGAACACTCCAGTCACACTGAGAGCCGGTCCCTAACAAAAATAGCAAACCATACACCTGCTCTGTGTACTGAACGGTAAGCTGCTTACTGAGCGGCTAGCACTTAGCCCTTAAAGGTCATACGGTACCTTTAACTGTAGGGAACAAGTTACCCCTACCAACAAAACACTCACTGTTACATACTTTTTCCTGCGCAGAAAAATACACGTTTACCCAGATATTGGTAATATTTAAAAAAAAAAGAAAAATGTAAACCTCAACAGCTTTGTTCAAACACGTGGCAGCACAACCGGAAGTACGTATATGCTATTGTGCGACCAGCCACATACACAATAATGTGACCACCCCACAACCGTATAATGGCTTTTAACTGCGTACGCAAAAGTGCGTCTTACTATGCGCAAACCTGCGACTTAGCCGCGTACTCAGTACTGCGACACCCCTTTAAACGTAAGGTTCTATCAACAGAGGAAAACAAACTTTTTCCTCTCTTGTCCCTGGATTCTAGTCAGCTTCCTTGACTCACACGGAGACGGATAGCGATTTTTCAGCACAAAGCGGTTGCAGGCAAACCCTGCATGTGGCCACTCCACCCTTTGCTGAAATATCGATGACCGTATGTACCGTGTGAGCAGGTAAGTGACTTCACTAAGAGCCCCCAACTAACAATATTGGATCAGAACCTCTATATACCCCTGCCTGTACCTTCTAAAATCCTTCCTATAAACCTCTAAGGATGACGCTAATTTGCATATGCAGTCACACCATAAATAAAGACTTAGACATAGAACCTGTGGTTCCAAAGCACAAGAAATATTCAGGTTAAAGTTCAGACAGTTACACGCAATTGATTGCAATTGATCAAGACACAATTTAGGCGCAAAAGTAAATCATACAGACCACAAGTACAGTATACGTACGCAGGCGCTTCTGGACCCAGAGATAGGTTTCAGCAAGAGACCCCTCGTCATTCAGCATTCAGCACGAAGACCCTCAAATAGTGTCCGTGCACCCATACTTATACCCCCCCAGTATAAACAAGACAAAAGGTATGTCTGTTGCTGATGTCCTCAGAGGTGAAGCATCTGTTACAGTGCATCTAACAGGCTGGTTCAAACAGACTTTCCCTGCCTCTAACAGCTAGGGGTCTTCCTCCTCACGCCTTCGTCAGCATCCTAACAGTTGAATCTAAAATATACATTTTGGTTGCTTGTAGGTTCTGCGGTCCATAACTTGAGAATGCATGATGCAATCTCCTCACCGATAGCACCGGGAAACTGTGGAAAGAGTACGCATCAGAACAACTCCAAGAATGACGTGTTTGTCTTGTATAATTCCTTACTTAACAAATATCTTTATTTCTTAGCATTTAAACTAACTGAACCTTCTTGAATCATACACTTTAAAGCTTATTGAACCTTATGTATGAATATGAAATGTGTGGGTATTCGGGGTTTGATATAATATTTTAGCAGCGTGGCATGTTGAGCTAAGTAGTTCTACATGTCCTGTCAGCAAGCCCCCCCCATCTTTCCTGTGTTCAAAGGAAAGATATCTCTTTTGTCCACCTAGACTCTTGTGTGAAATGCAAATGTATTATCACCTCAAGCTGTGAAGTTTTTTTGGGGACCATCCTGTCTAGAGTTCAAATAGATCCAATTGTGTATACCAATGCATGGATTATATTACAATTGTCACCACTTTACTTTATCTGCATCCAGGGATTCCCAATTTGTATGTAAAACTACCCATTGTCTATTTCTATTTACTTTTACTCAGAAAGCTTGTTTTTTTCAGTTGCCCTTGGTCTTAGCTCCTGAGTTATAACTTGAAATGACGTTGGTCATAAAATGGCGTCTTGCAGATTCTTGTTTCTAAAATGGAGTCTAGCTGCCATTTGCAAGATGGCGTCGCGCACGCTCCAATTTTAAACTGATCTTGTCTCAGCTAATAGTCCAGTTTTGACAGTCTCTTAAGCACCATCTTCCTGTGTTTCACAAGCAACAGCCACCCCTGCATCTCACCATCGCCATTCCCATGTCTTCACTCCAACACCATCCTCCTCCAGCTTATCCCCTTGTGTCCTTCCAGCAGCTTTCTGCCCCTATGTCCCTCACCATAAGCTCCCTGCCCCTGTGTCTCCTCTCCCACCAGAAGCTTATACCCCCCCAGGTCCATCTAGCAGCAGCTTCCCGCCCCTTTGTCTCCTATCCCACCAGCAGCTTATCTCACCAGAGGGTCCCTCTAGGAGCAGTTCCTTGTGTCTCCTATCCCACTATAAGCTTATCCCTCCAAACCCATGTCCCTCTAGCAGCAGCTTATATTCATGCCTGCCCTGGCCCCTGCTCCTCTTCGTGGCTCCTCAGTGCACTATTCAGCGGTGGTGACAGCATGACATCACATATGCTGTGCCACAAAAGGAGCCACTGGGACGCTGGCCCACAAAGTGAGTGACAGGATGGGCAGGCCCATGGCGGAGGAGGAGGAACATGGAGCTGGAAACTGAGGAGGGGGAGGTGGCTGCCGCTAGACAGAGTGGCTGTGGGACTTCTATGCAGGGACATGACTCAGTTCCACCCCGTTCCTGCCCACTTTAACCCCTGCCACCTAAACATTATATTAGATTTTCATTGGTAAGTATATCAATTTGTTTTATAGGGCAGTCCGAAAACCAATTAGATGCGAAAAGTTCCGTACCTTTTGCATGCAGGACTTTTCGCCAACATTGCTGGTTTTCCATTCGAAAAGGTATCGCGCTTGTCCCCTCTTATCCCCGTATTCAATTAGAAATCGGCGAAAACGGGACCTGCCGAATTCGGACCTGGATGGTTGGACAGAAAATCTTTGTATGTACCCAGTCATAGAAGGGTATTCAATATGAAACGTTAACTTCACTGTCGAAGTTAACGTTTCATATCAGAGTTTTTCCTGCATTAAAGTATCGGGCGCGCTCCCGCTTATACCCGTATTCAATATAAAATTAACGAAAATGGGAAACTCCAAAGTTGGATTTGCGTAAAGTTACAAATTTTTCCTTAAAAAAATTGTAAGACCCCCCTAAAGTAGTAAAAACATGGGGGAACACTATGGGTACCCCCGCTTTAGCCTTTAATTGAAAGTCGGGGATTTAAATAGCTGCAGCAGGTGTTTTTTTCCCGACATTGAAGAAGTGATGCAGAAGAGCACTTAGGTTATTTTTTTTATTTTTTTAAGTGGTCCCATCAAATTTGGGGTACATGAAAATGGGTACTAGCATAGTTTTATGTCCCTAAAGTAAGTTTTTAAAAATTCTGCATTTGTGCACCTGCCGCTATAATTCTATTCTTCAAAATACCTGCTGCATACTTGCAGAATAGCCCTGAACCTATTCTTAAACAATTTTTTCCCCATTTTTTTTTTCACCCCAATTTTTAAATAATTTTTTTGGGGTGTCCTTATTTTTTTTTTTTTTTTTACTTTTTTTGACACAGTTCTTTTTTAAATGTCATTCCCAGGGGTGCAGGCTATTTTTTTTTTTTCTTGATAAAAGTGTTATTACACTGAAACGTTGACTCCCAGCACAGTTGCGGTCTTGTGGTTTTTTTATGGAGTCTCAATGAGTACCGTCTGTTTTCTACCTTGTACATTCCTCTCATTTGAAAGGGCACCGGAGCATTGCTTATACAAACTGAGTGCTGGGCATCTTTTGGTTGCTATATATATATATATAATATATATATATATATATATATATATATATATATATATATATAGTCCTGTATTTCCACCAAAGGAAGGAGGCACTCGCCACTTCAAATATTGTTTAAACATTTTTTTTATTCATAGACTTTAGATTTGATTGGATGTATCCACATCTGGTCAACGTTTCGGTTCCACATTGAACCTTTTTCAGGACCTCATCCAAAAATTGATAATAACAATTCATTCAAAGACACAGTCTGTGAAACAAAGAAAAACATATTGACATGTCTGCCAGGCTCCCTGCAATAAATAGGTCACTGATTATGTTTAAATCACCCGTATGTGACACATGCATTGCCACTATAGGTTGCTACTGGTTGCACATAATCATAAATGGACACCTTCACCAGATATCAAATACAACCAAAGGAACCAACCCTTAGTGAGACACACACACCTCTCAATGTTTAACCACCTACTGCCAAAAGATCTCTTATGTGAATACCTCAATTATCCATAGCGCTGTAAATGACACAACTGGTTTAACACAACCCCTCCTGGTCCTAAACCTAAGGAGAATATAACACAAATGTGGTCAAAGTAAAAGCGTAGTGTTAACTGCTAAGTGTCTGTAATCTGGCTCACCTCCTCACTCGGGGCTGCTCCCGCCTTCAGTACGGCGTCCTTTCAGTGTGCCGAATGCCCGTTCACCATCTGGTGCATGCCGCTTGTGTTCCCCTGTCCAGCATCTGGCTAAAGAAGCCGCGAGACCGGAAGTGCGCGGTGGTGCTGTAAAGCACTTCCGCGTGTCTGTGTGAGACGCAGGCTAATGTGGGTTACCAAGGTAACCACTTACAGAGGCTTAATGGTGACAAACTCAGGGTGTGTGCATATATATATATTTTTTAGCGCAAACAGATATAAACAAACAAATATACAGATGTATCCACAATAAAGTGAACTGCAATAATAACAATATTAACATGCTATGGGAGCCTGGTATATACATATCTACATGCTAGTACACCACAATAAAACACAAAGCTTATGCTGCATATCTGTAGCATAGCAAAACATCAGAAATAGAATGCCATATATATAAGTAGTGTGATAGGATCACTGGTAAAGTGGTCTGTGGCAGGGACATTTATCCCAGATTCCTGTCCTATGTGTTTAAAATCCCCAGGAGAAAGTATGCAGTGTAGCAGGCTTGAGTCTCTGCTTTTTGAAAAGCCGATTTGGGACCTGGGGGTTGTGGGTGAGAGGAGAGGGAGGGCTCCACCCACGGCCACTCCAGGTTTTGGTTCTCTTAGCCTGGTAACAGGCTTGTTAGGGTTTCCACCTGAGAGTGGCCAATATAAGCCTAGTGTGTTGAGGGCTGATTGTCTCACCTGGGAGAGCAGACAGGGAGTTTGCTCAGAGACACTTGAAAACCTAACTGTAAGTGTTGTGCTGTGCTTTTGTTGCTGGTGAGGGCATTAGGCCCTGCCAGGTTCTGGTAGTGAGGGAACTACCTGTGAAGTTAGTGCCCGACAGGGCTAGGATTTACGTTTATGTTTTCTTTGTGTTATTCTGACATTGCACAATAAAGACTGGCGCCGACCAGCTTGTACTTGCATCCAGTCTGGCGTACTGTTTCCCAGCTGCTGTGTGTGAAAGCAAGGAGTCCTCTACCCAGGAGAGGGACCCCCTAACCTAACTGTTTCACAATATGGTGGAGAATGCGGGCAACCACACACACTGAAGTTGCAGCGAGAGGAAAAATTTCCGTTTAAAAATTAAAGGGACAGACACCCAATATGTGAGTGTGGAAATAACACTGTGTCCTTGAAGTCCCATAGAGGAGGCGTCAGCCAATGCTCAGAGAGGCAAGGTTCAGCTTCCAACCTACACCCCAGAACAAAATGGAGGAAATTATTAAGGCCTTGCTCCAAGCTACAGGAGCTCAGCAGGAGACGAACAAACTTCATCAGGAGACGAACCAACTTCAGCAGGAATCTACCAGAGCTCAGCAGGAATCTACCAGAGCTCAGCAGGAGACTAACAGACTTCAACAGGTTGCCATTGAGGAAACCCGCCAGGCCTTAGCGGAAAACAGCCAGGCCATAAGAGAGGTAGTACAGCACCTGGTCGCCCGGCCCAGAGATGTTAATACTGGTCCTCCCACCACCACTCACTCCGTATGAGCCAGTCACTTCCTCCAAAAGATGACTTCGGGCGATGATGTGGAGGCCTATCTCGCCGCATTTGAAAGAACGGCCGAAAGGGAGAGTTGGCCCCAGGAGCAGTGGGCAAGTCTGGTGGCACCTTTTTTGTCTGGGGAGCCACAAAAAGCATATTTTGACTTATGCCTGGCTGATGCCAAGGACTATAAAAAACTAAAACAGGAGATCCTAACTCACTTGGGAATCACCACCTCTGTTCATGCCCAACGGGTCCACTGCTGGGAGTTCCATATGGACAAGCCTCCACGTTCACAGATGCATGACCTCATCCATCTGTCCTCAAAATGGCTACAGCCAGAGACGCTGACGGGACCACAGATCGTGGAAAGGGTCATGATGGACCGGTACCTGCGATCATTACCCGCGACTCTGCGCAAGTGGGTGAGCCATGCAGACCCTAAGACCGCGGACCAGTTGGTCGAGCTAGTGGAGAGGTACATGGCGGCTGAGGAGCTGAGGAGTATGCCCCACCAAGCCCCGATGGCGCACCAGCAAACTCCCACAGACACTGGTAAGACTGTTCCAGGGGAGAAGGGTGCTGGGAGGTGGGATGTACCTAAGACTGAGGTTGTAGAACCTGGAGACAGGCCTGCCAGGCCAGGAAGGTTCTTGCCCCGTAAACGACTAGACATTAATATGATTCAGTGTTTCCGGTGTGGTTACTTCGGCCATATTTCCGCTAATTGTTCACTTACAACTGAACCTATGCAATGTGATACTGTTCATGTCTACCGCAGGGGGTCTTTCTTTGCACAGACAGCCTGTACAGCTGACCGGCAGGCTGAGACTGATAAGCACATGTGTGTACTCACTGTAGATGGCAAACGAGTAGAGGCACTGTTACACTCTGGTAGCTTGGTGACACTTATAAAAGCTGAGCTGGTGAACCCCTTGAGGCATAAGAGGAAAACTGTTGATGTGACCTGCATACATGGGGATAATCGATATTATGTTACTGCCGAGGTGAACATCGAGACACCATGTGGCTCTGCTATAGTTTCTGTGGGTTTGGTGCCTGGTCTGATGTACGATGCAATATTGGGGAGAGACTTTGCTCACTTCTGGAAATTGTGGGAAAGCCGTTTTGTTCCAGAAGTGAACAACCCCGGTCCACTTGAGAAGGTTATCGATATAGTGGAGGAGGGAGTTTCTTCTGAGTCAGAGTTATTCCCTTTTCCTACTATGGTTGGCGAACTAGAGAATGCGGAGCGTGACGGTGGCCCGGCAACTGATGTGCCTCCCATTGAGGTGGGAAGTGTTGTTGGGCCAGTGGATCATCTGCCTGATTTAGAGGCCAGAAGAGAGGTCTTTGCCGTGGAGCAGTTGAATGACCCTACTTTGGTAAAAGCCAGGGAGAATGTAAAAGTAGTTGATGGTAAACCCATAGACCCTGATAGTCCTTTGTCCTATCCCCACATGGCAATGTGTCTGGATTTGTTATATCAGGTGACTAAGAAGGGGGAAGATGTTGTGGAACAACTAATAGTTCCCAAAGCCTACAGAAGAACAGTGTTGGATCTGGCCCATGGTCGTATAACGACAGGTCATCTAGGGGTAGAGAAAACCACTGAGCGAATAATGCAGAGGTTTTTCTGGCCCGGGCTTCATAAAGAGGTATCTGACTTTTGCGCATCCTGCCCTGAGTGTCAGTATCATGCTCCCAGACCACGTTTTAAGGGACCACTAGTTCCATTGCCTATTATAGAGGTGCCGATAGTGAGAGAGCACCTGAAACAGGCTCAACAGGCACAGCAGAGGGTATACAACCGCAATGCTCGGTTACGCAGCTTTGCTCCTGGGGACAGAGTGTTAGTGTTGGTTCCCACTGTGGAAAATAAACTTTTGGCTAAATGGCAAGGGCCCTTTGAAATCTTAGAAAGAGTGGGACAGGTCAATTACAAAGTTTACCAGCCGGGGAAAAGAAAGCCAGAACAGATATACCATATAAATCTGTTAAAGCCCTGGAAAGATAGAATGGTACTGTCGGCCATCCGAGCCCCTCCAGTAAGTCCAGGGCCCTTAGTTCCCGAAGTGACAGTGGCAAAAACCCTGTCGGCAATTCAACAACGAGAGGTCAAGGAGTTTCTGGTTAGAAATAGGGTGCTGTTCTCTGACGTACCTGGGAAAACCTCGGTCGTTAAACATGACATCATCACTGACCCAGGGGTTAAAGTTAATCTAAAGCCCTATAGGTTACCAGAAGCACCAAGAGCATCGGTGTTGAAAGAAATTAAAAATATGCTAGAGTTAGGGGTTATTGAAGAATCACATAGTGAATGGTCAAGTCCCATTGTGTTGATTCCAAAGCCCGACGGGAGTGTGCGTTTCTGCAATGACTTCCGAAAGTTGAACAGTGTTTCAAAATTCGATGCCTACCCGGTGCCACAGTGGAGAAGGAGGCGTTGGCCATAAAGTGGGCGTTACAAACTTTGAAATTTTCGGTGGAACACAGGCCAGGGGGCCTGTTGTTTAAAGCAGACGCGTTGTCACGTGTTCATTGTTTGGGGGCTTCAGTTGTTCCGCCCCATAGGTCGAAATAAAGGGGGGGGATATGTGATAGGATCACTGGTAAAGTGGTCTGTGGCAGGGACATTTATCCCAGATTCGTGTCCTATGTGTTTAAAATCCCCAGGAGAAAGTCTGCAGTGTAGCAGGCTTGAGTCTCGGTTTTTTGAAAAGCCGGTTTGGGACCTGGGGGTTGTGGGTGAGAGGAGAGGGAGGGCTCCACCCATGGCCACTCCAGGTTTTGGTTCTCTTAGCCTGGTAACAGGCTTGTTAGGGTTTCCACCTGAGAGTGGCCAATATAAGCCTAGTGTGTTGAGGGCTGATTGTCTCACCTGGGAGAGCAGACAGGGAGTTTGCTCAGAGACACTTGAAAACCTAACTGTAAGTGTTGTGCTGTGCTTTTGTTGCTGGTGAGGGCATTAGGCCCTGCCAGGTTGTGGTAGTGAGGGAACTACCTGTGAAGTTAGTGCCCCGACAGGGCTAGGATTTACGTTTATGTTTTCTTTGTGTTATTTCTGACATTGCACAATAAAGACTGGCGCCGACCAGCTTGTACTTGCATCCAGTCTGGCGTACTGTTTCCCAGCTGCTGTGTGTGAAAGGAAGGAGTCCTCTACTCAGGAGAGGGACCCCCTAACCTAACTGTGTCACAGTAGGTACAACATTCCATCCCCCAAAGGGAATTTGATCAAATATCAGTCAATGTATGAAAATAGGCCTAAAGCAATATACACATGGATTGTACATAGGGAATCTTAATCATTTTAGCACAAAACCAACATACATACAAACAGGACTTTACAATATACACAAACCAAATAAAAAATGTTCAAAAATAAACTAAAGAACGATATAATCTAGACCTACATGGTCTAGTGTATCCTAATGATATACACAGTCTACACAAAAATCACTAAAAAAATTTTGGCCCATTGTTAAAAGTGATCAAACGTTACCGTTTCAAAAAATGGCACCACCTATGATGGCGTATAGAAGGGGGCCGAATTTACGACAGTTACTGATGAGACCCACACTGTATCCTGATAAGAAGAGTGATACATCAGACCTTATGTTGAGAAGGCCTAGCAGCTATTCTTGTGGTAGTTGTGTCACTTGTGCCTCCATGATGGTGGGGTCCACGTTTCCCCACCCACACTCGGGCCGGAAGATAAAAATTAAGTATAGATTACACTGTGCACTTGACCATTTAATTTATATTTTAGTATGTCCATGTGGCTTATATTATGTCGGCCTTACGGCCAGAAGATTCAGAGATCGCATGGCCAATCACAGAGCGTCTATACGAGCAGCTTTATCAACAGGCGCAAGTGATAAGCCAGTAGCTAGGCATTTTTTGCAACTAGCACATCTAGCAGCATCACTAAGATGTAAATTAATTGATTGGATACCACCTAGGTTGGGTATTGATAGGATTTTGGCCCTAAAAAGGCGTGAAAGCTTCTGGATTCATGAGCTGAACGCGGTCATGCCAAGGGGATTGAACGAATGTAACCCGCTGAATGTATTTATTTAAATACTAAGGCAGAGAAATATAAGTTCGCCTTTCCCCAATATAAGTCCACGTTTCTGGATCTTTGTAGTACCATGAATGTATCATTTGAGCTGTGTATATCATTAGGATACACTAGACCATGTAGGTCTAGATTATATCGTTCTTTAGTTTATTTTTGAACATTTTTTATTTGGTTTGTATATATTGTAAAGTCCTGTTTGTATGTATGTTGGTTTTGTGCTAAAATGATTAAGATTCCCTATGTACAATCCACGTGTATATTGCTTTTGGCCTATTTTCATACATTGACTGATATTTGATCAAATTCCCTTTGGGGGATGGAATGTTGTACCTACTTATATATATGGCATTCTATTTCTGATGTTTTGCTATGCTACAGATATGCAGCATAAGCTCTGTGTTTTATTGTGGTGTACTAGCATGTAGATATGTATATACCAGGCTCCCATAGCATGTTAATATTGTTATTATTGCAGTTCACTTTATTGTGGATACATCTGTATATTTGTTTGTTTATATCTGTTTGCGCTAAAAAATATATATATATGCACACACCCTGAGTTTGTCACCATTAAGCCTCTGTTAGTGGTTACCTTGGTAACCCACATTAGCCTGCGTCTCACACAGATACGCGGAAGTGCTTTACAGCACCACCGCGCACTTCCGGTCTCGCGGCTTCTTTAGCCGGATGCTGGACAGGGGAACACAAGCGGCATGCACCAGATGGTGAACGGGCATTCGGCACACTGAAAGGATGCCGTACTGAAGGCGGGAGCAGCCCCGAGTGAGGAGGTGAGCCAGATTACAGACACTTAGCAGTTAACACTACGCTTTTACTTTGACCACATTTGTGTTATATTCTCCTTAGGTTTAGGACCAGGAGGGGTTGTGTTAAACCAGTTGTGTCATTTACAGCGCTATGGATAATTGAGGTATTCACATAAGAGATCTTTTGGCAGTAGGTGGTTAAACATTGAGAGGTGTGTGTGTCTCACTAAGGGTTGGTTCCTTTGGTTGTATTTGATATCTGGTGAAGGTGTCCATTTATGATTATGTGCAACCAGTAGCAACCTATAGTGGCAATGCATGTGTCACATACGGGTGATTTAAACATAATCAGTGACCTATTTATTGCAGGGAGCCTGGCAGACATGTCAATATGTTTTTCTTTGTTTCACAGACTGTGTCTTTGAATGAATTGTTATTATCAATTTTTCGATGAGGTCTTGAAAAAGGTTCAATGTGGAACCGAAACGTCGACCAGATGTGGATACATCCAATCAAATCTAAAGTCTATGAATAAAATTTTTTTTTAAACAATATTTGAAGTGGCGAGTGCCTCCTTCCTTTGGTGGAAATACAGGACTATTTTTGGGATCAATACATTTTGATCCTTGGAAGCACCCCAACGTTGCATATTCTATTGTTGTGAGTGCAGGACACCGTGGTATATATATATATATATATATATATATTCAAGTCATTAAAGAATGCACTCACAAGGACTTCTCAGTTCCAAAGCATCAGACCTCTTTTAATAATCACATCATGGTTAAAGAGTCACAAGTGGACGTTTCGACCGCAAAAACGCGGCCTTCATCAGGACACCACCAGTGAGACATAAGCCATACAGACACCATCCATTCTGGCCACCATATATACCCCTCTTAATGAATCACCATCACAGCTCCACCCCCGTGAACCCTCTGGGACCGGAAGTGACATCGGCGGGATAGAACCTAAATAAACACATATATATATATATTGTTCACGAGCATCACAATGAAGGCATACCTCCTATACGTCAAGGCATCATAGTGTGAAAGCAAGCGCACAAGGTGCAAACAGTATTGTGCAGTTAATAACTGCCATCCGAATCTCGCTTCTGGTATGCGTTCCAGCGATATCGGAAGTCATGCGCTCCACACACGCATGACATCAGTTCCGGTCCGCCACGTAGCGCACTCGGGAATTTTGACTAATGAAACATGTTCCTAACCACTTCAAACCTGAGCCTAATATTAGCACTTCTATGTACCTATCATTACACTTATATCACATCTTATAGATCTTTGGAGAAGTATTCATAAATACAGATACTCAGAATAAAAACATAATTATGCCTAACAACTGCATCATACTCATCCAAGTTGATATATACGGAACCATGCAGGAGTTGTAGAGCCATATACAAATATTAAAAGTGAACCACCACCACAAACATGAACATATAACAAATACAACCTAATGGGGCATCTTGAGAAAAATTACAAAAAAATATAACAACAAAAGAATAAAAAAGCAAAAAATGAAGCAAACAAAAGATTAGAAAAAAATTAAGAAAAAAAAAATTAGAAAAAGATCGGATGGCAGTTATTAACTGCACAATACTGTTTGCGCCTTGTGCGCTTGCTTTCACACTATGATGCCTTGACGTATAGGAGGTATGCCATCGTTGTGATGCTCGTGAACAAGTATATATATATGTGTTTATTTATCTATCTATCCCGCGGATGTCACTTCCGGTCCCAGAGGGTTAACGGGGGTGGAGCTATGATGATGATTCATTAAGAGGGGTATATATGGTGGCCAGAATGGAGGGTGTCTGTATGGCTTATGTCTCACTGGTGGTGTCCTGATGAAGGCCACGTTTTTGCGGTCGAAATGTTGACTTGTGACTTTTTAACCATGATGTGATTATTAAAAGAGGTCTGATGCTTTGGAAATGAGAAGTCCTTGTGAGTGCATTCTTTAATGACTTGAATATTTATTGGGACTTACAATTGTACCCGTGAATGGTCACCCCGGGCTATACTATGTGCTGCTTGATGTGAGGGCTGATCCCCCTTGATATATATATATATAGACAGATATATATATATATTTATATAGATAGATAACTAGATATATGTGTGTTTGTGTACAAGTCAAGTCTCCTATATTCAAAATGTTCAGGACCAGGAGCATTTTGGATATGGTTATTTTTCAGTATTTAGAATACCTGTGGGTCCGGAGGTATAGGCAGGGGTCTGGCAGTGGTGCATGGGGGTCTGGCTTGCGTTTTAGGGGTTCAGTGACAGCCATGGTAGGGTGTGGAGTTCCAGCGCCGGGGTACAAAGGGTTCCGGTGGTGGGATGCAGATGGGTATGGCAGGGGTGAGGGAAGGTCCAGTGGCATCCGTAGGGGGCTCCAGCACTGTGGAAGAGAAGTAGCTTGTGAGAGAATGGCAGCAAAGCCACTCCAGTCATTGGACAGTGACACCATGACATCATGGCACATCCAAAATATTTCGGTTTTATTTATTTTTAAAATTGATGTTATAGGTCATTTTATTTCTATTATGGCAGTCCTGTATGATCAAGACTAGAAACGGGGCCTCCGCTTACAGATGGTATACTATATAGTATACTAGAGATGGCCACTAACCATCGATGGTTGCAAACTGATTTTAAGGAAACATCGGTGGCTGTGGCATCAAACATTCGATGGTTTCTATTGATAGTTGAACCCATCGGCCATCGATGGCACAGCTGTCAAATGGCCGTCATTACAGTATACCTTAAAAATTGCTATTTTTATGATATACGGTATTTAAAAATATATAATTTTATAAAATTGTGTTGGATCATTTCTAAAAAGATGTTCTTGACCTAATTCAGTCATAAAAAAAAAATGACAATTTCTGAGTGGCTTTTGGAAAAAAATTAGGGGTCTATTTACTAAGCAGTGTTAGGAGAAGAGTGAAAAGTGATAAGATGCACCTGTGAGATGGCAGTTAGGAGCTGATTGACTGGCACCTTATCACTTTTCACCCTGTCTCCTAACACTGCTTAGAAAAATAGACCCCCTCAATCATTTAAGTGGTTAAGTAGGCAAAAGGGCTGGAGTTGATTCCAAAGGGGGAATCCAATTGGTTTTGGGGTTAATCCCAAAAGTAATTTCACCTATGTGGATTTTTCCTGGCAGCTTCAGGAACTGCAAGGAAAAAACCACAAAAAAAAAAGATACCATATGGGATTTAACATGCGGGGATACCCATTGATTCTGCAGTTTAGGAGGAATCAGTGGGTTTCTGCACAGTAACCCTTGGTTTACCATGCGTGGAAAATGCCCCATGGCCAATTGGATTCCCAATGAAACCTATACTAGAATGATGGGAAGAAAAAAGTATAGAGAAGTTTTGGAATGGCTCATGATCCAAAGCATACTACATCATCTGCAAAACATGGTGGAGGGAGAGTGATGACATGAGCATGGCTTCCAATGACACTGGCTCACTGGTATTTATTGATGATGTGACAGAAGACAGAAGCAGGCAAATGAATTCTGAAGTGTATAGGGATATAGGCCTTCATTCAGAGGCGGCCGTACGGTCCACGACCGCCTCGAAGTTTGTCAAGTGCGCATGCGCACGAGGGAGCAGGCTCCTTCGTGCGCATGCGTGAGACCCGCTATGACCGACAGCGCCGGTCGTAGCGGGTCTCTTTCCAAAGGGGTTGAGCTGTCGATGTTGATTGACAGCTCGCCCCGTTTGGAAGGCGGGCCGGGGGGGTGGCAGCCCAAACGGAGGCATTCCCATGGGAATGCCTACCGTTTGGGGGAGGCCCCACTGACATCACTAGTGATGTTAGTGGAGAGCTTCCGGCTCTGACAAAGCCAGAAGCTCTCCGGGGCTTACGACAAGTGAGACCCTACCCTAGGGTCTCGTCGTAAGCCCCGATGGTCGCGATGGTCTCTGACCATCGTGACCATCACCCTAGCGGTCATTAGAGCTGTGGGTGTAAATCCACAGCCTAACGACCAAAACAGAGGCGGGCGGTCAGGATGCAAGCGGCCGCCCAGTTTCTGAGCGACCGCTTGCATCCTCCGACCGCCTCTGAATGAGGGCCATAGTGCCTGCTCAGATTCAGCCAAATTTAGCTAAATTGACTGGACGACGCTCAGTAGTGTAACTTGGAGCTAGGCCGCCGGAGCTCGTGCCCTGGGTGATGTGAGACCAGCGGCATAGGGGGGGGCACCGCTGACCACAGTAACCGCTCGTCCTAGTTAGCCTGTGTAATGCAGACCGCAGTGAGTGCGGTCGTGCTACACATTTACACACACATCGCTGCTAGCGTGGCGGCGATGTGTTTGTTTCAGCAGCCAATGAGAGTCAGACAGACTCTCATTGGCTTTTGCTATGCCCACTGCAAGAGCCTGGCTGGAGCTCAATCATGAGCTCTGCCTTCCGTCTCCTGCAGTGGATGATGGGAGAGATGTCATGATTTCTCTCCCATAATGCAGACGCGCCAGCCCGGGCAGACTGCTGTTCAGACAGCGGCGGGTGCAGTAGCCGGAGCCATAGCGGGGATTCAGGTAAGTGTTTTTTTTTTTTTTTACTCATGTGTTTGTCTGCACTACTGGGTTCTCTGCATCTTGGGGGGACCTCTACTGGGGGGGGGTTACTACTGGGGGCACTGCATAGGGGGGACTACTACTAGGGGCACTGCATTGGGGGACCACTACTGGGGGCACTACTGGGGGGGGAACTACTACTGGGGGCACTGCATCGGGGGCAACTACTACTGGGGGCACTGCATAGGGGGGACTACTACTGGGGGCACTGCATGGGGGTAACTACAACTGGGGGCACTATATAAGGGATATAAGGGGTACTGCATAGGGGTGACCCTACTTTGGCACTACATAGGGGGGACTACTACTGGGGGGCACTATATAAGGGGCTTACTGCTGGGGGCATAAGGGGCACTGCACTTGGCCACTACTGGGGGCACTGAATAGGGAGGACTACTACAGGGGGCACTGCATAAGGGGCACTGTATGAGGGGCACTGGATGGGGGATCACTATAAGGGGAACTGTATAAGGGGGGAATCACTACTGGTGACCGTCATAAGGGGGACCACTACTGAGGGCACTGCATTAGGGGGACCACTACATGGGGCACTGCATTAGGGGGATCACTAGTGTGGACCTGCATAAGGGGGACCACTACTGAGGGCACTGCATAAGGGGGACCACTACGCGGGGCACTGCATAAGGGGGATCACTACTGGGGGCACTGTATAAGGGGCACTAATGGGGGCTGCATAAGGGGGACTACTACTGGGGCTATTGTATAAGGGGAACTAATGGGGGGCTGCATAAGAGGGACCACTACTGGGGACATTGCATACTGGGAGTATGTAAGGGGCATTACTGGGGGCCTGCATAAGGGGGACCACTACTAGGGGCATTAAGGTGCATATGGAATGGAAAAGAATGTTTAGAGTGAAGAGAAAGGGGTGTGTGTCATGTTGAAGTGCCCCGTTTTTAAGTGGTCATGCCCCTTGTGACCATGCCTACTTTTTCATCGTGTGCACCTAAGGCACGCACAATAGGGATTAGGGATGTGCGCCGGACCATTTTTGCCGGATTTGAATTTGGTTCTAATTCGTCGTCCGGCTTTGGATTTGGATTTGCCAAACTGCGGTGACTGGCTTTGGATTTGGATTTGGATTTTTTGCCAAAATTGGCAAAAAAAGCTAAAATTAAATAAATTGGGCTTTTTTTCTTCCTAGAGTGTTATTTACCTCAATAACATTAATTTCCAGTCATTTACAGTCAAGTTAGACCAGCTCACAGCTTAAATTATTGTTTTCACCATTATTGGCCAAAGGTTGCAGTGAGCTGACTGGTGACCAAGCGTCAGAGCAGCGGCGCAGTGGCACAGACACCACAGTTTAAAGCACATCTATGAAACTATGCCATACAGCAGTGGAAGAAATGAAAGGTAGTGCTAGATGGAATTGTCCTTGGGCCCTCCCACCCACCCTTTATGTTGGATCTTAAAAAGGACATGCACACTTTAACAAACGAAGCATTTCAGCGACAGGTACTGCCACTTTGTGGCTGAAGTGCTTGGTTTGTTTGGGCCCCCACAAAAAAATCTTCCAATCTACTAAAGGCAACAGGTCCACAGTGGCATGATGTCACCATCATTGCCATCCTCACCCTCATCAGTGTGTACATCATCCGATTCCTCACACAATATCAGTTCATCCCCGCTGGAATCCACCATTACAGAAGTATCTGTACTGTGACGTGATGGGTGGGAAAGGTTTTCCTCGTGAAATTTCCAGTTCATTTTAATGAACATCATTTTTTCTACATTTTGTGGAAGTAGCCTCCTTCGTCGTTCGCTCACAAGGTTCCCGGCTGTACTGAAAACTCTCTCCGAGTACATACTGGAGGGTGGGCAGATTAAATAATGCAAAGCCAGTTTATACAAGGGTCTCCAAATTGCCTTTTTTTTCTTCCAATATTCAAAGGGACTCTGTGACATGTCTACGTGTATGGTTGCCTGAAAATAATCCTCCACCATTCTTTGAATGGTAATCGTATTAGATGGAGTTGCGGTAGAGGTGTCACTGGTGTTGGGCAAATCTTTTAGACCCAACCAGATGTCAAAATGTTGACTTGACTTATCTGCATCACCACTGGGTCTTTTGGAAAAGGTGCATTTTTTTCTGGCTGCTGCTGGAGAAACCGAAGGAGGAGACGTCATCGTAGTGCCATGTGTCACTTCAGCTGCCAACTTGCTCACCAGGAGTGCTTTGGTTTTTTTAAGATCTGGGTCAGTTGTAAAGAAAGACACAGCATATGACTTGAACCTAGGATCAAGAATGGTTGCTAAAATATAATGATCAGATTTCAAGATCTTGGCCACCCGTGGATCCTGGCGAAGTGAACAAAGGACTTGATCTATCAGTCCAGCATACTTTGCGGAATCACTTTGTTTAATCTCATCCTTCAATTTCTCCAGCTGCTTTTCCAAAAGCGAAATCAGGGGAATCACCTTACTCAAGCTAGCAGTGTCAGCACTCACTTCACAAGTGGCAACTTCAAATGGTTTGAGCACCTTGCACAAGACAGAAAGTACTCTCCACTGTGCTGGGGTAAGGTACATTCCCCCTCCTCTCCCAATGTCATGGCTTGTCGTATAGCTATGGATGGCTTTTTGCTGCTCCTCCATCCGCTGAAGCATATACAGGGTTGAGTTCCACCTCGTTACCACTTCTTGCTTCAGTTGATGGCAGGGCAAATTAAACTGCTCTTGCAGGTGCTGCAATCTCCTGCACGCTGTTGCTGAATGCCGAAAATGTCCCGAAATTTTTCGGGCCACAGACAGCATCTCCTGCACGCCCCTGTCGTTTTTTAAAAAACCCTGCACCACTAAGTTTATTGTGTGAGCAAAACAGGGGATGTGTTGGAATTCACCCAGCTGTAATGCTTTCACTATATTTGTAGCATTGTCAGAAATCACAAATCCTGAGGAGAGTCCAAGTGGGGTAATCCATGTTTCTATGACATCTCTTAGTTTTTCTAAGAGG
Source organism: Taudactylus pleione (assembly GCA_031769625.1). NCBI lineage: Eukaryota > Metazoa > Chordata > Amphibia > Anura > Myobatrachidae > Taudactylus > Taudactylus pleione. The sequence goes on along the minus strand of JAUIMM010000311.1, from coordinate 3,390,300 downwards.
TTGTCAGCGGTATGCTTCTTATTGAATCCGGTGATGCACAGAGTTGCCTGCCTCTGAATGAGCTGGTGTTGTTTGTTAGATACTGCTGCTGCTGAAGGCGATTCACCCACCCAGTGGGCCGTCACAGTCATGTAATCTTTAGTTTGTCCACTACCGCTTGTCCACATATCTGTGGTTAAGTGGACAGTGGGTACAATAGCATTTTGCAGACCAATAATTAGGTTCTGTTTAACGTCCTGGTACAGCCGAGGAATGGCTTTTCGGGTAAAATGAAACCGAGATGGAATTTGGTACCGGGGACACATGACCTCAATAAGCTGTGTAAATCTCACTGCATTAATTGAGGATATTGGACGCAGATCTAATATTAGCATAGCTGTCATGGCGTCAGTGATCCGCTGTGCGACAGGGTGAGAGCTGTCATACTTGCTTCCCCTTGCAAGAGATTCTTTAACAGTCAATTGTTTTTTTGGTATACTACTAGTAGTCTTCTTGGTCCACTTCTGGGATGAAGATCCACCAGCAGCAGCAGCAGCAGCAGGCCTAGCGCTCAAAGATTCAGTTTCTTCTGAGGTGTCCTGGAAATTGGAGGAGTCACCGTGACTTAGCACTAACAAATTGGATGTTGTACTACCACTGATCATTCCTGAGGATATTGAGGAGGAAGGTGTGTCGGCGGAGATTGCAGGTGCTGGGATTTAGTAGAGAGAAGGCATCTAGCTAATGCTGGACTGCTTGTTGTTATTTTTTTTGCAGTAGTTTCTGTTATCAAACACCTGTCATGAGCTCGCTGCAGATGACGTAATAGCGTAGAGGTTCCTAGATGTTTAACATCCCTACCTCTACTAACTGTGGTCTCACAGAGGCTACAAATGGCTTGACAAACGTTGTCAGGGTTTGGGTAAAAGTAATTCCACACAAAAGATGTGGATTTGTTGGTTCTATGCCCAGGCATGGCAATGGCCTTCTTATCTTGGCCAAGAGCTGCTTCCACTGGTGCCTGACTTAAACAAATAATATCCTCATCCTCAACATCCTCATTAGTGCCAGCGTCAGCTGCACATATATTCCTCTCATCCTCTTGCAATTCCACGGTGGCATCCTCAATTTCTATGTCCTCGGCAATACTGCTCATCCCCACAACTACTAATGGAAAAGAAACTGTGGAGGGCGGCTTCTCTGAAAGGTCAGGCTTACACATAGAAATGCCACTCGAGGACCCACTTAGACTCTCCTCAGGGATTTCTGACATTTGTGTTTCAAAAAACACAGTTTGTTCTACTGCCTTATTGGTTTAAAATTTTTTCACACTTCTATAGTCTGATTGAAAAGGTCTTTTATCATCAAGATGCCTCACTGACAGTTGCAGAACCACCACTCAGAAATAAAGGGCAAAGCCTGAGTTTTCTGTTTCTCTGCAATAGTAGTAGTCTTTAGAGGTTTTTTGTCTTTACCCCTGTGAAATCTAAATTTTTTGATTTCAGGTTCCCTAAGTTTTTAAAGCCTCTATGCCCTTGAGCATCAGCTTTAGATGAAAGTGATGGACTTCCAGCCGCTGCAATGCTAGCATTTACATGTTGTTTCTGCTCTCCTCTCGGTTCATTCTCGTGATCCATATTACTTTATCACTATGAACTGGAGTCACGGAGCTTGTATACACAAAGTGGGCTATGCCCTGTCACGGAGCTTGTATAATAGACACAGTGGGCTTATGCCCTGTCACGGAGCTTGTATAATAGACACAGTGGGCTATGCCCTGTCACGGAGCTTGTATAATAGACACAGTGGGCTTATGCCCTGTCACGGAGCTTGTATAATAGACACAGTGGGCTTATGCCCTGTCACGGAGCTTGTATACACTCAGTGGGCTATGCCCTGTCACGGAGCTTGTATAATAGACACAGTGGGCTATGCCCTGTCACGGAGCTTGTATAATAGACACAGTGGGCTATGCCCTGTCACGGAGCTTGTATAATAGACACAGTGGGCTATGCCCTGTCACGGAGCTTGTATAATAGACTCAGTGGACTTATGCCCTGTCACAGAGCTTGTATAATAGACACAGTGGGCTTATGCCCTGTCACAGAGCTTGTATAATAGACACAGTGGGCTATGCCCTGTCACGGAGCTTGTATAATAGACACAGTGGGCTATGCCCTGTCACGGAGCTTGTATAATAGACACAGTGGGCTATGCCCTGTCACGGAGCTTGTATAATAGACTCAGTGGGCTTATGCCCTGTCACAGAGCTTGTATAATAGACACAGTGGGCTTATGCCCTGTCACGGAGCTTGTATACACTCAGTGGGCTATGCCCTGTCACAGAGCTTGTATAATACACTCAGTGGGCTATGCCCTGTCACGGAGCTTGTATAATACACTCAGTGGGCTATGCCCTGTCACAGAGCTTGTATAAGAGACACAGTGGGCTATGCCCTGTCACGGAGCTTGTATAATACTCAGTGGGCTTATGCCCTGTCACGGAGCTTGTATAATAGACACAGTGGGCTTATGCCCTATCACGGAGCTTGTATACACTCAGTGGACTATGCCCTGTCACAGAGCTTGTATAATAGACACAGTGGGCTATGCCCTGTCACGGAGCTTGTATAATACTCAGTGGGCTTATGCCCTGTCACAGAGCTTGTATAATAGACACAGTGGGCTTATGCCCTGTCACGGAGCTTGTATAATACTCAGTAGGCTTATGCCATGTCACAGAGCTTGTATAATAGATACAGTGGGCTTATGCCCTGTCACGGAGCTTGTATAATACACTCAGTGGGCTATGCCCTGTCACGGAGCTTGTATAATAGACACAGTGGGCTATGCCCTGTCACAGAGCTTGTATAATACTCAGTGGCTTATGCCCTGTCACGGAGCTTGTATAATACACAGTGGGCTATGCCCTGTCACGGAGCTTGTATAATAGACACAGTGGGCTATGCCCTGTCACGGAGCTTGTATAATACTCAGTGGGCTTATGCCCTGTCACGGAGCTTGTATAATAGACACAGTGGGCTTATGCCCTGTCACGGAGATTGGATAATACTCAGTGGGCTTATGCCCTGTCACAGAGCTTGTATAATAGACACAGTGGGCTTATGCCCTGTCACGGAGCTTGTATAATAGACACAGTGGACTTATGCCCTGTCACGGAGCTTGTATAATACACTCAGTGGGCTATGCCCTGTCACGGAGCTTGTATAATACACTCAGTGGGCTATGCCCTGTCACGGAGCTTGTATAATACTCAGTGGGCTTATGCCCTGTCACGGACCTTGTATAATACACTCAGTGGGCTATGCCCTGTCACGGAGCTTGTATAGACTCAGTGGGCTAAGCCCAGTCACGGAGCTTGTATAATAATACACTCAGTGGGCTATGCCCTGTCAGTTGTCACCGAGCTTGTATAATACAGTGAGTACACTACACATACACACAGTGGGCTTATTATGCCCAGTCACGGAGCACACACAAAGGGCTTATGCCCAGTAAAGTCACAGCGGCAAGAACACTGCCTACACTAATCTATCTAACACTAGCACAGACAGCGCACTACCTAACTACCTAACTACGTGGCGTCACACGCGAAATGGCGCCGACTGCCGGGCGCCGCGCCTTTTTATAGAGGCCGAACGTCACCCGGCTCTCGCGAGAATCCGACGCCGGACGGGTGACGTTCGGCCTCGAGGTGGAATCCGAGTCAGGCGGGAACACCCGAACTTGCGTTCGGGTGGACTCGGATTCCACCTGTTCGGAGCAGTTCGGATTCCTCAGAATCCAAACCGCTCATCACTAATAGGGATGGGGGCTCCATTTTTAGATTTGCCCTGGGCTCCAAATACCCTAGTTACGCCACTGACGACGCTTCATAATAAAAATAGACAATGACCAAAAATGTACGTAAAAGCAACCCATTAGTTTTTAAGTTCAATCGCCTGATTTCATCCTAATCAAGCAGGCATTTCACTTGCTGAAGGCTAAACTAAAGGCAGAAAGATCCATGAACGAAAGAGCAACTGAAGACAGCTGGAATAAAGGCCTAACAAAGCATAACAAATGAGGAAACCCACATTTGGTGATGTCCATGGATTACAGACTTCGGACACTCATTGCATGCAAAGGTTTCTTGACAAAGTATTAAAAATGAACATTTAATTTATGATTCTGTTAATTTTTCCAATTACATTTGAGCTCCTGAAAATAGGGAACTGTGTATAATGCATCTCTATCGTCTCATTTCAAATCATTGTGGTGGCGTACAGAGCAAAGATGTTGTCAGTGTTCAATTATATATGGACCTAACCAAGCATTTGTGTAACATGTGGCAGCATCTGCTCACACAGACACATTGGTCGCAGATCATTATATTGTTGGAGTCCTAAGTCTATGGTTCCGCAGAATGGACGTGAGAATTTAGTTGCCGGAGCCATATTCCTTGCTTATGGGCTCACAGTTGCAGGGTGAGACACGCCCCAAAATAGTCACGACACCCCTGCATATTTTGCTGCCATTCCCATTACCTCCCTCAAATGCTCCCTGACTGTCAGTCACACTGCGAATAAATACTCGCTGTCAGCAATGTTGGTAATGTATGGGCGATAATTGCTCAACTGCAAAAACATCAGCATAGTGTATAAATTTGACCCATAGGGGTAAATTTACTAAGATTTGTGTTGGTCCCAATTTGCATTCTCGGGTGATAATATAACTTTTTTGCAAATCGGGAATTTATTATCACTAAAGTCGGGTGATATGTTCTTTATACAGGTTGAAATCGGATGGTTTTATGCCGCAAATTTGTCCGTTTTGAACAATAGAAATGATATCACCATTGGCTCAATTCGGTAGTACTTTTCATTAATTTCTGTCAAATCCGCATTTTACCATTATTCGTTTTGCTAATTTCGGCCGTTTTACACTGAAATCGGGGACTCAATAGAAGTTTTAAATGCACCACTTCCAGAGCTGCGAGTTGGATTCCAACATACACAAAGCAGTGTGATTTGTGCATGTTTATGAATGTAAAGTGTGTTGTAAGGGTTAAGTTTAAGGGAAAAATTGACGTGGGGTCCCCCCTCAAAAGGCTAACCAGCCCCGGACTTGCCAGCCAGTCCTGGTTCTTAAAATTATTGGTAACAAAATTAGTAATTTAAGAACCAGCACCAGGCTGCAGGGCCAGTCCTGGTTTTAAATATATGAGGAAAATAATTGCGTAAGGGTCCCCCTATATATAAAACCAGCACCGGACCCAAAATGACCGGGGTGTGATGCCACAGCCCGGAGACCCTATTACCAGGTCTCCAGGTCCAAAGCATTATTTATCACCCCAAGCCACTCAGGCCAAGCCAGGGATCTCAGGGGAGGTGGGGACCCCCAAAAATAGGGGTCCCCCCCTCTCCTGAACCCCAGCCTTGGTCTGAAACCCAGGGCTCTTCTCTGCACCCCTGGAGCGGTGGGTACAAGGGTAATGGGGGGGCCAAATAATGTGTGACTATTGTATTTTACCGTGGAACTACAGGTGCCAGCATGCCTGCCATTTGGCACTGGTGGAACTACAAGTGCCAGCTGACATGTGGCACCTGTATCTCCATTGTAAAATAAATAGTTAAAAAAACACATCACTCACATGCTGTAGAAAGTAGAAGCTTATTGCACACCTACCACACTCTCACATACTTACTTACTGCCCGATGTTCACATCCCCTTGTCAACGTAAAGTATCCATGGATGTACCTGCAGAAAAGTTCCAATACTCACCTTTTGTCCCACGATGTTCTCCGCAGAAATCCATTATGGACCATTGACTCACTGTAAGTACATGCTGAAGCATGTAGTTACAGTATGCGAATGACAGCTCATGGAAAAGAGCTGTCATTACTCCCAGGCTGTGAGCCAATGAGCGGCGGCTTTACATTAACACCCGCTCATTGGCTGGGAACCACGTGGGTCCCAGACAATGAGCTGGCGCTAATGTAATGCCATAATGTAAAGGCTTTTGGGGGGGGGGGACCCCCATGTTATTTTTTATTAAGAAATTAACCCTTAAGATATAAATAAATAAACAAGCAGTCTGCACACATTTCACTGATATGTGCAGCCTGCTTGTTCGGGATTTCAAAATGGACAGGATCGACCAACTACACCATCAATCAAAACGATCCTGTCAAGCCGGGAGCTTGGTCAATTCCCAATTTTTAAAATGAGAAAAACGGCCTTTTTTGATCGATACTATCCGATTTGAAAAACGGGACAAATCGGGACCAAATCGAGTCTTATTAAATTTACCCCATAGTGTGTGTGTGTGTGTGTGTGTGTGTGTGTGCTAGATTATGTATTGTTTGGATACTGGGCTTGTCGGTGGCCTTTGCTTAGTTCTGCATATGCAGAGATCTGACTTATTTCACATGACAATTAGGATATTTGTTTTATACTCCAGAAACTACTCAAGAAAGTAGTAAACAAGATATATATATATATATTTGTATATGGGGAAATACACTGAAATCTAAAACCTACTGTTAATTGTTTCATCCTGCTTAAATTGTCATTTTGTTTTTGGGTTAATAATCTACCTACAAGTCACATTCACAGATTAAAGATTAGATAAAACTGTACAGATGAGCAGATATTGTTATAGGAAGAGAGTATATTTATAGTGAAATGAACAATAATAACTATCACAAGATGAAGCTTGTACAATGCCTTCATAAAATAAAAGCTTATTACTGTATATTACACTACTTATAAGATAAAGATGAATACAGACGTGCCATCATATCATACTGGCCTTACCTTTTGTTTCAATATAACTAACTGCAGATCATAAAGATCATAGAAGAGTAGAAAATATTATTTGTAAAATCTCGTAAAAATCTTCAAAGAGAATAAAATACTAGTCCATCAGGTTCCCAATAGACTGTAACACACGGCAATGCATTTATAGAAACATGCAGAAGTTTGAGTGTGTAGTCAGGTAGAAAAGTACAGTAGGCAAAGGGAACACATGTGGCTCAAATCTCCACCTTTCTTTGAACTGACATTTCTTTTACAAATCTTGTATATCAGAAGTCAATGCTATTTTTTTATGTATATAAAACTGAATGACAGAAGTAAAAAGCATGTACAAGTCAGGACAGGCAAGATAGGCAATTATAAATAATCATTATAATTTCAGAACTTCATGAAAAGATTCTGGAGAGGTGGGAATTTCATTTGGATGATGTCTGCAAACTAATTTGAATCTACTTTTTATTTTGTAAACTCCAAGTGCTCGTAATGCTGTGTTGGACCTGTTTGAGTTTCTGGACATCTAGATCAGTGAACCCACATGCTATTTATGTGGGCTGGGAGCTCCAGATTTCCTGATTGTGTGCTACAATTCTCTCTTATTTTGCATTTGTTCTTTTTTGGTTTTCTTAATGTAGCAGATGTGATTGGAGATATAGGGCCTGATTCAGCTTGGATCGCAACTACTAATACGCACCCATAGGCCGATTGTTGTGTACCGCACATACATATGCACTGCAGTGCAGGAACCGATCACTGCGATCGGCAGAGCCGGCCCTAGGCATAGGCATACTAAGCAAATGCCTAGGCATCAGAATGCCTAGGGGCATTCCATTACTCTGCAGTTCTCCCCTGCCGCTACCACGATTGGAACTCAGCGCCGATCGGGCAGCTCAGTACTCAGACAAAATGAGCTTCTGAACAGAAGCTCACTGTGACTACAAGGGACAAGGAAAATGGCCGTGGCTGGAGGAGGGCATACTGCGCATGCCCAGCCACAGACACTCCTCCCATAGTCCTTTGAGGAGCAGAGGCTCCGCTTCCGCATTTGCCGCCCACCGCCAAGCGCTCACCGGACCAAGGCACCTCAGTGCAGCACAGCCCGAGCAGTTTGAGCCCCGAACTCAGCATGGTCCCAGCGACTTCCACTCCAGCCATGCTGACCACCTACAGTAACAAGAGTCAGTCTTCTCACGGTAAATTAGTTTAGATTGCACTCACCAAGCAGAGAGTGGTGCAGGCTATGTGTAAATCCAAAAGATTGAAACGTTGAAGTAAAGAAGTTTAGAACTTCATCTGTTTATTGATTTATTACTAAGGAGTGCCGCTGCTATCACTTTCTACACTACAGTTTTTTGTTACTTGCGGAGGGCACCCGAAAATCACTGACTGAGGAGGAGTGCCAAGCTTTATGCCATTTATATATATATATATATATATATATATACTGTATATATGTGCGCATATATATATGTATATTTATATATATATATATATATATATATATATATATAGTCAATGTAAGTCAAAAAAGACAATCCGCACACCTTCATAGTATATTAAAAATGTCATTATAGTTACCAACACATACTCCAATAGTTAGCCATAAGCCATCATATCAAAAGATGAACAGGTAAAGTGCCTTAGTGCAAAAAAGTGCTGAATGAGAGAACTTATCATATTCAGTAGATCTGAGGCAGAGGACAGGCAGCAAAGGGCCCGACAGCTGTTTCGGTGCTAATGAGCACCTTCTTCCAGGGGCAGCGCTCCTATACTGAGTCCACCCAGGACTCAAATACTTGTCCAGTCACCTGTCTCCACTCCCTACAATCAACACCCACAAATCCGGGGCACTCACCTGTGTAAATACACCAAACTGGCTCCAGCATTGTTCCTGCACACATGCGGCTTCTCCGGCTCACTGCTAAGCGAAACCGGAAGTAATGCGTGCATGTCACGTGTGCGTTCCAAATGACGAAAACTTCCTCCCGCAGTGGAACGCATGCATATCAGCTATGCGTTCCATTCAAAGGAGTCAGACCTATCAAGAATAACATAATGCATATATGTTGGTAACAAAATATTGCTCATTAATTATTAAACTATCCGGCTCCGTTTTTGTTGGAAAATTAGGATAACAATGCTGAAGACCTACTACTCTAAAAGTATATATATATGTGTGTATATATATATATATATGTATATATGTGTGTGTGTATATATATGTGTGTGTACATATATGTGTATATATATATGTGTGTGTATATACGTGTGTATATATGTATTTCTGTGTGTGTATATATATATATAATGTGTGTATATGTGTATACTGTGTATATATATATATATGTGTGTGTGTCTCTGTGTCTAGAACGCTGAGATGCCGAAAATATCTTGGACATATTGCGTCAGCTATGCAGCACAGCCGTTGCTGTGTGTAAGGGCGTTCAGCCGATTGCCCTTACACTTGCTGCAGTGGCTGGCAGGGAGGGGGTCGCTATGTGTCGTCCGGCTAGCGGGGCTGCAGATGATGGTTGTTCAGTGTGTATGAACAACCATAATCTGCAGATATATCCGTCAGCTGTATATCCACTTTAAGATTGGTGATGGATTATCTTCTAGGGGGCACCAGCCAAAATCTTGCCTAGGGCACCAAATTGGCTAGGGTCGGCACTGGCGTTTGGGACTGCGATCGCAGTGACTCCGCAGTTGCAATCGGTAGTGAGTCAGGCCCTAAGTACCTGGTGATGCATCAGGTCTGGCATTATACTAACTCACCTATCCTTCTATGAGTATTAAACTACAGTATTTACTGTAAAAGTTTACTATAAGTTGATATTTAAAATCAGTGCTTAGTGGAAGTGCAGTAAGATTAAATATAAATGTAATAATATAGTTAGAGAAGGGGGGTTATTGACTATGGGCGATCAACCTGCTATTGATACATAGTGATATATGTAAAGTGCTACGTGCCAATGTGCTTATCATCAACCTGAACACATATAAATTAAAACATAAAATTTTAAAGTGCTTAGTGCAATAAAACTACCTTTAGTATCATAGACCAGTGAAGTGATAAAAGACAGCTAATATCATTTAAAATACAAATTTAATAGAGTATAACAAGATAAAAATAAACACTGTGGATCCTAAAAGAGGAACAACCACCAGAATGCAATAAATAAGCAATAAAAAATTAATTCATTTTCAGAAGTAAAAAGGAGAATTTTGCTTATCTCAATATCAATTTGAGAAAGTCTGGGTGTAAATCTCAAGGGCAAGCGATAAAATCCCAACGCATTTCGTCCGTTGACTTCTTCCTGGGGATGAAGGTTAAGGAATGGTGGTCACCTATTTATACCCCTTTTCCACCTTCTATTAGGGACTGAGAACTTCCGGGTCACAGTTCAATTGTGCATCCGGGTCACATTTCAAAAGCTCCAAAGTAGCACATATCTTTATGGGGGGCGCCTAATATCTAAACGTTCACCATAGGTAATGTTCATGAAAACTTATGGCAATGTCCATAAACACTTTTGTTTAGTTTAGACCATCCGGTTTGGAATAATCATATGCCTCTGCCCTTACATATGTATACTTCCGCCAGGCTTATTACGTCATGTCCGGTCACGTGTCCCGCTCTGGGACAGGCTAACATGCTCGTCCTGCCTTTCATCAATCCTCCGTTATATCCGGTCATGTGCCTCGACTCCGAACATCATAACGCTGCCGTACTCCAACTTGCGTGCTTCCGTCAGACATCCATGACGCGCGATCACGTGCACCGTTCCACACCTCCTCTGGATATCCATCTGTGTTATGCGGTTCATTCGCTGCACATCTGCCAGCACCTGTGAGAAGAGTGGCTAACTTCTGCCCTTAGTCGCTGTCATTACTAGCCATCGATTTTGGTACCTTTCAATAATAATGGGGCGGGTCTAAAAATAAATAGAAGCAATAATAAATTATGCTGATCAAGATACTTAAGCATGGAGCTGTCCACCAACAATCACATTATCCTTGGCACAAAACATCATATGGTATAATTAGATACTATATATATCAGCCATGAAAAAGATCAATTATGTATGCAAGTATGAAAGGAATGTTGTTGATATTGCTAGGTACAACTAATAGATGCCTAACATAGAAGATAAAAATAAAACAAAAAACATAAATGATAAATAAGTAAATGATAAATAAGTAAATGATAATGGGTATAATTCCGACTGGTAAAAGTTAATAGTTCTGACCCTTCTTCTTTAAGTTAGGAGGAGATTAGGGGTGTGCACCGGCCACTTTTCGTGTTTTGTGTTTTGGTATTGGATCTGGATCTTTCTTCGTGTTTTGGATCTGGATTGGTTTTGCCAAAACCACCCTTCCGTGTTTTGGGTTCTGGGTTTTGTGTTTTGGATCTGTATTTTTTTTAAAAAAAGCATAAAAACAGCTAAAATCACAGAATTTGTGGGTTTTTCTGCTCCTATGCTATTATTAACCTCTATAACCTTCATTTCCACTCATTTCCAGTCTATTCTGAACACCTCACACCTCACAATATTGTTTTTATGGCCAAAAGGTTGCACCGAGGTAGCTGGATGACTATGCTAAGCGACACGAGTGGGCGGCACAAACACGTGGCCCATCTAGGAGTGACACTGCAGTGGCAGACAGGATGGCAGTTTGAAAAACTAGGCCCCAAACAGTACATACTGCAAAGAAAAAAAAGAGGTGCAAGATGGAATTGTCCTTGGGCCCTCCCACCCACCCTTATGTTGTATAAATAGGACATGCACACTTTAACAAACCAATAATTTCAGCGCCAGGGTCTGCCACATGACTGTGGCTGAAATGATTGGTTCGTTTGGGCCCCCACAAAACAAGCTGGCAATTAATGTGTCCCTGCACAAACTGGTTCTACGGAGGCAAGATGTCGTCCTCATCCTCCTCATCCACCGATACCTTGGATAAAACAGGAAAAAGGGATTTAGGTGACCCTGGACTGCTTACGGTCTTAGCCAAAGTTTCTGAACTTGACAGTAACTTTTTATGAACACGCTGCAGGTGCCGTATAAGGGAGGATGTTCCTAGGTGGTTAACGTCCCTACCCCTACTTATTTCACCTTTACATATGGTACATATGGCAAGACAGTTGTTGTCCGGATTTGGATAGAAATATTGCCAGACCAAAGAGGTGGAATGTTTGGTCTTCTGCCCAGGCATGACCGTGATGGGCTTTTTCATCCCACGGACAACAACTGTCTCCCCCGGAGCCTGATTTAAACAAACCACATCACCATCAGAATCCTCCTCGCCAACTTCCTCCTCAGTGCCAGCTACACCAGTATCCTCATCCTGTTGTACTTCAACAGTGACATCTTCAATTTGCATATCAGCAAGTGGACTGTGGGTGCTCCTTTCAGCACTTGCAGGGGGCGTGCAAATGGTGGAAAGAGCCAGCTCTTCCCGTCCAGTGCTGGGAAGGTCAGGCATCGCAACCGCCACCACACTTGGACTCTCCTTGGGGATTTGTGATATCTTCTTAGAACGCACAGTTCTTCGCTGTGCTTTTGCCAGCTTAACTCATTAGATTTTTTTAGCGGGAGGAGGGCTTCCATCGTCATGTGAAGCTGAACCACTAGTCATGAACATAAGGAAAGACCTTAGCCGTTCCTTGCCACTCCGTGTCGTAAATGGCTTATTGGCAAGTTTACGTTTCTCTTCAGATGATTTAAATGTTTTTTTCAAGGTCATTTTCCTGAACTTTGTCATTTGGGATTGTATTTGCCCTCTACTATGACATTGGGCATCGGCCTTGGCAGACGACGTTGATGGCATGTTATCATCTATGTCATGACTAGTGGCAGCAGCTTCAGCACTAGGAGGAAGTGGTTCTTGATCTTTCCCTATTTTATTTTTATCGGAGAAAGTTTGGTCCTCCATTTATGTTATATTGATATATACGTGCGGCTAAGGCGCACACAAACACAGAAAATAATTTTTTATTTTTGTTGGAGACTAGTGCACTTTGTGGGTTACACCACCCTTTAAGAAATGAGCCAGCCGGCCCTTTACTTATGGGACACAGGCGCACGCTTAGCACTACTTTGTTGATGCACGTGCGGCTACTGCGCACACAATTCACAAACAGAAAATATTTTTTTATTTGTTTTGGACTGGAGTGTACTTTGGGGGTTACAGCACCCTTTAACGGTCAAGCCAGGCGGCCCTTTACTTATGACACAGGTGCACGCTTGGCACTACTTTGTTGATGCACGTGCGGCTACTGCGCACACAATTCACAAACACAGAAAAAAAATTTTTATTTGGTTTGGAGTGTACTTTGGGGGTTACAGCACCCTTTAACGGTCAAGCCAGCCGGCCCTTTACTTATGACACAGGCGCACGCTTGGCACTACTTTGTTGATGCACGTGCGGCTACTGCGCACACAATTCACAAACACAGAAAATATTTTTTTTTAGCACTTGGGGGGAGCACCCCTGACGAACAGAGCACCCCCTGGACAACACTACAGCACCCCTTTAGGACTGGGACACTGCACAGGACTTTGGAGTGGGCACAGCCCCTATGGACAACTGACTGCACAACACAGTCCAGCCAGCCCCTATGGACTTTGAAGTAGTGGACACAGCCCCTATTAACAACAGCAGCACAGCACAACACAGCCAGCCCCTATGGACTTTGAAGTAGTGGACACAGCCCCTATGGACAACAGCAGCACAGCGCAGCACAGCACAGCACAGCACAGCACAGCACAGCACAACACTACTCTGCACTACACTACACTACACTACACAGCCCAGCCAGCCCTAACTCCCACCCTCCCTCTTCACTGTCCACAGCCGAGTGAGAAAATGGCGCCGACGCGGGTACCTTATATAGGATCCAAAACCCGCGAGACTCGGAAGGCGGGATGATGATGTTTTGCCTCGATTTCAGAATCCGAGTCAGGCGGGAAAAGTCGAGCCTGACTCGGATCGGACTCGGATCAGGGGGGCTCGGGGGGGTTCGGATTTCAGAAATCCGAACCTGCTCACCCCTAGAGGAGATAGGGGACTACTAATGATTAGGTCAAAAGTACATGTTGAAGTTACAAGAAAAGGCTCATGTTGTTTAGATTCACATGGGGTTTAGATTCCAAATTGTATTTAAAAACAATGTTCCTTTCCAAGAATAAAAGTTTCTGAATGATTATTGCATATTGCAAATAGTCCTCTCTCTTTTCTCATCTTTTCCATTTCCGCATGAGACTGAATTTCGATCTTCAGGTATAGGCCTTCATGGGCTGGTTCAAGGATAGCCTAGAAACGGATTAACTACAACACCCGGTATTCTCAGGAGGTCCCCCATCCCAGTACTAACCAGGCCCAGTTGTGTATAGCTTCCAAGATCAGACGAGATTGGGCACACGCACACTGGTATGGTAGTAGATATTCACAAGGCTCCTCACCATTAAATCACCATTTGGATTTGATAGTAGTCAAATGAAGGAAAGGGTAAATCTACCACAGCTGGTATTCTTTGGGGGTCTCCCTCCCAAGTACTATCCAGGCACAATTCAAATTACCCCACTTGGGCACCCATCAAAAATGGGAAATGATGTAATAGTAGTAGAAAAATGGTGCGATCTCATAATAGTCATTAAATCCTTTAGGGACCATTGTATCAAGAGTGAAAATCCAATACATCTCACGTTTGGACAGGAGGTTTCCCAAATCACCCCCTCTTTCACTCAACATAACATGTTCAATAGCCTTAAAATTAAGGTCTTCCAGACTGGAATTATGTTTCTCAGAGAAGTGTTTAGACACCGCATGGCCTTCCACTTTGAGAATATCAATTTGAGAAAGTCTGGGTGTAAATCTCAAGGGCAAGCGATTTACACCCAGACTTTCTCAAATTGATATTCAGATAAGCAAAATTCTCCTTTTTACTTCTGAAAATGAATTAATTTTTTATTGCTTATTTATTGCATTCTGGTGGTTATTCCTCTTTTAGGATCCATAGTGTTTATTTTTATCTTGTTATACTCTATTAAATTTGTATTTTAAATGATATTAGCTGTCTTTTATCACTTTACTGGTCTATGCTGCTAAAGGTATTTTTATTGCACTAAGCACTTTAAGATTTTATGTTTTAATTTATATGTGTTCAGGTTGATGATAAGCACATCGGCACATAGCACTTTACATATATCACTATGTATCAATAGCAGGTTGATCGTCCATAGTCATTAACCCCCCTTCTCTATTTACAAGGTAGTGTACTCACCAACACTACAGGATATTGACAAAGGAGCAGACGCCCGAAGTTAACGCCCTTGGGTTTACTTGCATTGTGTTTCACTATTTTATATCACACCAGTGTTCTATTGATTGGTTTAGGTACTGGTGCCGAGTTCATAAATTATCCGTGTAATAATATAGTTATATATTAAATATTTGACTATAGCAGTAAAAAACAATCGGAAAATCCACAGTACATATCAGAATACAAATGTGTATTGATATAAAAGCCTAATTATTATACCGACTTTTAAGAATAAAATAGACATAATAATTATACAATGTAAACAGTAGGTGCTAACTGTTGTGAGATAGCACCGTCTCAGATAAATTGTAACATGTTAAATGGATGTCCTTTCAATAGTAGTGTAACAGGTTAATACATGCTGTGTAAAAAAAACATTCACCCTTTAATAAATAATTCTGTTGTATTCACCCTTTAATAAATAAAACAGTTGTATTTGTGGGTGTAAAGGACCTTATTCAGCACAGATCGCAGTTGAGATTGCAGCTGCGTAATTGCACACAATGCAGCTGCGAAAATATGCTAACGCCTGCCACAGCTCAGCCAGCATAGAGACGCCCATTACTGCCTTCTCACATCCATAATACCTCGCATCCTGCGTATACATAGGTAACATCAAAGCACGTCGGCCCCTCACGCACTATTACAGCAGGTCTGACCCACTGCAGAAATTGCAAGTCTCGTTGCACGCAGAAGACTCTCAGGCTGCGTAGGCAATCGCAGTGGCTAATTTATGCACGCCCATGCAACAGCGTTCAAATGGACTGGCATGCCTGTTTTTCTGCAACCACTCCCCCGTCAGCACCCCCAAATGCTCACGGCCTGTCACTCACTCTGTGACGGATTCCTATCTGCATGCGTAATTGCACTGTGATCGCTACGCACGTGCAGTGCATACGCATGCTCAATGGCTAACAATCGCTCGATCTGCGTACGTAGTTGCAATTGCAATCCGTGCTGAATCAGGCCCTGCGTACATAGTTGCAATTGCGTACGCTGCTGAATCAGGCCCAAGGTGCTTCATTAAATACATCTCATGTGCTTACCATTCATTATTTACACATTTCATCATTACATTTCATCTCCCTATTTCCTTTACACACAGAGCTGGGACAACTGCAAAGCTAAATTAAGCCCGAAGGAGCAATTACAATGTTTATGGATATACAGGATCAAGTGTGATACTGGTAAATTTCCCCCGAGAGTAACTGGGATACAGTATGTGACCCTGCAGGGACTTAATCAATAAGAGTACATTAACAAAAACAGAAAAATCCCTGTTGTAAAGCATTTGGAAACAAAAAACTGTTTTTTGCTTAGCTAAGTAGATTTTGTCTCTGATATATAACACTGTCCTTTTTTGTTGTGTTTTTGCATAGTTGTATGGTTACATATTTACGTTAGTTTTTAATTTCTACAGACAGATTTAAACAATAAAATATAAGATATATAAGTAGTAATGTTAGTGAGAGATAAGGTGGAGAAGTTCCCCAAAGCAACATATCAGCTTTTAGCTGTCATTTTAAACACTGTACTAGATAAATGATATCTAGAAGCTGATGGGTTGCTTCAAGCGACTTCTCCAATGTATCTCTCCAAGGCTTGATGCATCTCCCCCTATGTGTCTTAACAATGTCAAACTTTAGAGATCTATAGAAAGTCTCAAAAGAAACTGATTAATAAATCACTTGACACGAAAAAGTTTTTCAAATGTTTGAGAACTCAAACATAAAAAAGTACAGAGGCCAAGATGGAGAAAAGAAAAGGGCATATCCCATAAGAAATCTAGAATGTTTTATTCCCCACTGGTATTTCCAAACTGTCATAAACAAACAAAAAAGCAGCTTATGCAAAATTAAATTAAAATAGAACAAAAATGGATACATTTTGCTCCCATTCTTGAACCCATTTTATTCAAACTTTTTATAGAGTTGACTAAGTATGTACAGAGCAGGTGTAGAAAAATATACAGCCCTAAACCTATGAGCCTTGTCTGGTATTCTAAAATAGGGGGAAAAAGAACGTGGAGTTCACCCTATTCTCCATAGCCAGCACCAGGCTGAACCTGGTGGCTGACGCTATAGCAGGGAGACACACACAGCATGGGGTCCCCCTGCCATACCATCAACCAGCTTCAAACTGGAGTTTATCGGAAAGTGAGGACTCCAAAAATAAAATGCCCCCCCCCCCCCCCTGCTTCCGTGGCCCTAGGCTGTGGGTATATGGGTCTGAGTAAAATAATAGTTAATAATATTGTTCCTTACAGGCAGACTACAGGTCGTCACTTGTGGAACAATAAGTGCCTGCATACCCAGACATTAAGGGATTGCTGGCAAATGTAGTTTGCCTGTAAGAAAAAAATTAAAATAAACACAGCACATGGACACTGAAGGTAATAATCCTTTATTAAAAAACCAAACAAATCAAAAAAACAATCACATACCAAATCCTTGGGTAGCCTCCTCTTCGGTTCATGTAGGCATCCATAGGTCTTGGTAACATAAAAAGATGTAAACCCGATCCCGACGTAGCGCACTGCTCTCTGTACAGTGCCTAAACCCGAAATGACCGGTCACTCCTATTGAAATGAATAGAAGTGCTGATTGGCTGACAGAGTTGGAGTGCCGTTCTCAGCCAATCAGCACTTCACTATTTATGACAATGGCAGAGATCTGACTGTCAGTAAGTATTATTTTCTGTTATTGAATATTGAGTGTATTCTTGTAATAATCTTCGCATATCTGTTGCATAATAACAAAAGAAAATAAAGAAATAATGGCCCTGATTCAGAGCCGGACGCTCTGACCAGAGCGCTCGCTCTGAATCAGGGCCCACCTCCATTAATATGTAGCGTCCTCCTGGACGTTCGTATAGCTGTGGGTCACCACCCACAGCATATACGAGCGTGCAAAAAGATGGTCGCGATGGTCTTGACCATCGCGACCATCGGAACTGCGAGTGAAAGCCTGCGGTTGGGTTTCTCAACCGCAAGGCCAGGAGTGATTTTGGCTCTATCAGAGAGCCCAAATCACTCCCACTGACATCACTAGTGATGTCAGTGGGGCCGGCTTCAGACGGTAGGCGTTCCCTTGGGAACGCCTCTCTCTGGCAGGCACGCCCCCGGCACGCCCACCAAAGGGGGCGTGCTGTCAGTCACCACCGACAGCACGCCCCCTTTGATGAGACACTCCGAGTGAAGGAAAGTACTTCGTTCGCCGGGTCTCGCGCATGCGCAAGACGGAGCTTCCTCCGTCGTGCGCATGCGCAGTGGGGAACATCGACCCACTTGCGAGCGTACTGCCGCTCGCGAGTGGGTCTGAATGACCCCCAATGTCTGCAATGACGTATATTTGTGTTACAATGTAATATTTTCTTCTGTTTTTTTTGTGTGTCTTATCATATTAAGGGGTCTATGTACTAAGCAGTGATAAGAGACAGAGTGAAAAGTGATGTCAGTGATAAGGTGCCACCCAATCAGCTCCCAACTGCCATCTCACAGGTTGTGTTTGAAAAATGACAGTTGGGAGCTGACTGGCTGGCACCTTATCACAGACTTATCACTTTTCACTCTGTCTCTTATCACTGCTTAGTACATAGACCCCTATATCTTTCTATTGCGATCGCAGCTGCGATTACGCACACAAGTCTGTTGCAAAACTATGGCAATGACTGCAATCACAAAGCTATTATAGAGACGCCCAAAGTCAGCATAGAGACACCCCCTACCGCTTTCGCACATCCATAATACTTAGCAATCCCGCATATACATCTGGAACATCGAATAACATCAGCCCCTCACCTACACTAATATATCTAATTGATATATATGTGTGTGTATATGTGTGTACTGTATATATACTGTATATATGTATATATATATCCAGGAAAGCGTCTGCACTCACATCTCCATTACAGACGTCATTTGGGGTGCTCCCCCTGAAGCAAATGAATGATCCAGAATAGTGCAGTCAAAATGTAGATAAAGGGGCACTCACCAGACTGCATTCCACCACTTGGAACGCATCGTTACAGAAGCCAGAAGTATACAAATACCCGGTCACATGAGTCTCATAGGGCAGGTCCGGTCGTCATAGCGACTAATAACAAAACACATACCGCTGTGGGAGACTTTATCAGACGATAACTGATAATGTCTCCCACAGCTGTATGTGTTTTGTTATTGGTTGCTATGATGACTGGACCTGCCCTATAAGACTCATGTGACCGGGTATTTGTATACTTCCAGCTTCTGTAGTGATGCGCTCCAAGTGGTGGAACGCAGTCTACTTCTGGCCGGAGGTGTGCAGCTATGTGACACGTGGTCTGGCTGGCTATTTAAGGGGACGCAGGTAAGGAAGTCTGTGAAGCTGTCTTTTAGATATATGCTGTTTACTAAACTGTTGCTTTGCTGGTGGTCTTGAAAAAGGTTATGTAAGCATTAAACTTACCTTTTGCCTACTGAAATGCTCTGGTGAGTGCACCTAACTACAACAAATGATTATTAGCTGCTTGCATTGTGTGGCTCAAAATAGAAACATCAAACCTACATCAATAACATTCGATAGTATTGATTGTACTCTGGGGCTTGTGAGAGCACGGACCGAACCTCAAGCTGTACAATCAGCCAGGCCTCGAACCTGCTCGCAGAGTGACGTTTTACTACTTCCGGCCTTCTATGTCGGTCATAGCCGGTAATTTATGTACGCCCCTAAAACGCCCTGAAAACGGTGAGGAACGCCTGCGTTTTCAGACCACCACCCCCGTCAACACCCACAAATGGCCTTTCATGTCAATCAACTCTCGTAAGCCACTTCCAGCTCGTAAGCCATACGATTGACAGCATTTTGGATCGCAAGGTCTCGTACGCACATGCGCACAGCTAACCGCATGCATGCATGGTTTGGAAACATCGGATGCGTACGACCGAGCGGCCGCTTACGACCAACTCTGAATGAGGTCCTAATTTTCCCACACGTGCACACCCAAAAAACCTGGATCCATACTAAATATGTAGGGAAAGATGGTTCCATACTGAGGACCTGATTCTGAGATAGGGGAGACCAGGAGATGCTGGGGATAAAAGAAGAGGAGGTTACAAGTGAGATTGATAATAAACAGGAAAATTGACTGGCCCAAATAGCGCCCCCTGCCCTGTAGTGCCCTGTGCCATTGCACTGGTCGCGCTACCCTAGTTACGGCCCTGTGTGTGTGTGTTTCTCTATCTTTCATAATTGTGTGGGCATGTGTGTTTGGAGGAGGGCTGAGTCGCACGCTATGCCGATAAGAATGCAAACAGCCAATGTTTTTTCATCACCGCGCATGTGACCGGATTGTCTGCCCACAGAGACACAATACAGATCTGTACACAGGGTGCTGGAATTATATTAAGCATTCCTGTGCAGCGACTGGTAAATAACAGGGGGGTGGCAAATCCAACACATGCAGATGTTGCGTCTTATAGGAGTGTTGCTGGAAGCGACTACATACAGAGACACATCAGCTTACATAGACGACCTTACTCAGATGGAGAAACTGCACCTGACATACAGTAGGTATGTAGCAATTTCAGATGCTGCGAGTGGGCGTCTCAGTACTTGTAAATATGGGCGCATGCTTGTACACCAAGGAAGAGATTTTTAGCAGCATAACATCTGCGTCAGTTTCAGAATCAGGCCCTAAATATATTGAAAAAGATGGTTCCATACTAACTTCATAGAAATTCCTCTTTCTCCTCCTCTCTTTCCTCTTATTCCATCTCTCACTTCCCGTTCTTTCCTCCCATCACTATTTCTCTCTCTGATATTCTTCACCCTCCTTCTCTGATCCCGCTTCTTGTCCTCTTCCATCCCTTGTTTTGCTCTTTCCCCCTGTCGCTCCCCTGCCCTTCTATGTCTATGGGAAAATGTAAGAGGGTGACAGTTTAGAAAATGTGAGAGTTTAGCAGTAACCCCTCACATTGGTCTAGTTTTATGTTCAAAATGGGAAAACATCTGGATAAGAGTTAAAATCGTGCGAGTTTTGGCGTCTAAAAAAAATGCCTGTTTTAACACTATTACATTGGCTGTTTACATTGTTACATTGTTTAGTTTACTGCTAACTCTCACATTTCTAAACTCTCACCCTATTACATTTGGCCCCAGATCTTTGTTTCCATTCTGCTGCTCTTTCTTATTAATTTTGTGTGATGGAGAATACTGAGGGTGATTGTGTTAAGGTGCCCATCCACTAGGCGATTAAATTGAGCAATAACAATCGTTCATAAATCATTTGCAAATCGTTTACAAAAATATCTAAAATGACCAGCGATGCGTGTGCCCGCTGGTCATTTAGACAACTATCATCGTGCAAACATGCTGGACAACCTGATGATAACGTCAGGTTGAGCATATTTGCAGATGATTGATGAGCCTGCACTGAACGACTGCTCATTCAGTGTAGGCTCATCACAGACTGACAAACAACTGCACGATTACAATGTTGTAATTGTGCAGTCGTTTTCATATCTGTTAGTGGATGGGCACCTTTACTTACGCTGGGCATTTACCATACAATTATATGGCCGATCCACCCGATATCAACTGATCGGCCAGATAATTGTACAGTGTTTGCACGTGACAGACCGGAAAATATTGATTGGTGAGACATGTCAGAGGGGGAGTTAGGGAGAGGGTGAGGGGGTGTTACAGGTAGGGTGAGGATGGGGACACTGAGGAAGGTTACAGGGAGAGTAAGGGCTGGGACACTGAGGGGGTTACAGGGAGGGTGAGGGAAGGGACACTAATTGGAGGGTTAAATGAAGGGTGAGGGCTGGGATACTGATTTGGGGTTACAGGGAGGGTGAGGGCCACTGATTTGGGATTACAGCGGAGGGTGAGGGTGGGACACTGATTTGGGGTTACAGGGAGGGTGAGGGAAGGGACACTGAGGGGGTTTACAGGGAGGGTGAGGGCCGGGACACTGATTGGGGCTCACAGGGAGAATGAGGGCTGGGACACTGATTGGTGGGTCACAGGGAGGGTGGAGGTTGGTACACTGGGGGTCACAGGGAGGGTGGAGTTTGGGACACTGAGGGGTGGTCACAGGGAGGGTGAGGGCAGGGACACTGATTTGGGATTACAGAGGGGTGAGGGTGGGACACTGAGGGGTTACAGGGAGGGTGAGGGAAGGGATAGTGATTTGGGGTTACAGGGAAGGTGAGGGCTGGGACACTGATTGGGGGTTAAAGGGAGGGTGAGGGCTGGGACACTGAGGGTGGATTAAAGGGAGGGTGAGGGCTGGGATACTGATTTGGGTTTACTGGGAGGGTGAGGGCTGGGACACTGAGGGGAGGTTACAGGGAGGGTGAGGGCTGCGACACTGAGTGGGGGTTACAAGGGGGTGAGGGCTTGGATACTGATTTGGGGTTACAGGGAGGGTGAGTGCCACTGAGGGGGGTTACAGGGATGGTGAGGGCAGGGACACTTATTTGGGGTTACAGGGAGGGTGAGGTGGGACACTGATTTTGGGATTACGGGGGGGGGTCAGGGGAGGGTGAGGGTGGGACACTGATTTGGGGTTACAGGGAGGATGATAGAAGGGACACTGAGGGGGGTTACATGAGGGGTGAGGGCTGGGACACTGGGGGTTACAGGAAGAGTGAGGGAAAGGACACTGATTGGGGCTCACAGGGAGAATGAGGGCTGGGACACTGATTTGGGGTTACAGGGGGTTGAGGGTGGGACACTGATTTGGGGTTACAAGGAGGGTGAAGGAAGGGACACTGGGGGGTTTACAGGGAGGTTGTGGGCAGGGATGCTGATTTGGGGTTACTGGGAGGGTGGAGGTTGGGACACTGGGGGTCACATGTAGGGTGGGGCTGGGACATTGGGGGTCACAGGGAAAGTGAGGGCAGGGACACTGATTAGGGGTTACAGGGGGGTGCAGGTGGGACACTGATTTGGGGTTACAGGGAGGGTGAGGGAAGGGACACTGAGGGTGGATTAAAGGGAGGGTGAGGGCTGGGATGCTGATTTGGGGTTACAGGGGGGTGAGGGCATGGACACTGAGGGGGGTTAAAGGGAGTGTGAGGGCTGGGATAATTATTTGGGGTTACAGGGGGTTTGAAGGCCACTGAGGGGGGATACAGGGAGGCTGAGGGCTGGGACACTTATTTGGGGTTACAGGGAGGGTGAGGGCAGGGACACTGATTTGGGATTACAGGGGGGTGAGGGGAGGGTGAGGGTGGGACATTGAGGAGGGTTACAGGAGGGGTGAGGGCTGGGACACTTATTGGGGGTTACAGGAAAGGTGAGGGAAGGGACACTGATTAGTGATCACAGGAAGAATGAGGGCTGGGACACTGACTGGGGGGGTCACAGGGAGGGTGGAGGTTGGGACACTGGGTGTCACACGGAGGGTGGAGGTTGGGGCACTGGGGGTCACAGGGAGGGTGGGGCTGGGACACTGGGGGTCACAGGGAGGGTTAGGGCAGGGACACAGATTTGGGGTTATAGGGGGTGAGGGTGGGACACTGAGGAGGGTTACAGGGAGGTTGAGGGCAGGGATGCTAATTTGGGGTTACAGGGTGGTACACTGATTAGGGGTCACAGGGAGAATGAGCACTGGGACACTGATTGGGGGGTCACAGGGAGGGTGGAGGTTGGGACACTGGGGGTCACAGGGAGGGTGAGGGCAGGGACACTGATTTGGGGTTACAGGGGGGTGAGGGTGGGACACTGCTTAGGGGTACAGGGAGGTTGAGGATGGGGACACTGAGGAGGGATACAGGGAGTGTGGGGGCTGGGATACTGAGGGGGAGATACAGTGATTACATATTGTAATTGCAGGAGACCAGCACTCCCTGCACATAAAGATATCTGTCAGTAGGGTAAATAGCAATAGATTTATAAGAAAAATAAGGTGCACTCACTTACCTGATAGTGTTTGCCCCCGCTTCTCTCCACTTCAGGGTCCAGGAGATGCAGCTGTCGCATTGGGTCTCCTCCTGCTCCTGTATTAGTGCTGCTGCTCCTCTTCGGCACTTCCAGTTCTTCACAGTTCACACACAGCAGGCAGGGGGGCATGTCAGACAGTGCCTGTTACTAGAGGTCCCGCTGGTCCTCTAGTGTCCACTGGCAGAACATGGCCAGTGGACACTAGAGGACCAGCAGGACCTCTTGTAACATTACAGTTCTTAATGTGCATAAATGTCTTCTCTCGGGCGGCGGCCATTTTGGGAAAGACATTTTCAATAGCATCATTGCGGACGGCCAGACCATCCCACTTGACCATCGGCCCTTCTGGCATTTGCCAGAAGAGCCCGATGGCCAGTCCGACCCTGGTTGGGTATGATATCCCAGATGTCAGGATGCGCTTGTCAGACAGCGGCATCCCAACAGCCAAAATCCTGACACTCATAGGACTCAATGGTGAATAGTTTTCTAACTCCTAAACTAACCCCTACCCTAACCATTGCCCACCCTTCCCATTGCCTACCCCTAACCCTCCCCCCTTAGTGCCTAAACCTAACCTCCCCCTTCCCGCACCCTAAACCTAACACCCCCTCCTCGGTGCCTAAACCTAACCCCCCCATAGTGCTTAAACCTAACCTCTCCCTCCCCGCACCCTAATCCTAACTCTCCCTCCCTAGTGCCTAACCCTAACTCTGCTAACTAACGCTACCCTTCCTTGCACCCCGATAATTACCTTCAGGATGCCAACGGTTGGGATACTGGTGCTGGGATCCCGTTGTTGGGATTTCAGCATCGGTATTAAGACTGTTGGCACCCGGGATGCCGACTACATCCCATATGTGTATATGTATGTATATATATATATATATATATATATATATATGTGTGTGCAGAGCCATAACTAGACTTTTTGGTGCCTTATGCCAGAGTGAGCATTGGCACCCCCTCATTTTTTACATAGGGACATAAAAAAGGGGCATGGCCTCATGGGGAAGGGCCAGGGAAGAGATAGGGGAGACCAGGAGATGCTGGGGATAAAAGAAGAGGAAGTTACAAGTGAGAATGATAATAAACAGGAAAATTGACTGGCCCAAATAGCGCCCCCTGCCCTGCAGTGCCCTGTGCCATGGCACTGGTCGCGCTACCCTAGTTACGGCCCTGTGTGTGTGTGTTTCTCTATCTTTAATAATTGTGTGGGCATGTGTGTTTGGAGGAGGGCTCAAGGAGGGGGCAATGGCTGGGGGGAAAGCAATATAAGTGTACCAGGCCCCAAGAATTCTGTTGCTGGCCCTGGGTGTGTGTGGTAACATCTGTATCAGCAATCAGATAACATCCTCTACAAAAATGAACACTAATTACCGATTGGTCTCTTTGGCTTTACTTAAGATCTGCAGCAATGAATGACCATCTAAGCATTCAGCTTTTTTTACGTGATAATGTGTGGGTGTTGAGTTCTATTAAGGCATGTAAGCTTGAGCCTTGAAACATGTCTTGGGTCCCCACTGAATGTTCTAGTACAGGATGCATGGTTTCTTAATATATATATATAAAATGTGAGCAAAAAAGGGCCATCTGTGCCCCTGAAATTTTGGTTTATCAGCACAATTGGTTCATAAAAAACCCTATCAGTCTATGAACTCTTGTTCCAGTCTCCTCATAGGTGCCTACCTGCCTATGGTCTCCTAGTATTTGTGTAGGAGGGCTTTTTTTATCAGAAAGGCAACATTTTCTCTTCAAAACAAAATGTAAATATTCATGTGTAATACCCCACCAAAGTACTGTATAGGGGAGTGCTTAATGTCCTACATAGAGGCTGCTTGAGAAATCCACATCTGTCAGAGGGATCAGGAGCAGCCTCAGGTAGCAGTGGCAAGAAGGACTGTGTCTGGAGAGCCAACCTGAGGCTGAGGAGTGTCCTGCTAAGGGTGCTGAGTTGCAGCTCCTAGCTGAAGACTGGCAAGGAGAAGAAGGGGCACGGCTTACATCGACAGCTGGAGCTGTCAGTCTGGATGTGTTATTGAATCAGCAGTTAAAGACAATGATGAGACAGTGAGTACCACATAAACTTTAATCACTACTTGCACCAAATCATATGAGTAAGAGAGGCCTGAAATCTCCGGCATCTGACGGAGATCCTGGCCTCTCCACTCCTTCCCAATAGCACCGACACACCTCCATTTTGGGAAACATAGGTCGTTGCAGCCCCCTCCCTACCCAGAAATGGCAGCAGGCTGTCAATCACTCACAGTCTGCTGCTGGACTGCGCGCAGGATCGCAGACCCGTACTGCAAATGTGCAGTACGGGTCAGACCATAGGCTAAATGTAATAGAGTGCAAGCCGGCACTGCTGCGGGAATACATGTGAATTTGCCTGTATTTTTTAAAGCCGCAAGCGAATGAAAGGCTAATCCAGCTTGGTTTAGCTTTTAACATGATTGCTGCTTTAAAAATACAGACATTCTCGCATGTACTATATTCCTGCAGCTGTGCTGGCTCTCACTCTATTACATTTAGCCCCATATCTAGCAGTGCTGCCATCAGGGGGAGGAATACCAGGACTGGAGTCACATTCCCAGACAGAAGGGTGCCCGCACACAATGGCACTGTGCGATCCATCTCCCCTGTTGTTTGTAATCTCCGTATGCTAGGCATTACCAGGATCAACTGTGGATTGATTATGCTGTCTGCCGTAGTATGAATGTGTTGAGTGCTGAGTTGCTCATTAGTTTGCCAGGCTAAGACCCCGGGGCGGCTATTATAAGATGAGACAGAGAGTGAAATGCTAATAATTCACACTGTTTAATGTCAAAGTTTATCATGCAAACACAGAGGGCTGACTAACTCCGTATTTCATGTATGCACCATTGGTAAAATGATATAACACAGCACTTTGGAAGAGATGATAGTGTGACAGTGGGTGAAGAGATAAGAGTGAGACAGTGGACAGATTCTAGATGCTGCTCATCTGGTCTGTTCGGCTTCTCGGCTGCAATGGACTGTGATAAAACAGCTCATAAGCCTGTCGTTTTTGTCAGTTTACAGGAGAAAGGGTTTTCTGAAGTCCGGTGCCTGCAGCACTGGCTTGGAACACAGGGCCATCTTCATTTCTTGCCAGGCTGCTTCCGTTGTTTTGGCCCAGATAATTCTTTCCAGTTGAGCCTTCTTAAGGGTCTCAGTCAGGGGTAAAGCTCTGGATGCAAAATTCAGAATGAAATGGTGGCAATAACCTAACAGCTCAAGAAAAGTTCTCATTTGTTTCTTGGTGGAGGTTCTTGGCCAGGACTGAATTCGCAGTTGGGGTTTCACTTTTCCATTGCCAAACACATACCCAAGGTAATTGGCCTCTGAAAGCCTGATGGTACACTTGGCTGGATTAACTGTTAACCCATGCTGTTTTAAGCTGTCTAACACTTTCTGGACTTTGGGCAAGTGTGTTTCACAATCTTCTGTATATATGACAATGTCATCTAGATAAGCTATGGCGTACCCCTGATGTGGCTTCAGCAGACGATCTATTGCATGCTGGAATGTCGCTGGTGCACCACGAAGGCCACAAGGAAGCATTTTGCATTGATACAGGCCATCGGGCCATCGGTCTCTCTTAGAGGAATTTGCCAATACTCATTTGTGAGGTCTAGGGTTATAAAATACTGGCTACTCACCAAATTTTCCACTAGTTCGGGGTAATTTTATCTTGCTGTACCCGGACAAAGCTTTACAGATCTCTGTCATCTGGTAAAGTATCCAAGTCTCTAGTAAAAGTATCCTCCTCTGATATGAATTGCCCAGAGGTTCCATCTCCAAAGAGGACTGGTCATGCTCTTCCACTCTTCTCCACTTTATGAGGTAAGACCTTGGAGACTTTACAATTGCTTTGTCTCTGAGGTTCCTTTAAATGCTCAGCAAATCCTGGGAAATTGCATCCCAATATAAGTGGATAAGGGAGTTTAGGTCCAACTACAGCTACCACCTCATAAGTGCACCCCTTTATGGTGAGGCTCACTTGCAAACAGGAGAAGTTTTCTGTGGAGCCATGTACACAGAGTACTAACCATAGCATTTTGTCTACTGGCCTGGGTAGGACAGCCTCGGAGATCAGGGATAGCTCACCACTGAGTCTGTAATAGCCGGTAGTTCTCGGCAATTCAGCAAAACAGACTCCCACATTAATGGTGGTCTGGAATCCAGGGGTACCAAAGCTGGATATATAGTGCCCGTGCTGGCGATACCACCGCTTTATGTGACCTGGCTCTCTGCACTCAGGGCCTGATTCAGCAAGGGTAGCTATTGTGTTTGCAGCTCCGTAATTGCACGCAGGTCTGCTGCAAAAAATATGCTAATTAATGCAATTGCAATGCCTTCACAATGCCAGCATAGAGACACCCACGACCTCCCACTACCGCTATCTCATATCCGTAATACTTTGCAGACCTTCATAAACATCAGTAATTTCGAATACCATCGGTCCCTCATGCAGAATTACAGCAGCCCTGACCTTACTTAGAAATTGCTAACTTTGGCGCATGCAGTGAGCGCTCAAGCTGCATATGCAATCGCAATGGCCAAATTATGCATGCCTATGCAACGGCGTTCAAACGGTCAGGCATGCCTGCGTTTCTCCAACCACCCCTCCGTCACCACCCCAAATGCTCACTGCCTGTCAATCACTCTGCGATGGCTCTGCGTGATCTCCTTCACACTGCCAGCATAGAGATGTCCACTGCCTCCCACTACTGCTATCTCAAATCCATAATACTTTGCAAATCTTCATAAACATTGGTAACATCAAGTACTGTACCATCGGTGCCTCATGCAGAATTACAGGAGCCCTGACCATACTTAGAAATTGCAAACTTCGGTGCACGCAGTGAGTATTCAAGCTGCGTATGCAATCGCAATCTCTAATTTATGCATTCAAGAGATCAGGCATGCCTGCATTTCTCCGACCTCTCCTCCGTCACCACCCCAAACGCTCACTGTCTGTCAATCAGTCTGTGATGGCTCTGCCTGGTATTAGTGCTGCCTCATGTGCACAGCAATGCATAGTGCACAACAATCGCCTGTCTGCATACGCTTTAGCAATAGCAAGCCTTGCTGAATCAGGCCCTCATAGCAGACGACCACGGAGTCTCAGATGGGATCTCAGCGAACAGTGAGTCACAGGCCAGTGGGGTGCCAACTTAACGGGAGGCCCATTCCCTGGTTTCTTTTCCAGCATTTTTGCTCCAACACTATTACTAACTCCTTTAGATTCTGAGGATTGTCGTGTATGGCTAAGCGCTGCATACTCCTAGGGTCCTTATGAATTGGTTGATAACTACCGTCTCCACATCTGAGCAGAAGTGCAGACCTCCGGCTGGAGCCAACTCCGCCCCTGTCTGGCGAGTTCTGCAACCTGCTTCCGAATTGGGACCCCTGTTAATAGGGCCTATTTGTGGAAGCGTTGCGCTTTCCCGGTAGGAGTGAGTCCTGACCAGGCCAGAATGGCACTTTTGACTAGGTCATATTTCTTCACATCAGTAGAGGACAAATCTGCATAGGCTCTCTGAGCCTCACCAATGAGATAGAGGGCAAGTCTATCAGCCCAAGTATCACTTTAAATGTTGTGCCACCCTCTAAATATCAGCAAAATTGCCTCTGGGTCATCTGAGGCAGATATTTTCTTTAAATGCCCTGCAGCTGTCCTCTGTTTTTTGGTGAGAGGCTAACAAATTTACTATAGTGCAAAAAACCTCCTCCATTTTATCTTCTGAAGGTTTTTACACAAGTCAACGTGCTTTTAAATAAGAAGCCAGTATTTCCCAAAAATAAATATATCTCTTTCTTTCAGCAATGCAACTGTTATCCAAGTTTACCCACAGAAAAAGAAAACACAGTTCCCCCCCCCAGCAATGTAGTGGTTAAATAGAACTCAATATGTGAGCCTGGCTCTGTTTAAACAGCATGTGAACTTTAATTACAAAGTATGCAATCAACACCTGGAGAATATACTAACAGCATTTGACATGTCTCAAGTAACTCAGTAGGAAAAAAAAGGAAAGTAATTTATTCTCACAGTGCACAGCAAGTTACACAGTGTCCTTAATATAACTGTTGTTTTTCTAATTCGCCAACCATACTCACGTATACCGAACATTCTGATTATCAGGTCCTTTGCCACGCCGGAGGCATCTGGCATTTGCGCTAAGACAAAGCAGTGCACTTCCACATATTGGCCACCAAATGTAACACTGGGTATAGAAATAAGAACTCACGACAGGCAGGTTCTCGGTAAAGCAGTGTTTTTAATGGCAACAGACACTTAGCATACATAGGCTTAGGCCTGGACATAGGCACATAACATAAATAAACAAACGAATGTAAACATCCCAGCACTCCCAATGCTTAATGGTCAATCTGCTGCAATGGCCTGCAGCCACAATCTTCCATGCTCTTCTAGCACAGCCAATCTCATCAGTCCCTGGCACAAAGGAAACTTTGGCCTACTAACTGGCCACTAGCCGGCGTCAGTGCCCAGACCACTGGGTGTATGAGAGCTTTAAACGCTTTCTGTCTCTCATTGATGAGCTAAAGCTGGGCCTGTGCAAATATGAAAACCGGAGTTCCAAATCTCCCTTGCTGCTGCAAACTGCACAGGCTTCAATCTAGGACATATATATATAGATCGACTTACATTCAGTAACGTTGCATGCCCAGTCTCCTCTATCATTCCTGCTGCACCTCATCCATGCGCTCCATGCCCGGTCCTCAGCATCTTTCAAATTCACTGCACATGTCCCTACAACAAGTTTTTCTTTTACTTACCTGGAAGACCTCTTTGCGCTCCACAGCTACCACCAAGTGCCATCCTCTGGCAATACATGGTCTATACAGGGTCTATACGCATTAATAGAAGGCCATGGGTATCACAGTTCACAAAGTGAAAAAATTGGGGATGCATCACATCATTTTTTCCATTTGGCTTTATGGTCAATTATCTGTACAACTCTAATTTAGAAGCCAGTAATCTCTATCACTGCTTTATCAAATACTAGTATTATACAGTAAAATAAATACTACACTCATGCACGATTGTATTTGTTTAGTCTAAATATTTGTTTCAGTATAAATTATTTTGGTTTATATAGTTTGATATATTGTGTATATTTAAAAAAATAAATAAATACATACATTTTTATTGTATTCAATGTATGACAATATTACAGTAAAATGTAATTTTTTTATTTTATGGGGAAAAGTAAATATAAGGGTGGGGAAGGGGAAATAAAAAAGTAAAATTAAAATAAAATTAAAATATAGGGGAATGGGGACATGTGGGGAAAAATAAGAGAGACTGCCAACAATTGTTGAAAAATTTCAGAACCAACTTTAGTAGTCAAAAAGATAAGAGAAAAGAGAAAAATGTCTTGATGGACAGATCTAGGTAAGACACCCTAATAATGACCAGGTGGTATTTTCAAATATTTTCATTATACTATCAGAAGTTTCAGTGGGTAAATAATCTAGATATAATTCCCATTTTGCGTGAAATAACAACTCCTATTTCAAAATCATAAATAGCAGTACGCCTATCAAAATGTAACAGGGATAAAAATTCAAATGTTTAGCATTTCTAAGAATGGGACAGACTTTGAGAGCCAATATTGTAAAATCAATTTTCTAGCTAAGGTTGTAAGGACCGTTAGCAAGGGCAATACAGTTTTGGGGATTAAAATTGGGGACCAAGAGGTGAAGTCTGCTAATAGAGATGGTTCCCAGGTGAAAGATAGTTGTTTCCCTGTGATCTGGTAGATAAAATTAAAAACTTTGTACCAACATTTTTAATCTTGAAACATTGCCAAACATTATGGATAAAGGTTGCAGAGGAAAAGGAACTTTTCGGGCAACAAGCAGAATCAGAATGGGTTATGCAGCATTTGTGATTGCGAGAGGTCATCTCTATTAAGAAATTTGAGATGAATTTCCTGGAGTTTACCCGATTTTATCCATTTTAATACTGATGGGAGTTGCTTAAGAATTCAGGTAGAAAATTTAAAATCAGGGAGGTCTTGAGACCAGAAAAACCAAACTTTGTGCCACAAATTGTCAGTGTCTTGGGGTGATAAATCATTGTATAAATAAAAGTTTAAATTTGCAGTTCAAAGCCAATGTAAAAAGAGAGTATATAGGAGCAGGTGTAACATTATCTAGGAGATAGTCATATTAACCAAACTTTGTTTTACTATGGATATAATGCCGGGTTTGCAAATACAGAAAAAAGTGGGAATTAGGAATATCATATAAATCCTTAAATTGTTTGAAAGAGTATAAATTGACTCCATGTTCAAATACTTTCCGGATGGCTGCCAACCCTTTATGTTTCCACAAAAGTTACTGAGAAATTGTGAGTGAAGGAGTAAGATCTGGATTTCCCCATAATGGGATAAATTTAGTAGCGTAAGGGTTTGAATCGAAACTCTTGTGTATGACGGACCATGCTCTATAGGTATCCATGAAGAATAGATTGTATGTGATTCCCTTTGGCAACTTCGAATGGGGTAAATGGAGCAAAGCTGCAGGGGCAAAAGGTGCAAATAATGCTTTATCCAAGAATCTATTAGTAAAATTAGATTGGCCTAGACACCAGTCCGAGATATACCGAAAAGCGGTGGTGCATAAGTAAGTGAAAATGTCAGGAAGGTCCAACCCTCCCTTAGTTTTAGGATGAAGTAAACAATTTCTAGCAATCCTAGGTTTTTTACAATTCCATAAGAAACGTTGAAATTCTGCCATGTATTTAGAAGCAGTTTGTTATATATGTTTACTATATATTTATATACAACTGGTGTTGTGAATCAGTCTTTTGAGTATCAGACATTGTTACTCTGGAACAACAGTTAGTTTCATTACATAGGGAAACCCCTTAATAACTCTACTAATATTAATATTATATTGTGGTTTCCATACTGTTTCTTTATGTCGTTTGTCTTCTTGTTCCTAACTGAATTCACATTATTTTTATCAATTAGAAATAAAAGTTAACTATTAAATTTAAATTTCATTTAATGACATAGTGTACCCCATCTGTGAGAGTCTGCTCTTTTCTCTCTTTTTCATTTAGATGCATCAGTTTTAGAAAGAAACATAGGTATCATTTGGAGTGAGTACGGTAGTTAGGAAATAGAACACTTTTGATGACAGCTGCTTGTCCTAATAAAGAAAGCGGAAGCGAGATCCAGTGTTGAAGTTTTTGTAAAATTTCAGTTATAATTGGTGGGAAGTTGGCTTTATATATTTGGTGAATAGATGGCAAAATAAAATTTCCCAAATACTTCAATTTTTAAGAAATAACAGAAAGAGCAGAAGCGAGGGGGGTACATATTGGCAGCAAATCTGGTCTAGGTAATGGAAGAATTTCGGATTTGACTACATTTATTTTATATTCTGCAAAAGAACTAAAAACTGATATTATTATTATTACATTTTATTTATAGGGCGCCACAAGTGGTCCGCAGCGCCGTACATACATTAAAGGGTACACAGAACATTACATTACAATACAGTAACCAAAATATAAACAGAACACAAGTAACAATTAGCAACACAATTCTCCATACACAGTACAGCTCTGAAGGTGAAGGCTGCCATAGAAGTGCTAGAGAAGAAGGCTGTGAGACAGTGGGGAGCAGGACCCTGCTCCTAGGAGCTTACAATTGTCGAAGTCGGATAATTGGCTGAGACAGAATCGGTTTAAAATTAAATCTGCACGTCGCCATTTTATGAATGGCAATGAGACGCCATTTTGCGACTGGCCGCCCAGTGCTGTTTTAGTTAATCTCGCCCATTATAAGTACATACGGCGATGCTATTATTTAGCGTTGTGTGATTCCCACGCAATAGAAAGATGTTAAAAGTCCTCATCATATACAGACAGTCACTAAAATATATAAAGTGATCAACCCTGCAAAACACGTACCATGGTGTACTCCACAAACACGTAGTCGCACAATGCTAACTAGCATCTTTTCTCAATACCCCAATACTTACATACTGCATACTTACATAAAAAGGTTCCCTAGCATTAAAGTGTGATATTCAAGGATTATTCAGTATTAGTAATGTTGTGAAATAAATGTTATTTGATATCTAAGGTTTAGTACATGGTAAGCAGACCGTGTTTGGTGTCAATCTAAACCACTGTGTCTTTGCAGATTCCGGTATCATCGGTGAGGAGATTGCAACATGTGTCTGCAAACTATGGATCATAGAGAGTTAAAACATTAAAATGTACTCTGTAATGTAGCCAGCTTAGATTTATTATGCAGTGGAAAAATGGACACAAAGAGCTGTTGAAGGCTGGATTGTGACCATACGAACTGACCTATGAACTATACTGTAACAGAAGAACCAGGAAGAGGAACCAATGGAATCATGCCAACCTGTTCTATTGTATTGCCTATCTCTGTAAGGGTATATATGTGGGCTCTCTGAAACTGGATCTCAGTCTTCTTGCTTTGCTGTTGATGGAGGTTTCATCTTTGATGCCGGGATCTGGATCCAGAGCACCTGCATATGTAACGACTGTACCTTGGGTCTGTATAATTTATTTGTGCTAATTGTATTTAGAACACAGCGTGTAACTATCTGTTTTTGTGTTTTATAATTACTTTTTGTGCTTTGGAACCACAATCGAAGTCTGAAAGCAATTATTTCTTGTGCGACTCATAACGCTGAACAGCGACAATTATTTTAGAGTGTATAAGTAGGTAGGAATCGATAGGTAGGAATCGATACAATCTAGGGGAGAGGAGAGACAGATATATGATGTGAGGCATGAGTGTGTAGAGGGGGACCTGAGAGAAGGAAGTAAGCAAGGTAGAGAGATGTAAAATATGATATGAGATGTAGAATAGCTGGAATAAATATGGAAGGGTGAGAAATAAAAAGCAACATTTCATCGGCGAACAAAGATAATTTGAGTTCGATAACACCTATTTGGATAGCTTTAATTTGTCGATCAGACCATAGCGCAACTGACAGAGGTTCCATGACCAATCCAAACAAAAGGGGAGATAAGGGGCAACCCTTTCTGGTACCTAATTGGACAGAAATAGGGAGTGATACATGATTATTTGCTACTATTCATGAAGAGGAGGATATATTTAGCATTTGGATAAGGGATAAGAATTGGGGGGGGGGGGAATCCAAATCTACAGGGCGACTCATACAGGTGATCCCACACCACCAAGTCAAGCTCTTTTATAGTGTCTAGAGAGATTAATAGTTGAAGATCATCTTCATGGAGTTCATCAAACTGTTGCAAAACTGCCAGCATTGCATAGAAACAGCACTGCGCCCCCTCACAAACCCTGTCTGATCAGGATGCACCAGGGTAGGAATCAGCAATTTGAGCCGGTCTGCAATCATTTTAGTAAAAATGTTGTAATCAACGTTTGATAAGGATATGGGGTAATAGGAAGCGGATAGGGGGGAATTCTTACCAGTGGGCAATACCATCCCTGAAAGTATGGAATTATAAAGGTTTGTAAGTGGGGATACTATAGATGATTTGAGACATTTATAGAATTTTCCTGTGAATCCATCAGGACCCGGTGATTTTCTGGGTTTAAGTCCTTTAATAACTGAAAGGACCGCAGATTCAGTGATGGGGTCAACTAGTGAAGAGATTTGATCTTCAGTTAGACTTGGGGGTGATATGGAATCTCAGAAAAGTTGTTTAATAGGATCTTGGGAGTATAATTTAGAGTAAAAAGAGTGTAAAACTTCTATATTGCGGGGCCTGAAGTGTGGGACGTACCTGAGTCATCAGATAAAGCTAAAATAGCTGCACTAGTGCTGTCACCTCACTAAAAGTTAAAAAGAAGTTTACTATTTTTATTACCATGAGTATGAAATTGGTACCTATTACTATGAATTCTTTTATCCCCAATCTTTTGAATTAAGGTGTCAAAAGCGAATTTACATTCCTTAAATTTGGCTTTATGGAGAGTGGATGGAGAATGGCATATTAGTTCGTAAGCTTGAGTTAAATCAAATTGGGCAGACCGTAACATCTCTTTTTGATGTGATATAAATGATGGGATTCTACCTCTCGATACTGCTCTTGCCGTTTGCGAGTAAAGAGCAGGATCTTGCTGGTGCTGGGAGTTAGCAAATTGAAATGAATTCCATGCAAATTGTAGAACATCCTGAAATTTAGAGGAGGAGGCCAGAAAAGAAGGAAAGGACTATTTTTAAAATTACCAGAGGGGACCAAAGTGTATAAGAAGGAAGAAAATAATCAATTCTAGAAAACATAAAGTGAGGAGCGAAATAGAAAGTATATTCTTTATCTATTGGGTGATGGAGTCGCCATATGCCTACTAAGTGAAGACATCTAAGAAGATATTGAATGCCTACACAACGGGCTCTAATGGGGGTGGAGGCTGCGGACTGTCGGTCCATATAGTAGGAAGCCACAATATTTAAGCCTCCACCCAAAATTATAGTGAAATCTAATTATGCGTATAGTAAGTTAGTAAGAGAAATAAAAAATTGTTTATCATATATTGCAGGAGCATAAACATTGCAGAGTGTGTAAGATATTTCAAATATTTTAACCACCAGGAGTACATAACAACTCTGACTGTTGGTGAAGAATGGAAAAAGGTAGATTCCTTTTTATTAGAATGGCCACGCCATGGGACTTAGAGTTATAGGAGGCATAAGCAACTATCTTTTGTCCCAACATGGAGAGTTTCTCGTGTTCCGGGGCTGTTAAGTGTGTCTCTTGTAAAAAGGAAGTATCAGCCTTTTCTATATTAAGATATGAAATAATTTTGCGGCGTTTATCCAGAGGATTAACGTCCTGGACATTCCAGGAGCAAATTTTTAGATCATGCATAGTACTTAAAGTACCACCAGAGTCAGATCCGAGTCGGGTTGAGAGTCAAAACAAAATTCCGGCAAGACATATTGTATTGCTAAACTGTACTGTACTGATAGCTGATATATGGAAAACATATAAAAATAAATATTTTCTGTAAATGGCAAACATGAAAGAAAAAAAAAATAAAAGGGAATTGGGAAAGGTACCTTTAAAAGACCCTCCAAACAAATGAATAATAATTGTCAGAACATAAAACCAACCTATCAAGCTAGTCAACATGGGTAAACACTGAGAAGTGATCCCTACCTTTTGAAAGGTAATACAGTGACACATCCACTAAACCTAAACATCTCGAGACTCGATATAGACATATGGGGGCCTATTTATCATACCTAAAAATTCGATGGAGGTAATTAGGTTTAGAACTTGCATGAAGTTCTACCTAATTACCGGAGGAATTCATCATTCCTCCTCTCCATAACTATCTACTTTGAAAAGCTGTCATTTTTACAATGACAGCTTTTCAGGAAATAGATAGTTTTCCCTCTCTACACTAACTTACAGCTGCTGGAATCCGTGCTGTGCATGCGCTGTTACATCTGTAAAACCAGCGCATGCGCAGCACTGCCTGCAGCTGCAGTAATTTTGTGTCCCCCTCATCCCCACTCCCTCCTCCGCTCACCTCCCCCCCAAAACCCTGCACTTACCTGCCCACTGCAGCACCTCCGGCTCCGGTGGCTGCGCTGACACGTGGTCTCCCAGCAGCACACAGTACAGTTTAGAAAAAAGAGAAACTTTTTTTTAAACTTTTTTATGTTCTGCTGGCAGAACACAGTGTCCAAGCAGATACCGGAGCCAGAGCAGGGACTAGAGCAATGGGGGAAGACGCCGGGGGACCTGCCCATGCTGACACAGGTAAGTGGCAAATAGTAACACCATCAAATTCTGAAAATACATAATTTACGGAATTTGATGAATACCACAATTTCCACATCCCCATACTAATGTATGGGGAGTGTGGAAATTAACGCAGGGGGACTTAACAAGGAGATATCAGTGATATCTCCTGTGTTAAGTCTCTTCATGAATACTAAAATAACGTTAATTAAGAAAAATGTCCTTAAAAACATTATTTTAGTGTTGATGAATAGTATTAAATCTCTATGTATTGTTGAAAGCACGGTCTCGTAAGTAATAAATCCTATAATATATGCAATATAAACCTACAAAATGACTTAATAAACATCAAACATGAAAATATGAATGAAAAATCAATGGTAGTCATACGGTTAACCTGAAGATTACAAATATTAAACTGGTCTTACAAATAGCACAAACAGCAGAATATCGGAATTACAGATGATGATCAGGTAGATAAGGCTAAATTTCTTCTTCCTCCAGAAATGCCAATGCATCTGCGGCAGATGTGAAGTCCTTGTAACCTGAGTCCTGAAAGCGGCGAAGTCTCGCTGGAAACAGCAAAGCGTATTTCTGTTGTGCATTTATTAGATTGGAACACACAGGCGACATCTCTTTGTGAGCGCGAGAGACTTCTGCCAAATAATCTTGTAACATCAACAAACGATGATTCTGCCATTTGATGGCACCTTTTTATGTGCTGCAGTCCATGGGGCATATTCGATTGGGGGCGAGAATAGCAGAAATCCCGCACCCGTGGGCTTCTCTGCAGGTGCAGGATTTTTGCTATTCAATCAGGAGCGGGGTTTTTGATTTTTTGAGTCCTGGGAGGTTTTTTTTGCGCACTTCCAGAGCACGACCAATTTTTCCTACATTCCACAATTTTAGGCAAAATGGTCGGGAAATGTTCTAGGAACTCGGCGGAACCCCTCCTACTGATTAATTAAGCAATTGGAAGTTTCCAATTAGCTTAATTACTCAGTAATACTCACTGTCCTCTGCGTCGAGTGTCAGCAGTGGCATAACTAGGGTATTTGCACCTTAATGCAGTGCCCCTTATACAGTCCCCCCTATGAAGTGCCCTTAGTAGTGGTCCCCCTTATGCAGGTCCCCAGTAGTACCTATGGATACCTAATGATCTATACACCCTAAATGTCGCTATTTAGTGTTGTAAGTCGCACAAGAAATAATTGCTTTCCAGACTTTGATTGTGGTTCCAAAGCACAAAAAGATATTATTCAACAAAAAGCATATAGTTGCACGCTGTGATCTAAATACAATTAGCGCAAACAAATTATACAATCACAAGCTACAGTCGATACATACGCATGCGCTCTGGATCCAGATTTTCGAGCATCAGAGGTGAAGCCTTCGTCAAAAGAAAGAATATGATGACTAACTAGCAGATCCAGGGTGCCTGATTATGTATCCTTGCAGAGATAGGCAATACAATAGAACGAGTTGGAATGATCCCATTGGTTCTTCCTCTTGGTTCTTCTGTTGCGATGCAGTTCATAGGTCAGTTTGTATTGTGATAGTTCAGCCTTCCAACAGCTCTTTGTGTGCGTTTTCCTGCTGAAGAGCAAGTCTAAACTGGCTAATAAACACTACATTACAGAGTACATTTCAATGCCTATCTCTCTATTATCCATAATTCACAGACGCATGTTGCGATTTCCTTGCCGATGGAACCGGAAGTCTGCAAATAAACAGTAGTTTAGAATAGCACCAAACATGGTCTGCTTATCATGTACTAAACCTTAGATCTTAAATACAGTAATTTCATAACATAATAAATAGTGAATAAAACCTTGAATATTAATCTTAATGCTAGGGAACCTTTCTATGTATGTGTGCAATGTGTAAGTGTAGGGATGTTAAGAAAAGACGCTAGTATGCATTGTGCGTCTGCGTGTTTATGGAATACACCGTGGTACGTGCTTTGCAGGATTTTTCATATTATGTTTTAGGAAATGTATGTATTTATATAATGAGGACGTTTAACAGTGTTCTATTGCATGGGAATTGCATGATGCTAAATAATAACATCGCCGGATGTACTGATATTGTGAGATTCACTAAAATGGCGTTGGGTGGCCATTTGCAAAATGGCATCTTGTTGCCAGTTGCAAAATGGCATCGTGCAGATTTTGATTTTAACAGATTCTGTCTCAGCCAATCATCCAGCTTCAACAGTCCACCCTTTGATAGCAAACAATACACTATCACAATCTGATTTTAAAATTAATTTAGGCTTACACTATGTTGTATTATTTAATGTTATATTATGGTATGGCACAAGATGGTTCTTAAACCATCAATAATGTGTCTCTGAGGGGGACATAAAACTAACCTTATACTCACGCTGCGAATCTTGGAAGATCATGGGAAAGATGTGGGGATGCACCTAACCTATAAAGGAAGTCTTGTAGGGGATAGGGACTTACATTATGTAAGATGTTTAAAATAACATTTCATAATACATTTCATACATGGCTAAATCTATACATCATCTGATGGTACATTCTAGTTCAGGGTTGTAATGTAGTTCTTCATTTACCTCAGTATTCATATTGTTACTACTGACCACCATCATAATTTCATTCCTTCAATTTACCTTATTTTTACATTTTCCACATTTAAACACAGTAGGAACACATTTGACACATAAGCCAATTACTATGATGACAACCAATATGAGGATCAGGACCTATGCTAGCAACTATTTCCTGGACCCACTCTCCTAGGCCAGAGAACCATTTCACTGGGATCAACTAAGAAACCCATTCTTCTACCACCTCCTCTACTTCAGCCACTGAAGCATTATGATTCTTCCGAAATTCCCATTTTAACTGCAGAATTTCGTCCATCTTCCGGTCTATCACCTCCTTGGGGTCACTAGTCTTGTTTGTGATGTATGTGCAACACTTTACACCAAATTGGGTGGCTAAGGTCACACAGTACCCTTCAGAGACAGCTGTTAGATAATTTAACACTAATCTGTGTTGCACCAGTTTTCTTATAAGCTTGTAACTCCTTACCTGTGTATCTAAACGTGTCATCATACATCTCGGTGATATAATCTATTAATTTAGCATGATCTTGGATATATCTGAAATTTAGAGTACCCCGAGTGATCCTGGTGGGATCCAATGCTACTAAAACTTGAAAGCCAGTTGTTTCACTAATCAACTGTGGCTTTATGTACATCACCAGGTATCATATTTCTTTTTGTCTCTGTGTTCATACTGTGTGTGAAGATATGGTGATGGTGTGTTTTTATGAATACCAAGCATTTCACCATGTGTAAGGGTCATAACCTCTGGGAGTACTCTTCCCAGATAACACAAACCTTCTGAACTTAGAGATAGCCACTTATACACTTTTCTTCTACAAATAAAATATACATCATTGGGGAGAACATAAGGAATAGAATGCATCATGATCATCCAAAACACATTTCCCTAACAAATGATCCTATCTCAGGTTCTCCCATCTGGCTAACACATGTTTCTGGTTGTATAACCCTGGCACAGTACCCTTCTGCTACTCTACCAACCATTTATTTGGTGTCACTACGTGTATACCAATACCAGAAGTGTTTCCCACTTAACCTAATTGTGCGTAACAGTTCAAAATTTATAGGCTCATAATCAGCTCTTAGCGAGAAGGTCATCGTCTGGTTATTCCAATGTCACCTCCCAACTTCCTGGTTTATTGAAGTTTGTGATGTTCAAACATAAAAGTGATCTATCCACTTGGTACTGGTGGAGTTTAAAATGAGGTGGTTTGGACATAAGAAATTTTCCATCCATGTCTTCCCTTGTTGTAATTCTAAGACCTCAGAGACATTTAATGGAAATGGCACTAACCCTACATTATGCTGTCCTTGAGGCACATGAGAGCACACCCAACAGTCAGTCTGGTTAAAACTTTGCCCACCATGGTATGATAATTCTCTAAAGGATACCCACCCCAATACTGGTTAAACTTAGGTTGGCACCGTTGGATTAGTCCTCAGACGATAGACCTTCACACTGTCTCTGAGTTTCAGGCATAACAGATTTCTTAATTACTGTACTGGGTTTGGTCAGATACCACCCTTGTGACTGTATGGCTCCTTCTCCCAACTCCACTCCATCGATATCACCATCAGCTACCCTCTCTGTCCTCTGTCACAGAAACCAGAGATCCCGAAACAACCCAGGATGATGAAAACTCTGGGAGAAAACACAAAGATAACCACAGCAGGCCACTCCATTGCTGAAAACAATGATCTACAAATTTCTTTAGCTCAGGTATCTCACTGTAACCTTTAACCCTCTCGGAACAGACTCGCAATTGACAGGTCTATGTTATCTGCCTCAATTCTGCCTTGTCTCTCCACTGTTTGGTTGACCTTCTTACAGTGAGTGGAATGGAACCAGGTATCTCTCTCTGCCACTTTTAAGGAAATTGTACTTGTCAGCAACACTTGATACGGACCTTCCAACCGATCTGTCAAACAACCTGAACGCAAGAAATTTCTGATCATAACAAATTCTCCAGGTTCAACATCATGACAGTTTGTTTCTGGCATATCATGTGACAACAATTTTAGTTTCTGCTGTTGCTGCTGTAACTGTTTACTCATTGTTATAAGATACCTTACAGTAACCTCGTTGTTGCTTTTCAAATCTTCCTGCGGACTTATAATCAAATGAGGTTGTCTACCAAACAGTATTTCAAAGGGGGAAAGATTGAGAGGGGGTCTAGGAGTTGTCGTGATACTATGAAGGACAAGTGGTAGTGCTTCTGGCCACCCCAGTCCAGTTTCTGCCATGATCTTACTTAATTTATTTTTAATAGTACCATTCATCCTCTCCACTTTGGCACTGGCCTGCAGTCGGTAGGGGGTGTGAAGTCTACTATTAATACCCATCAACTTACACATGTTTTGGAAGACATCACTGTGAAATGAGTACCCCTATCACTTTCAATAATTCTAGGGATACCGTATCTGCATACAAACTCCTGAACAATTTTCTTAGCAGTAAACATAGCAGTATTAGTGGCAGCTGGGTATGCCTCAACCCAATTAGAAAACACATCAGTGCACACTAATACATACTTGAGATTCCTGCAGGGTGGTAATTGGGTGAAATCAATTTGTATTACCTGAAAAGGCCCATCGGTCGGGGGAATGTGGGATGGCTCGGTAGGTATTGTTTTCCCAATGTTTTTCCTCAAGCAGGTCAAACAGGACATTGCTCTCTTTTCTGCTTGGGAAGAAAAACCCGGTGCACACCAGTATGCTTTTACCAACTTGCACATACCTTGCTTTCCCAGGTGAGTCAGGCGCCATAGAGCACCAAAATCATTTACTACCCCAAAGGCATACCTAGAGTCAGTGTAAATATTAGCAGATTTGCCTTTTGCTAATTCACGTGCTCTACTTAGTGCCACCAGCTCTGCCACTTGGGCCGAGTGAGGTGGACCAAGAGGTTCGGCTTCTATGATGTCTTCATCATTTACAACAGCATAACCTGTACATAACTCTCCAGTGTCAGTCTGTCTATGACAACTCCCATCCATGTAAAATGTCACATCTACATTTTCTAAAGGTGTATCCCGTATGTCAGGTCTTGCAGTAAAGGTCTGATTCATATATTCCATAAAATTATGTGCATCAACATACCTGCAGAACTCACCTTCAGCCAGCGACTCACTTCTCTCCACCCTTTGTGCATCCTGAGGTACATATGATAAATACGTTGCTGGATTTAACATACTGCACTGCTTAATAGTGATGTTTGCAAGTGCTATTAGGGCTAGTTCCCATTTCGTGAACCTAGCTGAGGAGACATGTCTTGTTTGGGCATAATTTAGCAAAGCAGATACAGCATGTGGTGTATAGACAATCATATCATGGCCTAATACTACATCCTCACTCTTACTGACCAATAGAGCAGTTACTACTACACTTCTTAAGCATGTTGGGAGTGATCTTGCTACAGTGTCCAATTATGCAGACCTACTGGCATCACCATGTTTTTGAGTTTTTGAGTGAGGACACCTGCTGCACAACCATTAGCCTCCGTACCATACAAATCAAACGGTTTTTCATAATCTGGTGTTCCCGATGCAGGTGCTCTTGTCAGACTATCCTTATGGTTAAGGAAAGCCTGTTCTGTTTCCTCTGTGTGTACAACACAATCAGGCTTTGAGGAAGAGACTAAGTCCTGTAATGGTAAAGCCAAAATAGAAAAACCTGGTATCCACATTCTGCAGTATCCACACATTCCCAAGAAGGTATGGATTTGCTGTTGGTTCTGCGGCAGTGTCATGGTCTGTATGGCCTGGATTCTGTCAGTGGTCAGGTGTTGTAACCCCTGGGTTAGGCAGTGTCCCAAATATTTAACCCTAGACTGGCATGGCTGTAATTTGTC
This sequence comes from Taudactylus pleione, assembly GCA_031769625.1. Classification (NCBI taxonomy): domain Eukaryota; kingdom Metazoa; phylum Chordata; class Amphibia; order Anura; family Myobatrachidae; genus Taudactylus; species Taudactylus pleione. Next base: position 3,346,014 of record JAUIMM010000311.1, on the reverse strand, counting down.
CTTAGCAACCTTGTGTCCTCTCTGTGAGAGATGAAGCAACAGTAGTTTAGTATCATTTAAACATGGCATAAACGAATCAGAACACAACAATAAATCATCTACATATTGTATTAGTACAGATCCATTGGCAGGTTGAAAAGATTGTAAACAGTCGTGTAAGGCCTGGGAGAAGATACTGGGGCTGTCTATGAAGCCCTGAGGAACTCGTATCCATGTGTATTCTACCCCCCTGTGTGTAAATGCAAATAGATACTGACAGTCAGGATGGAGGGACAGAGAAGAAGGCAGAACAGATGTCAATGACAGTGAAATGGGTTGCATTTAGTGGGATCTGCATTAGAATGACAGCTGGATTTGGCACTATGGGGAATTGGCTCTCTACTACCTTATTAACCCCTCTAAGGTCCTGTACCAGCCTATAACCCCTCCCACCACTCTTCTTCACATGAAAGATGGACTGTTGGCTACACTTGCTGTACAGACTAAAATTCCCTGTTGTAATAACCGCTCAATTATGGGATAAACCCTTAGCTCTACCTTCTGTTTTAATGGGTACTGGGGAATTTTTGGAGCTTGCCTACTGTTTTTATATTTACCATTACGGGAGATACATTTGCCATCAATCCAGTGTCCTGTCCATCTTTGGTCCAAAGAGAACCTGGTATTTGGGATAACATTTGCTATACCTGAGATGGATTTTTATATGAAACAGTAGAGTGAAACAATAACCTTTGGGAGTGTCCAGTATATCCTACAACTCCTGCACAACTCTCTCTGGGATATCTAGAAATATACCATCAGGGGTACAATAAATGACACATCCCATTTTACATAACAAATCCCTTCCCAGTAGGTTAGTAGGGGCCACTGCTGCCAGGAGAAAGGAATGCCTGGTATGCAATGGACCGATAGTAACCACTGCAGATTTGGTTAAAGGATAATGTTGCACTTTACCCATTACACCCATTGCTGGTACTGTTTTGGTGGTCACCTGTAAATTAGTTGGAGATTTTATCACTGATCTGGTCGCCCCTGTGTCTACAAGAAAATAATGTTTAGTACCAGCTACATCAACTAACATGACAGGTTCTTCTCTAACATCCCCAGTTAACCTGACTGACTGTAGACTACAGGTGTGACCTGACCCCTAGAGCTGACTATCTTCTTCCAGCAAAGCGTTCACTGTTGCGACATGAGCAGGTGATGGCTGGAATTGTCCTGACTGTTGTGGGTGCCCCCTCTGTGGGTATGTCGATGTTCCCTGGTTTGGTGTTTCCCATTTTTTAGCCTTACAGAACTTACTTATGTGGCCCTCATTATTACATCTATAACACCTTTGTATTTGACGTGTTGTGAAAGGTGGTTGTTGTGTGGGTTGGGGAATGAGGAAAGATTGTGGTTGTGTAGACGGATAAGGGTTTGGAGGTTGTATGGGGTGAGTGTATTGTGGTTGAGTGTGATAAGAGTGCCGCTGTGTTATTTGCATTCCTTCCAGAGCTTGGATGCTAACAGCCATTAGTTTCTCGCTCTGCATTTCTCTCTTCCTAAAGATGTTTTTATCATGTTCAATTGTAGATTCCCTGAGTGTGTCTACTGTAACTCCCCTCCACCCAGGAATGAGGTCTGAACTCTGGCCTTTAGAGTGTCCTTAAGACCATCCATAAGCACTGTGATTGTCATTTCCCTGTGATGGGTGTTGTCTTTTATATCCTCTATGCCTGTGTATTGGGTAATAGTCTGCAGCGCTCTGGTAAAATAATCTGCTGCAGACTCACTCTCTTTCTGCTTAATCATGAAGATTTTACTCCAGTTAACAATTAATGGGAAAAATACAGCCAATTGGGTGACAATGTGGGTTATATTGTCCTGATTACCTGTATCAGTTATGGGACTATCTCCATCCAAAACACAGGCCGTGATAAACTTTTTCACGTCGGTATTGTGTGGAAGACATGCCCATAATACCACTCGCCAATCTTTATTGGTTGGCTCATGAGCATTACCTAAATCCTTTACAAATCTCTGGCACTTTGCTAGTTCTTTCCTAGGTTATGAAACGTAGTTTTGCTCTTGTCCATGGACAATGCATCGCTACATCCCTTGTGGCCACCACACCATGTGCATCCGGATTCCCATTGGGAACAGTTATTGTCCGGATGGGATAGATGCCTGCCATAATGCTACCTTTGGCCTGATTACCTAGTGGAGGGTTCTACTGCTACTACGTATGGTATTAGTAATCTCTGCTACTGTTAAAGCGGGTGTTAATACTTCCTGCACTGGTGGGGCTACCTCCATTTCTGGTACTAGCGGGGCAGCTACCTGTGCTTGCTGTGGTGGTACATTTAACATTTGTGCAACATGGGAGAGAGCGGACATCACAACAGAGTCATTATCTGCATCATAAACATGTTCCTTATAGTTACTAAGAAGAGGGTACTAGTTGCTTGTTACATTTTTATGAGTTTTTAAATCGACTGTATCTTCATCCCCATCCGCATAGGGCAGTGGTGGTGTGCGTGCACTACTGACATTACCTTCCACAATGCTACCTTGCTGTGCGTGTGCACTCAACGCTATTTGCATGTGCACTCCCTTGCATCGTGCGCGAGATGCTACTTTGCGTCGCATGCACCCCGCTAAGCCACATATCCCCCTCGTGCTGCCACAACTTCAAGCAATCGTTAAACTTTACCCTTTCTTCAGAGACTTCACTAAACATATACTGTCTCTGAGATTGTTCAGAACCTCCGAATCAAAGCTACCAATCTTAGGAAAAGGTGTTTTACATTCTTTGGTCATTTTGACCCATATGTCGCAATACGCTGTAGCGTACGCACCATACTTTTTAAACATCTCATACCTGGCCGACCCTAACGGCCCTTCCACCTGCAGCACATCATCGACCATTACTAGAGATTGCCTTGCACCCATCTGAGTAAACGCTTAGCAATTTCTAGAGAGTTTCGATTGGTGAACGATTTTCAAAGAGCTATGTTCACTCACTCCCTCCCATTATACACAGCCGACCCGCCTGGCATTACAGTCGGCCTGTATAACGAGGAGCAGAATAACCACCTATTGCAAATTATTCTACTTGCGATGATATTAACTCAAGCTTCTGTCGCTCGCTTCCTACTTTGAGTTTACTCCCACCGGTATCATCTAGAAGTTCCAATAACTCCTAACCTTGCCAGCAGTTTCACTCCCACGACAACCCACTTCACAATCACGGTTTATATAACCATGCGGTCTGATCGCATTGCCCAAAGAACCTAACTGATCAATGGACTTTGCAATTAATGGGTGCCGGACCAAGAAACCCCTCCGTTTCTCGATAACCTAAACCACAATGTACCTGCTTTGTACACTGGCCCAGTAGTGTGTATGGCCCCATCAGGCACCTACCGAGTTTCCACCGAGGTTTAACAGACAGTAACCTCCACTATTTTAGGCTTAACAGACAGTAGCCTTTACAATCACACGTTTCAATTACACACCTTTTCAGCGCAGAAAATAAAAAACCTTTTTCCCTTAATATGGCGGTATGATTCAGAGGTTTTAACAAGCAATCATGTTATACATACAATAACCATTTTGAACATGTGGCAGCAATACAGGAAATATGCTATTGTGTGACTTCCCCTTTTAACACTAACCTTTATCAACAAAGGAAAACAAATGTTTTCCTTCCTTGTCCCTGGATTCTAATCAGCGCTCCTTGAACTCACACAATAATGGATAGCGGTCTCTCAGCATGAAGTGGTAGTAGGTTTTCGAAGGCACAATGCGTTCTTTCCTGCGTATGGCGTCTCCACCCTTTGCTGAGAGATCGATAACCGTTTGTTACCATGTAAATTGGCAGCATGATCTCACTCTACGAGCCCCCAACTATGAATAACTAATGATCTATACACCCTAAATGTCGCTATTTAGTGTTGTAAGTCGCACAAGAAATAATTGCTTTCCAGACTTTGATTGTGGTTCCAAAGCACAAAAAGATATTATTCAACAAAAAGCAATAGAGTTACATGCTGTGATCTAAATACAATTAGCGCAAACAAATTATACAATCACAAGCTACAGTCGATACATACGCATACGCTCTGGATCCAGATTTCCCAGCATCAGAGGTGAAGCCTCTGTAAAAAGAAAGAATATGATGACTAACTACCAGATCCAGGGTGCCTGTTTATGTACCCTTGCAGAGATAGGCAATACAATAGAACGAGTTGGAATGATCCCATTGGTTCTTCCTCTTGGTTCTTCTGTTACGATGCAGTTCATAGGTCAGTTTGTATTGTGATAGTTCAGCTTTCCAACAGCTCTTTGTGTGCATTTTCCCGCTGAAGAACAAGTCTAAACTGGCTAATAAACATTACATTACAGAGTACATTTCAATGCCTATCTCTCTATGATCCATAATTCGCAGACGCATATTGCAATCTCCTTGCCGATGGAACCGGAAGTCTGCAAACAAACAGTGGTTTAGAATAGCACCTAAAACGGTCTGCTTGTCATGTACTAAACCTTAGATCTTAAATACAGTCATTTCATAACATAATAAATAATGAATAAAACCTTGAATATTAACCTTAATGCTAGGGAACCTTTCTATGTAAGTGTGCAATGTGTAAGTGTAGGGATATTAAGAAAAGATGCTAGCATGCATTGTGCATCTGCGTATTTGTGGAATACACCGTGGTACGTGCGTTGAAGGATTGTTCATATTATATGTTTTAGTAAATGTATGTATTTATATAATGAGGACTTTTAACAGTGTTCTATTGCGTGGGAATCACACGATGCTAAATAATAACATCAACATATGTACTGATATTGTGAGATTCGCTAAAATGGCGCTGGGCGGCCATTCACAAAATGGCATTGTGCAGATTTTGATTTTAACTAGGGGTGAGCGGGTTCGGATTTCTGAAATCCGAACCCCCCCGAGCCCCCCCGATCCAAGGCCGATCCGAGTCAGGCTCGACTTTTCCCGCCTGACTCGGATCTGAAATCGAGGCAAAACGTCATCATCCCGCCTTCCGGGTCTCGCGGGTTTTGGATCCTATATAAGGTACCCGCGTCGGCGCCATTTTCTCACTCGGCTGTGGACAGTGAAGAGGGAGGGTGGGAGTTAGGGCTGGCTGGGCTGTGTAGTGTAGTGTAGTGTAGTGCAGAGTAGTGTTGTGCTGTGCTGTGCTGCACTGTGCTGCTGTTGTCCATAGGGGCTGTGTCCACTACTTCAGAGTCCATAGGGGCTGGCTGTGTTGTGCTGTGCTGCTGTTGTCCATAGAGGCTGTGTCCACTACTTCAAAGTCCATAGGGGCTGGCTGGACTGTGTTGTGCAGTCAGTTGTCCATAGGGGCTGTGTCCACTCCAAAGTCCTGTGCAGTGTCCCAGTCCTAAAGGGGTGCTGTAGTGTTGTCCAGGGGGTGCTCTGTCCATCAGGGGTGCTCCCCCCAAGTGCTAAAAAAAAATATATTTTTTCTGTGTTTGTGAATTGTGTGCACTGTGGCTGCACGTGCATCAACAAAGGAGCAGCGCCAAGCGTGCGCCTGTGTCCCATTAGTAAAGGGCCAGCTGGCTTGTCCGTTAAAGGGTGCTATAACCCCCAAAGTACACTCCAAACAAAAAAAAAAATATTTTCTGTGTTTGTGAATTGTGTGCGCAGTAGCCGCACGTGCATCAACAAAGTAGTGCCAAGCGTGCGCCTGTGTCATAAGTAAAGGGCCGGCTGGCTTGACCATTAAAGGGTGCTGTAACCCCCAAAGTACACTCCAAACCAAATAAAAAAATATTTTCTGTGTTTGTGAATTGTGTGCGCAGTAGCCGCACGTGCATCAACAAAGTAGTGCCAAGCGTGCGCCTGTGTCATAAGTAAAGGGCCGGCTGGCTTGACCGTTAAAGGGTGCTGTAACCCCCAAAGTACACTCCAAACCAAATAAAAAAATATTTTCTGTGTTTGTGAATTGTGTGCGCAGTAGCCGCACGTGCATCAACAAAGTAGTGCC